>OZ038498.1:62877332-62922332 GCA_964036315.1 Acanthosepion esculentum | reverse complement strand
GAACATGTCATTTTCGTTTATGATCGATTTCATCACGATTCTTCTGTCAAACTTAGAGACTAATTATTCATTCTTATTACTCAAAGTAGAGTCCAATACTCTTATAAAAACCTTGGAGAATTCCAGTATAATATCATTAGCATTTCTAAGATACAACGATTCAAATCTTAATCTAAGAATTGGACAATTTTTCTCTTACACGATTTGGACAATTTCGCTGTTATATACGGTATTTATAAGTACCTACAAAGATTCGCTAAAAAAGAGCATACATGATGATAATATCTCCCTAACATGATGATAATATCTCCCAAACGTAATAAGAAGAAAGTTTTATCGTCTAAATATTTATGTTATTATTAAGAGGAAATGCCAAAAGATATTTGATTATTGAATTATATTTTTAATACTTTTTGGAACCTTCAAAATTTTGGTTAAAACTTTTGTTTTCTTACGTCAACGGGTGGCCATAAATTATAATGGGTAATTTGAGCTTGTTTTTGCGGTGAAAAAACACACTGATTTGGAAATTCTTACAAAAATCAGATAATTGTCAGATGTTAATGAATCTTTCGGGACTTATTAAGAAATAAATGAAACTATTTTAGAAACGTTTCTTTTTAAGAAAATATTGATAAAAACCTTTTTATATCTGTTAACCCCCACTTTATGAAATTTCGGGAAATTCATTTTGCAGCGCTTAGTGAATATATTAGTTATCAGGACAAGTCCTTGTAGAATTTAAATCATCAATATTTTGTGCCAAACAGTTACCTAAAATCTACACTGAATCATAAAATAAAAATATCCAATAAAGTTAATACATTATTTAATTTTTAAATCTTTTAATTGTTTTTATGAATAAGATATATTATGGACACTATTAGACATTATTTTGATGAATAAAGAATTTTTTAAAGTATTGTTTTCATTTTTTTAAATTTACTTATAATGATTTACAAAGTTTTAATTTTTTTTAAATTCTGTATTAATTTATAGCATTTAGAGGATTTTGTTAGGAAGTGAAAACTATATTTACTAATCACAAATAGAAAAGATTACTACAATTCAGCGAAGGACAGTATTTCAAAAAGTATCTTAAATTTTTTTGTGCGTATAAACTCGTCGATTTTTGTAAATACGGATGTCCATACTTGACATTATCAGAAAATAAGTGTTGTAAGTATAGTACATTTACATATCTTTATCTTTCCTTAACTGTTATATTAACTTGTTCTCTCTTCTTAATGTAAGCACCCGAATATATATAATATTATAAATTAACTGATTTAAAATATGGTTTTTTCGCTACACAGTAATAACCATATTTCAAATATGAAAGCTAAAAGCTTCGAATTTAATTTTGTAATTAAATTAAACACATTAGTTCCATTTCATCCTCAAGCGATTTTTTAAAAACTGTAAATTTAAAAATAAGTTACTCCAAAATTCGCTTGAGGATGAAATGGAACTAATGTCTTTAATTTAATTGCAAAATTAAATTCGAAGCTTTTAGCTTCCATTTTTGAAACATGGTTATTACTGTGTAGGGAAAAAACATATTTTTAAATCAGTTAATTTGTAATATTAATGCTCTGTAAATTTACATTGAGCACTATTGTGTAAAAATAAAAATATCTGTAATAACACCGGCTTATATATCTTACTGTTCTTTCTTTGATTTATATATATATATATATATATATATATATATATATATATATATAAACAATAGGGGATTATCAAATTTAGTAAATTACATTTAGCCATTCGACGTATTATCCTTTATCAGGTCGCTCTATGACAACTACTAGTACCATATAACCCAATACTAGATGCCCCATTTTTTTGGCCATCAAAGACTTAAACTGGTTCATAGGCTTTTTTGTTAATGAGGGGGACTAGTCACCCGGTATGATTAAAAACAAGGCATCAAAACTCGAATGAAATTTCTTATGCGGTCAACTGATAGCTAGCTTAAAGGGATAGCTTCGACTCCATAGCTATGTATGCAGCCAGTGTAGTGATGACATGGCATCGCTGGGCGGAGGGTCAATAGCAAGGGCGAGGGTTTCCCCGATTGATTAAACGTCCACTTGTCTTCAAGTTGTTGGATGAAATCGGCTCTGGTTCGACCCGGATAGGGATAGGCTAAAGACACGCTTCACATATGAAGGAATACCTCTTTGGCTTTCAAGTCAGGTAAGAGAACTAAAGATTAAGCGATGAGAGATAGAAGCAAAAATGTGTAAAGAAGATCGCCAAGAAGAAGAAGAAAGAACAAACCAGCAAAAATACAGAGAAAAAGAAAAAACTGTATACGCAAAAGATCAATAAAGAATTTTATTTGATTAGTTGGTTTAACGTCATATAAACACTTTATAGGTTATTTAAAGCCGAAATTTAATTTTTTGAGAGCTTTGAAGTAATAAAAATATGATATATGTTATTCTGCTTTCACATTTGAATACATCGTAGATGATAATCCGCTTTTGTTCATATATACGTTTGTGTATACAATTACTAGAACCAGTGATATGTTTTTTTTGTGTTTTTTTTTATTTTAAGCTTTTCACCCCAGGCAAGGCTGGAAGCCACTAGCACGCAAGGGGTTACAGAGGATTTGGAGCGAGAGCAAATAGGAGTGTTAGAGGAAAGGATGTGGAGAAGGATAGAGAATAGATCAAGGCAACTGGAGATGTCGATTGACGTTACACTCGAATAGTTGGAGATAATAGTCATCAGGGAAACAGGAATGAGGAAGGGAGTTCCATAGGCGTGAGGTGCGAGATATGAAGCTATTGGAGTAGAAGAGACGTCTACATTTAACAGTTTCAACAGTGAAAGGGTGGGAACGGGATGCCAGCCTCGTAGGGCGCTTGAATTCATGGAGCCTGGGAACATCGGAGCAATTACCATGGAAGTAAAGATAAAAGAGACAGAGAGAGGCGACGGTGCGTCTGTGAGAGAGAGACTGCAGGCGAGAAGCCAGATCAGGGTCAATTACATTGCATACCCGTCTCTGGATCTTATCAAGAACCTTGAGGCAAACAGAAGGGGCTCCAGACCATATATGGCAGCAATACTCCATGCAAGGGCGGATGGTTGCTTTGTAAATTTGGAGGATCGATTCAGGGGAGAAGAATTTCCTGGCCCGGCACAGGGAGCCAACTTTCCTTGAGGTGGATGAAGCAATCGACTCAATGTAGTTGTTCCATCTCAGGTCAGCAGACAGCGTGAGACCGAGCAGCCGCAGAGAGGAACTCTCGAGAAGTTGAGCTTCAGACATTCTAATGGGATGCAGAGAAGGTTCCCTGTGGTGATTAATGGAGAACAGTTGTGTTTTATGTTGTAGTTTTGTTGAAGTTATACTTTGGAATACAATTTGATTTCTTTAAATAACTGTAGGATATTATATGGATTAATGTCATAAAAGAGTTCCTCCATGCTGATTGAGCATCATTGGTACATTTACTATAAATAGGTATTGTTGTTAGTTTTCTTTTTATATAAAAATATATTGCCGGTATTTTTACTATAAAAATGTATCTACACATTTATAGTGCTTTGTTGGCGGGTGGAATTCACTATTTTCCCATAGCTGGGGCCCTAACATGTGCTACCACCCCTGATCAGGTTGGACCGGGGAACAACAGAAGTTAAGAAGTAGTTCCACGTCCCAATCTGCCGATCAGATGTCTTGCTGCTGGATGTAGTTTATCGTCATACCCAGAACTGAATGATAAAGAAAGGAATAAATAAAATACATTTTCAGACTTATCAACATATTCTGAATTCTTCAATTTTACACCAAGAAAACAAACAACAATGACACATCGCTGGTTGGGCATAAAACAATATCCTGTCATAATATTTCCGACTATTTATCTTTATCTTGTAAAGGCGGGAAATGACCTTTCTTTGACCGACGCCATCTTGCTTTTTAGTAGAGTAATGAGAAGAAAATGAAATGAACGTATCATGTTGCTGACACTGTTTTCTTTGTCGTTTTTATTTTTTTATTTTTTTTTTAGCCAATTTTATTTTTTCAGGAGTGGGTGATGATATAGTAAGTTATATGATATCTGCTATTTAAGAATGAATTGGAACGTTTATTTGTTATTATCGTTGTTGTTGTCGTTGTTGTTGTGTGTGTGCAATGTTTTTACCCAAAGAATTCGATATATATATATATATATATATATATATATATATATATATATATATATATATATATTGGTAATTACTAGGCATTAGAAGCGTTTAACTTCATTAAAAGATTCCTTTTGATTGTTTTGTTACAGCTGTCATATCAGCTGCCTTCTTATACGGTTACCAAAAACATCGTTCAGTGTTTGCTGTCAGTTGACATTGCGAACGTTTGAATTTTTCCGTCGGGAATGCCTCTTTTGATTTTATTGAGACAGCTGTTAGGGTAGCATGAAAAAAATAACCTATTGCCAAATTTGCCGTTTTTGTATCCTATTATTCACTTAATACAAGGCCCAAATGCTACTCAGGGTAGAGGGTTATTGTTGTGGTAAACCCTTCTACAGTAGAATGAACTCTTCCTCCTCTCATAAATACTAACTGCGAGACTTCCTAGCGTTGAGTCATTGTGTTGTCTCTGACCGTGTGCGACTTCTGTCGAACTCTCTGCTTTGGCAGAGAGGAACCCGGACGAGGCTTTGCCGAAGGGAAACGTTTCGTCCGGGGAGGTAGACAGATCCCGAACCCGCTTATGCGGGTTCTAAGGGTATATTTTTGACCGAGCCTACGAGATCGGAGAAACCCACGTTAAACTCGGCCTTGTGCCACATACATTCCTCGTTGGGGGACTGTTAAATATAGAGTCGTAGGGCAGCAGAGACGCAGTGTTAACCTAACCTTCAGACGTACACCTCTATCTGCTTATTACTAACACTCTTGCTTTGTTATTTCTCTTATTTCAATACACTTGTTTAACCTACCTTCGTCTTCCGTGTCTTTCTTTCTGGCCTATAAACAGGCCACAAAAGTTATTGAATGAGTTATTGCAAGGTGTTGTAACCTAGGAAAGTATACTGAATAGAATAATTATACGAAGGTTGGTAATGAACGATAATACTTAGGACAAGAACAACACATATAAGATTCGCCAGCGGCGCGTAGAAGTAGTCAACTGCTATAGTGGGTCAAGTGAATTCCACAATGAATCTCCAACTGCGAAAAATCAACCAACCGCCCCCACACGGTCAGATGTGGCACAAGGCCGAATTTAATGTGGGTTATCCGAGCCCATAAGCTCGACCAAAGATTCCCCGTAGACCCCGTATAAAACGGGGTCGTGTAGCTGTTTCCCGAGACGAAATTCTGCCCTTCGACATAACCTCGTCTGGGGATCCTCTCTGCCCGGAGATAATGGGTATGTCCACATTCACATAAATAGAGTAGTAAATACTGTATGTTGGTCTGCAGTTGGAGATTCGTCTCCAGATGTGTTGGTACACACTCTCTGCCTCTTTTAAATTAAATCTTCTAATCTTTTATATTGTGTGCGTGCTAAAGGGATCGTCCTTCTGCATTGTACCCTTGTTCAATATATATATATATACACACACACACACACACACACATATATATATATATATATATATATATATATATATATATATATATATATATGTACTACGCCTTCTTGGCTTCACGTTTTCCACAGACATGAAGTGGAGTGACTATATCGAATCAATTGTGTCGTCTACTGCAAGAAAATTTAGGTCACTGTGTTGTGCCAAAATTTTTTCTGGTCACAATCCATGTTGCACATTTATAAATCTATCATTCGACAATGGATTGAATACTGTTGCCATAGATGATCTGGTGCTCCTGCTGTACATCTCGAGATTCTTGACAAAACCCAAAGAAGTACCTGTAATGTAATCGATCCTAAATAAGTATCTCGTCTTCAGGCACTTTCTCAACGACCTCTGTCTTTTCTATAAATATTTTCATGACAATTACTCTGACGAGACTTTTCCCCTGATGACTCCACTACATGAATTTAAGCGTGCTACTAGATTGGCTATTAGGTCTCACCCGCTTACTGTTGAAATAGCTAAGCCAATAGTTTTTCTCGCCCTTCCTACCCGGGGAACTTCCATCTGTTTTCTTGTTTCCCTGAAAACTAAAACCTTCAAAAATGTTAATGCAACCTCAATCGTCATCTGCTGTCTTCCTGAGCCCTGTTCATTTTTTATCTCTTCCTCTATACCCACTACTCTCGATCTCTTTCACTTTCACTTTCACTTTCCTGTTACCCCATTACTAGTGGCATTACAACCTTGATTATGGGGAAATGATTTTTTAAAGAAATTGGCACCCATGTGGCTACAAACTTTGGGAAGCCTCTTATAATTATTCGTTATGGTTATGACGAGTCCGAGTCCAAAGAATCGCTGAAACCAGAAGAAACATTCAGGGAACACTTTGCATTTTTGAAAATTCAACTAATACAATCCCCGAGAGCCACTCAAGGTAGAGTGATACTGTTAAAAAGCTCATGAGCAATGAGGTGTGATATAAGTAAAATAGAATATCGTAGGAAGTCAATATTATGGTGAAAAGGGGGATATATAACGATTAACCTTTCATTTAAGGAGGTTAAGACATCAGGAAAGCGTCTACGATGACGTCTGTCCACAAAGTACCAGTTTTAGAGAAAGGCTTTCTCAGTGGAATTTTCCATTTATATCTGGAATATGGAGGAAATGAGGATGATTCGACTCCATGGAATTAGCTCGGCGTGTCCAAACTGTAAATTTCTGAACTGGTTGAACCAAAGAATGGGACAAAGGAGGAGAAAGTGTTTAGACCAAAAGCGATGTTGAGTGCACGCCTTCAAATTCATAAGGTTGCGTCCCTTCCGAGAGTCCATCCAGTCTTTCCGTCTAGTGTTCGCTATTAGTATCGATCACCTCGACCCAAGCCTTTTGCCCTATCCCGGGTTGTGTTGAATTTAGATCATAAGGCTGACAAGAATCAAGTGTCGACGGGAATCATTGAACTAGTCAGAACCGGACAAGTAAACGGCACAAGTCACAAGATAAGTTGTAAAAAAATATATATTTTATATGACGTTCCTTGATACAAGAATTGTTCTCCATCATAGATTACAGGTTCTTCATGCAGACATATCATGCCATGTAAAGTCACTCGACCCTTCCCTCATTCGAATATTTCGTGACACCCTTGTTGGTTATGACTAAGTCTAGATAAGTACGTTGGAAGACATATCTTAGTCGGAGGCTTTCTTCAATGACAGGAATCCTGTAGAACGTCTCTCTCTCTCTCTCTCTCTCTCTCTCTCTCTATATATATATATATATATATATATATATATATATATATATATATATAAATTTCTCTTTTCTCCTGGTCCCGGCTTCTTTTCTTGTTCGCCACACTCTCGTTCGTTATAGTTGAACTTGTTAAAAACGTTTCTGAATCGTGGTTGAAGTCGGGGGTCTTCGTCAGGCAGGATTTACGCGGCATCAGGCGAAGCAGTGATCAACAGCTCAATCTCTCTTCTCTCTCGTTTTCGCTCTTCGTCTCCGTTTCCTCTGCAGGCTTTCTTCTTTTTATGTATTTGGACAATTTCAGTTCGGTTATGTGCCATGCGTGATCAACGCTTAGGCGATCATGTATCTTTCGATGCATGATTGACGAGGCAGATTTTTTTTCCCGCAGTAGGTTACCATTTTTTCTGCGGTAGACCAGCTGCCATCCAAGGCTATAGAACCCCGGTCTGTCCTGCTATTTAACCATAGCCGGGGTAGAAGAAGAGGACTCATACCTTTTCCAAGGGTATTAGCACGTAAGTGAATGTAATGGATACACTCGGCATATTAATTCAGAACGCTACTGTTTAAATAACTGTGCTGATGAAAGGCGTCGTTAAAAGAGAGGCAAGAAGAGAAAACTCTGAAACCTGTTCTCTTTATGTAGCATAAAGTACATACTCACAAGACTGATCACATATCGTGGTGGACGCTACGGGGTTTCCGCGTTAATCGTCCACTTTGTTCACTAGATTAAAATTTCCGGTTTCCAGACTATGAAAGGAAATTTTCAAAAGGAAGTGATTTCGAGGGGATAACAGCAGTCGCAACAGAACAGGATTCCAATGATCAAACTTGATGGAAAAGAGTTAAATAAATTCGAATAACTAGTAATATATATATATATATATATATATATAAAATAAAAAGAAGAAGAGAGTTACCGCAAACTTTTTGGGTTGTAATGTGGATTTTTTTTTTAAATATTATTCTTTATTTTTCATAATTTTACAACATTTGTTTCTGGTCTCGCGACCGTCTTCAGGTAAAGGGTGGAGATTTCCACATATTATTAAAAATAATTAATTTTTTTCCTTTATGTTTTTCAATGTTAAATATTCTCGATATGAGACATTCTCTGTTTTTGTGTTAGTAATCCGAATGTCTTTATATATATATATATATATATATATATATATATATATATATATATAATATCGTCCGGTTCACATTCCTTCTAACGTTCTAACTCTGAAATTTTAATTTTAATCATTAATTTTGTTTTTCTCTCCCAATAGGATTAAATATGTTCGACTATCGTCCGGTTCACTCTCTTCTCCAGTCTACTGAACAGGCGTAGAGGCCCATCCCTTATTCCCTGTTTAGGGTTGTGTTTTCGGTTCCTTCTAATGTCTATTTCAGCTCTATACTTCTAACGTCTCCACCTGAACGCTGAAATTTTATTCACTAATTTTTTTTCTCTCTCAATAGGAGTAGATGGGTTCACTTATCATCGATTTTCACACCCCCTCCTCGGTCTTTTGAAAAGGAGTAGCGGCCTAAACCTTATTTCCTATTTAGAATTGGGTTTCCGGATCCTTCTCAACTCTAACTTTATAAAGGGTGTTCTAATAACTGGTGTCGATTTTAATGTGAACTAAGTTTAAGCGTCTAATGATTTTGATTTCAGATTTGGCGGATATTTGGGCAATGTTATTTTTCACCCATAATTGCCATGACTTAAATAACATGATCCAATAGGAAAGTAAATAAATCGTCACCAATAACACTGATTTAGTTACTGCTGACGTTGATCCAACTTAATGAAACACCCTCATATTATTATCCGTCTTAATGAAACACCCTTTACTTTTAACGTTTCTGCATGAACTTTATAACTGTTTATTTAATTTTTATTCTTCTCTTCTGTCCGTTTCATACTCCTCCACACTCTTAGAGCAGAGGCCTAACCCTTATTTCCTGTTTAGGATTGGGGTCTGGTTCCTCCTAAAGTCTACTTCAGCTCTATACTCCTAACACTTGTTCTTCCTACACTAAATTATGTCCACAAAGTAACCCTCTATCTTGAGTGACTCTTGGGTCTTTTTCAATCTCAACAATCCTGACCTCTTCAAGTCTTGTGTTAGCCATTATCTTTCCTGCCTAGCACCAAGAACTGAACTTCACCTCTTCCCCTTTCTTATCTCTAAACAACTCCACACAGTAACCCTCTACCTTGGATGACTCTTGGGCCTTGGAAAATTAGTAAAAAATCTCATCTTTTCTTGGTATTGAAGGTGTAAGGCAGGTCTGTACAAAATGCCATCTACGAGAGGTTTTCAAAATATTCAACCTTTTTTAGTGTGTGTGTTCATATAGAAATTCAGCGACTGACCGTGTACGAAAATTCAGCTATGTGATAGCATGGTTATATTCAAGTAATATTTCGATATCCTGGTATCTAATTAATACTTTTAACTCACCAAATAAAAAGAAAGAATTCACTCCCCTTATCGGTTTCAATTAAACTTATACAGAGTAAGTTACTCTTCCGATTCGCAGACAATTAGTGCAATCAACGTAACCATTTAATTGTGCAACTCTGCTCTTCAAACTTTTGCGTACATCTTTATCTCCGACAAAATTCAATGTGCCTTTCCGAACATACTTACTTTGTTTTTTTTTAATCATTCCGTCAACGTAATGATGCCACTAGGACTAGTTACAGGTTTGGTTTGCGTGTTTTTGTTTAGCAGCATATCAAACCGTACAGCTTATTTAATACCGAAATTTAAATATGAAAATTTAAACTTTGTAATCGATTCAATAGAATGACATTATTTCATGATTCAATTTTAATTACTTAAGTGCATTTTTTAAACCAAATAATCTCACAAAATCAAACGAGTAGTGAAAACTTGTTTCTCCTTACAACATTAATTAATCATAGCAAATAATATTACAAAATCAAACGAGGAGTGAGTTTAGCATCAGTCATACTGATGGCAGGTAGGAATGGTTCACTGAGATGATTAAACAAAAGCATTTTTGTATCATTTATGTTAAATTGCATTCTGAATGTGTGGAATGCGTCGGATTTAATGACCCTAGGTTTTTCTTCTTGGTCGGCGCAAGAACTATTCAGCATACTCACTTCTTACAACATTAATCATAGCAATTAATATTACAAAATCAAACGAGGAGTGAAAACTTGTTTCTTCTTACAACATTAATTAATCATAGCAAATTGCTTCTTTTTTGGACACTATATCTTCAATTTTGCTATAAAAATGTGTTGCTCATTTTTTAAATGTATTGCTGGTAATTTCGCTACATAAATCTGTTTTTTATAAAAATGTATTACTAGTATATTTACTATGAAAACGTACTTTTAGTTTCCTAGTGTTTTTATTTTTGTTTTGGAGTTCACTATTTGCCAATAGCTAGGACTCTAACAGTTGCTATCACTACGGGTCAGGGTTGACCAAGGAACATCAACAATTAAGAAGTGGTTCCACGCTCCTCAGAACCTCCAATCTTCCGGTCAGTGTCCTTCCTGCAGTATGTACTCTATCGTCATACCCAGGACCGGGTGTTACAGGGAGTGAAAGAGAATAAGACTTTAGTGAGGAGAAGTGCGGAAAGGACAGTAAAAGAACAGGATTCAGGAAGACAGGAGATGGTTATTGACGTTTCATTTAAATTTTTGAAGATTGTAGATGGCAGAAAAGCAAGAATTCCGAATTGAGATCCACAGGCGGGAAGTGCGAGAAAAGTGGCAGTTGCATCTAGCTAGTTCGACAGTGAAATGGCGTGACCAAATTGCATTCATGTAGTCAAGGTACTAAGAAAAAAAAATGGTCCATCAGAACAGTTGCCATGAAAATATTTATAGAAAAGACAAAGGGAAGATACGTGACAACGGTGGGAAAGTGACTGTAGTCAGATGCCAGGTCTGGATCTGTTACATTGCAGACCCTTCTCCGAGTTTTGTTAAGAATCTCGGGATATACAACAGGAGCGCCAGACCAGATATGGCGGCAGTATTCGAATGAATGAATGATAGATTTGTAGATGTGAAAGATGGATAACGAATCGAAAAATCTTCTGCCACGTCATATTGAATAAACTTTACGACCATTAGACATAGCAACTTATTCAATATAGTCGCTCTACTTCACGTCAGTGAAAAACGCGTGCTAAAGATGGCGTAGTGCGTTGTCCATCCGAAGTTTAGCATCAGCCATACTGATGGCAGGTAGGAATGGTTCATTGTGGTAATTAAATGAAAGCTTTTGTTTTGTATCATTTATGTTAAACTCTGTTGCGAAAATGTGGAACGCATGCGCATTTAATGACCCTAGGTCATTCTTCTTGGTCGGCGCGACAACTATTCAGCATGCTCACTTACTGTTGTGGTGGGATCCACCTAATCTGCATAGGTGACTACCAACTATATAAATAATGGTTGATACCGGAAGACGAGGGGAAGTGGAATCACGAGATCCAATTAGAGACTCTGATCGACTGCGACTAGTCAACACATTCTCCAGGAACGTCTTCCCAGAAATATACAGAAATACTATATGTACTTATTGTGTACACTTTCTTGTTATAATACATTCTTGTTCCAAGTACATTTTGTGTTGCATTATTATTCCATGCAATAGGCGAGATTCAACATTGAGTCAAGACTCAACACTTACTAAATGTAAATATGGCGATTTTAATATCTATCAAAATACCGTAATAGGATATCTTGACGTTTTTCATTCCAAACACTTTTGGTTGATATTGAATATTTTTTTCAATTATAAAATATTTAAACGCTACTCGCCGCTCAGTGGATATTTAAATGGTCGAGCAGATCAAGTCCGAAAACTATAAGAGGTCAATGATCGATCGAAATCAATCGATTGAATTATGATTGTGAGCATTAGACACCGGAAGTTGACAGCAGTGGGGAATCAAAGACGAGCGAATATCAAACCAATATCAATCAAATAATGTGAAATCGAACAGGAAGAAGATCATAGAAGTTATAATGAAATCAGTGGGAGAAATCAGATAAAGCGAATACGAATCGAATGAAATCAGTTCCAATCAGATAAGCAGTGAGAAAGAAAGAAAGAAAGAAAGAAAGAAAGAAAGAAAAATAAAGCAGGTAGTAGTAAGATAAAGAAATAAACAAAGAAAGAAAAAACAAAGAAAAATTAAAGCACACACACGTGAAAGAAAGAAAGAAAGAAAGAGAGAGAAATCAAGGTACAGATAATCACGACAAAGAATGAAAGAAAGAATATCTAAAGGAAACAATAGAAAGAAAGAAAGAAAGAAAGAAAGAAAGAAAGAAAGAAAGAAAGAAAGAAAGAAAGAAAGAAAGAAAAATTGAGGCACGTACAAGTAAGACAAAGAAAGAGGAACCAAGACACTGATAATTAAGACAAAGAATGAAAGAATATCCAAAGTAAACAATAGAAAGAAAGAAAGAAATCCAGGCACAGAGAAAGAAAGAAAGAAAGAAAGAAAGAAAGAAAGACAAATCAAAGGAAAGATAATAACGACAAAGAACGAAAATAAGAAAAGTTATAGGACACAATAAAGAAAATAAGAAAAAATATATCGGAAGAAAAAAATGTGAGTTTGATAACAATGCGAAAATGTCAAGAAATAGAAAATATGCAAAAGAATGAGAAAAAGAAAAGAAAAACGAAAGAGAAGAAATATTACAAATGAAAAACTATTAAATAAACACCTAAAATAAACAGGAAGTGGCAATAAAAAGTTTAAGAGGTAACAATAAAGTATAGGTAAGTAGAAAAATAGGAAATAAAGACAGAAAGAAGCAGAGCACAGAAAAGAAAACCAAGAAAAAAGGTAACAGAGTGAAAAGAAAGAAAGAAAGAAAGAAAGAAAGAAAAAAGAAAGAAAGAAAGAAAAAAGAAAGAACGAAAGAAAGAAAAAATCGTCACATAACAGTCGGAATAGATCAGTGATTTAAACGAAATCGAACCGTTCTATATCGAATTGTGCGATTTTAAACAGATTCAAACTTGGTTCCTATCAGATTAGATAAGATGAAATCTAATATTGAATTATTCAGAAAAGGCATGACCTTGAGAGAGCATTTGCTTTTTTGGTTGTATTAATTCTCATTCCTCTAGTTTGTAAGATCTGCCACTATTTACGGTGTCAACACATATCAGGAACCTGAAATCAGTGATTCCACAGTGCTCCTAAACAAATTAATATAAAACAACGTATCGAGCCGGGCTGAATCGACGACGGCATGCAGCGATCGAAACCACGCAAATCTAATTTCTCCTAACAAGACACTACGCTTGGTCGCAGAAAATACCTGTTGAATTATACCTATATTAACATAGATTTTATATGCCTGTATATTATCCACTTCTATTATATTTATATATATTATCCACTCATCTCCTACTGCTATTGCGTCCTACGTATGACAATAAACTACATTCGTGTCCACGGTAAGACGATAAACTACGTCTAACAGCAAGGCCTCTGATCAGGAGACTTTGAGGAGCGTGGAACCTCCTCTTAATTGCTGGTGTTCCCAGGTCCTGTTTAGGGTCCCAGCTATGGGCAAATAGCTAACCCCGAAACTGAGGTAAAAAGCATTATAAAACTGTAAAAATAGGTTTTAATACCAGAAATACTTTGTAAAAAATTATTACCAGAAATAAATTTTTGAAAAAAAAAATATTACCAGCGATACGTTTTTGAAAAAAATATTACCAGCTATACGTTTTTGAAAAAATAATATTACCAGCAATACGTTTTTGAAAAAATAAAATTTACCAGCGATACGTTTTTGAAAAAAAAAAATTAGCAGCTATACATTTTTGTGGAAAAAAAATATTAATAGAAATAGGTTTTTGACAAAACAAAAATATTACCAGGAAAAAAAAGTTGTCGGCATTAAATGACCCATTGAGGTTGATATGCCATAAAACAAAACAAACCAAACCAAACCTACTGCTATTAAAGCATTACTCTTCAAGTAGTTTCTAATGCTATTAACGCATCGAGTACGAACTGGCGTATTTCGTATAGAAAAAAACGTTAAAATCTTCTGCGACGATGGCTTAGAGGTAAGATATCTGACTGATGTCAAATCGGTCGGTTTTCGATCCCAGCTTGAAGTAATCGGGCGTCTAGCCACACTGAAGAGCTGTGAAACTGTCTGTGGATGATACCCTATATGCTCTCGGGAAATCTGGTGGAGCTCTCGAGAATCAAAAGAGATCTCAGTCTTAATAGTGCATCAATAGAGAGGCCGCCAATGTTCCAGAGCCACGTAAGTTTTAAAGATCTATACAAGGAGCGGTCAATAAAGCCTCCCTGAACCAAATTTAGAACAGCAGAAGTAAAATAAAAAAAAAAGACTGTTATTATTTTCCAAAGGATAAAATGAAACGCAAATGTAAAAAGGGCTGTCGATATAGTATTACTGACGTTTGGTGCTTACCAGAGAAATCGGCGAAAACACGTCTTTTGATTCTGAATGTTATAAATTTGTATATATAGGTCACTTTAAATAACACAACGTTGTATATAGCTTAACAATACGATTGAAATTTTCACTGCATACTTACCTACTTAGAATCATTCCGTGTACCAAATTTCACTTTTGTACAATGTTTAATATTCAAAATATCAACTGTGACCTACAATAATGTTTATAAATAATTATATATATAAATATATAAAGAAAATAAATATCTAAATAAATATATTGCTAAATAAATATATAAATAAATATATAGATAAATAAATACATAAATAGATATATAAAGAAAATAAGTATATATAAATAAATATATAGATAAATAAATACATAAATAAATATATAAAGAAAATAATATAATATATATAAGAAAATGAATATATATAAGAAAATAACAAAATGAGGGCAATAGTCCGAATAAAATAGTGTAGATTTTTGAGTTAAGCACACTAGCGGCCTGTGCCATTGAGCCTTGAAACATCGCAGTCTTGATAGTGCATCAATAGTGTTGTGGATTCCGGGGATGGAATCCTGCACAAATAAATAAATAACGCCAGTAATTGAAATAGGAAAATAAGTGTATTGAACGTAAGAATACAAACTTGAAATGAAGATTAGTAGTCCAGGAATACGGGTTAGTAGAAAGTATATGTACAAGTCTCTGTAAATGAAACCGTAATTATCTCTCTCTCTCTATCTCTGTATCTCAACCTTATCTCAACCTTATCACAACGTATCTCTTTGTGAACACCCTGTGTACTCCACGTATCTCCACTCTGTCAGAATAAGTATACTTTAGACGAGTCCATCTTGTGTAAAAAGGAGAGAGCCCCACAACAAATAGACAGACCGCCAATGTTCCAGGGAGGGATGAGTGACAATTGGGAGCCTCCCCGAACCAAATATAGAACAACAGAAGTAAAATAGCCGGTTATAGAGAAAAGATCAATCAGGTGGTTAAATAGTAGCTGAATCGAAAGTATAAACCAAAAACAACGAAACTGAGCTGTATTGGCGAAAGAAAATCTCTGATACACACTGAACAACGTGATGATGCTGATGTGGATGAAATATCAGGCCTCTCGTCTAATTTGGACCCTAAACCAAACGCGACTTGCCTTTAAGGGGATGCCGAGAATTTATCAAGATTTAATCATTTATGTGCTATTTAATGCCGAAAATTGATTTACTGGGAAGCATTAGTATTTTTTTTTACAAAAATGCATTGCTGGTATTTTTACTATGAAAATGTATATACATTCATAGTACTTTTGATCCGAGTTTGGAGGTTACCTATTTGCCCATAGCTAGAACCCTAACAGGTACTACCACCTAACAGGTACTACCACATGAATTTACCTATGTAATACATACTTATACGATAGAAATATTTACCTATATGATACATATATATGTAATATACACTTATACGATATCAAGATAACGTGCCAACAAAGTTTCTACCGTCACTGGCAAACAAGTTCGTTAGGAACACCAAAGGAAACAATTCACGATCAATTCGGAACAATTCACGTTAGTGACAACAGTTTAGAACTTCTTTTGAGTCACACCAGCAACAACAGCGCAAACTATTCACCAGTCACGAGACAAGACTAAGAAACAAACGCTGTCCACAGTAATTTGGTTTCGCGTTATACAGAGTCTACTTTGTATATCCCGAAAAGCCTAGCGTTGTCTCTAAACATTTTCACTCATTGAGTGGCAATTCTCCTTCTGGATATTTTACGTTAAAATTATGTGTGAAGTCATTTTGGCTTTTAATCTTTTTCAGTTGAGGCAGTCTTTTGTTTCTACTACACTCCCCGTTGATCTCTTTATCACATAAATGACACACCTGATCGGGTTTCTTAATTCGAGTGCTACGAAACACCGTGGCAGGTTTCGCGACTTTATTGTATCGTCATTCTCTTTCCTCATCCCTTTCTCCCCCTCTGGTAGCGGCGATGACTGTGGAGGTCCAGCCTGCTGCTGGAGAGTCGTGACCAGGTGTCACAGAGACGTGTGGATGGTGGACGCGGCTGGTCGAATCGGGTCCTCCTGACAGCACATCGCAGATCTGCTTCATGCTGACGATTGAACTCGGTCCCCCTCAGATTGTCCTATGCCATGAAGGCCGGTTTCCAGCAACGGTTTCCTATGTCACAGGGTCGATGCTGGTCTGTGTACAACAATACTGTATATAATGAGTTTGTCCTACTATTTAACCCATAGCCGATGGAGGAGTCTAAAGATGGATTTATACATTTCGTAATGGCATTAGTCCAAACGGAACGCAACAGACTTGTCCAAAATTTGAATTCGGGAGGATAATGGCTCGGAATAATTAATCGGAGATTTGGGTTCGAATTCCAATTCAGTTCGTTTCATTCACTTCAGCAAATACTCTTGAAAAGGATTAATCCCTCTTTTCTCCTCCTTCTATAGGTTAAATAGGAGTACGGATTCGGTTCCGTAGCTTTGGTTGAGAACTGTTCTAGAGATAGTGACTCGATAAAAAAAAACACCCGTACCCCAGCACCTGGGCAACATGCGAGGATGAATCGGTCCATGAAAATGCACATTGATTTCAATTATATATCAGTTGCACATTCTACCACAGGCGGAGAAAGTGCATCTAGTCATTGATTAGGTGGTTGCAAAAAAATGAACGGGTTTTAGAATAAACCTATTTATTCTGTACTAATACATTATAATAACTGCACACAAAGATATTATTGAAAGACATTTTTATGTTGAACATTCTTTTTATAGATACAAGTATTTAAGTAAATGCTCTGTTTATAATAAACAGTATTAAATAACATTTACCGGCCTGAATGTCCGAGAAATTTTCATAGAAAATATCCGTTCTCCGACAGGATTCGAACCTGTATCTTATACGGAACCGTCATATATGTCGGAGGAGGAGGAATATTTTCTATGAAAATTTCTCGGACATTCAGGCCGGTAAATGTTATATAATACTGTTTATTATAAACAGAGCCTTTGCTTAAATACTTGTATCTATAAAAAGAATGTTAAACATAAAAATGTCTTTCAATAATTGTCGGACTTTGTCCACTTCATAAAAATATATTACTTATTCTTAATGATCAAAGTTTTTTTTTTGTTTTTTTTAAGCTTATCACCCTAAGCAAGGCTGGAGGCCACTAGCACGCAAGGGGTTACAGAAGGTTTGGAGGAAGAGCAGATAGGAGTTGTAAAGGAGAGGATGTGGAGAAAGATAGTGGATCGATCAAGGCAAGGGGGTTACAGAAGATTTGGAGCGAGAGCAGACAGGAATGAAAGGTGAAAGGATGTGGAGAAGGGAAGTGGATAGATCAAGGCAACTGGAGATGTCGATTGACGTTACACTTAAATATTTGGAGATTGTATTTGTCAGGGAAACAGGAATAAGGAAGGGAGTTCCGCAGGCGAGATGTGCGAGACATGAAGATCCTCATTTTTAACTTTATATCAATATCTTTCAGGATTTAACTTTCAAGACTATGTATACTTCAACTTGAACATAAAATGAAAGAGATGAGTTCAGTTTTTTGCATGCGTTGAAGCTTGGTCATCCTCCTTCTAAAACTGATGCCAACAGTAAAAGAGCACCGGATGAAGGATACATTTGTCATCGGACGGTACGGTGCTGGTTTCTGAAGTTCCGCAGTGGGGATACGAGTCTTAAAAATCAACTTCGTAGGGGACGTTAATCTACAAATGAGAATCAACATATGAAAACACTAGTCGAAAAAAAATCCCTTCAAAGTTTCATAGAATTGTTCGGGGATTCCTATTTTCATTGATTTAAACACTGTTTAAATGCATTAATTGAGGAAGAAAAGTTAATACTGAAATGGCACATTGTGTTCCGATCAACCTCAATTATAGTACAAATATATATATAATATAAACTTTTGTGATATTCGTATAATATATATATATATATATATATATATATATATAAAAGTGAACATAGAAGTCAACACTTAGAAGCGACAGTCGGTTTCAAGCTAGATGCAATCGCCAGGCCACGATTGCATCTAGCATGAAACAGACTGTCGCCTCTAAGTGTTGACTTCTATGTTCACTTTTATATTTACACACGCTCTATCTCTGATATTGAGCACTTTATCACATAAATGTAGCACACTTTAAGACTATATATATATATATATATATATATATATATATATATATATATATAAGCATAGACCATTATGAACCGACTTAGATAGATAGATAGATAGATAGATAGATAGATAGATAGATATGAACAAGCTCAGAGTGTTCTGTTCAAGCTTAGATAGATAGATAGATAGATAGATAGATAGATAGATAGATAGATAGATAGATAGATATGAACAAGCTCAAAGAGTTCTGTTCAAGCTTAGATAGATAGATAGATAGATAGATAGATAGATAGATAGATAGATAGATAGATAGATAGATAGATAGATAGATAGATAATCTTATGGAAAACACACAAAAACAAATGCTACTAAAACAGTAAACAAAAAAAGCACCTAACACCCCCACCACCACCACCACCACCACACTTCTATCTTTATTTCTCTAATATTCGTGATATCCGTTCCAACTTCTGCAGCGTAGAATCTTTTCTCTCGGAACGGTCGCCAGAAACTAACTTAAATTCTTCCATTGCTACCAATGAATTCTTGGTTCCAGGCTATCTTCTCCTTTGCTGAAATGATTCCAGCATTTACCTCTATGGCTTTGATGTCTACATCTGGGATAATCTTCCGATAGGCAGGGTATTGTCTCTCAAGGCCCATGACTACTCTTTCATGTGCTTCCGTGTTTCGTTATTAAACTCTGTTAGCTATCTCTTATTCCTTTATCACCTCCGAGGATTGCAGTATATTAGGCAAAGTATAGAAAAGTCAATTTCTCTCCATCCATCTGCGAACATCTTTGTCTTCGGTGACTTTAATGTTCACCATGAAACGTGTTGCCGGTATTCAGGCATTAAATTTTTCCATTGCGCAATCCCCTACTCGAATCGTGGACTTCCCTACTCGTGTCCCTAGCAAAACCAAGCAACAGGCATCTCTACTTGATTTATTTCTCGCCTCCTCTCCTCGCTATTGCCGAGTTTCACAACGCTGCCTCTTGCTAATTCGGACTTCTCCCGTTCGAATCATCCATTAAACAGGAACTCCCTAACCATAAGATCCCTTTCCGTTATCAACATGCTGACTGGGACTCAATCGCTTATTTATTTTATTTTATTTTTTAGACGTCCCTTGGACTGACATTTTTAACCATCCAATTGAAAATTACGTCACTGATGTTTCTTCCTGGTTTAAAGCCGGCATGGACGCTTTCATCCCTTCTCGGAAATATCAGGTTAAACCTCAATCCTCTCCATTGTTCACACCAGTATTCTCGACCGCTGTCGCACACAGAAAGCACTGTTTTCGGCTATACCAGTGTGACAGCTCTCGTCACAACAGGCGCCTCTCCGTTACTGTTCGTAATAAATGTAAGCGAGTCCTCGGAAGTGGTAAGTCCCTGTTAGAGAATGAGGCACCGCATAGCCTCTAACAACATTGACTTTCATGATTACTACTGGCACTGTAACAGGGTATTTAATAAGTGCAATGTCTCTAGCCCTCTCCTCTTAAATCGATTTGAGGTGTTATAATCCTCTACTGATAAATCTGAATACTTTGCTCGTAAATTCTCTTCCAACTCTACCCTTGACTCATCTGGAGTATCCCTGCCCAACTTTCCACTTAGAACAGATTCTCTGTTAAGTGATATGCATATAACCCCTTCCATGTTTCCTGCTATTATCTCTAGCTTAAAGAGCTACAAAGCATATGGATCCGATGGTATCCCTGTAATAGTCATTAAGAAGTGTGCTCCCGAACTACCCCCAATTCTCTCTAAACTGTATAATAGATGCCTCGCTGCTTCCTGCTTTTACGTCTCCTGGAAGTCATCGGCTGTTGTTCCAGTTTTTAAGAACCCTGGTCAACCGTCAACCTTTCGAACTATAGGGGCCTGTTAGCCTTCGACCTCTTTTTACGAACCTCTTAGGGGCCCTAATCAACACTAAACTGGTTCAACATCTCTCATCGCAGGGCCTTTTCTCGGACAAGTAAAATAGCTTTTGTTTCTCCAGATCAACTGCTGAAGAACTGACGATAATTGCGGAAAGAACCTATCATTCTCTAGATAAAAGCTGTGAAGTCCGGGCTGTAGTGTGGACATTTCGCAAGCCTTTCATAGGGTTTGGCATACAGGTCTTCTTCACAAGCTGAAAAGTTACGGTGTCTCCGGACACATTTTTGAACTGATTCAGTCTTTCCTATCAAAATCGTGAAATGAAAGTTGTCCTGAACGGCCACACATCTACATGCTTTTGTACTAACGTGGGGGGTCCCCTAAAGCTCCAGCATTGGTCCTACTTTGTTTTTAATTTTCATTAATGACCTTTCCGATGACATCAGCTATCGACTTGGCATGTACGCTGACGACACAACCATTTACTCCTGCCTCGATGGTAACGCTGATCAGTATGACAAAGTCAAAATGGCAGCCGATGTCCAAAATGACTTCATTATTAATTTTAACGCCTCAAAAAACTAAACTTTTCTCCATTAATCATCGAAAAGACCTCTCTCTGCTTTCCATCAGCATGGCTGATGCTAACCTCAAAGAAAATTGCTCATTATGCCTTCTCGGGATAACATTCTCAATTGACATGAAGTGGAAAGACTATATTGAATCCATTGCTTGGTCAGCTGCTAAGAAAGTCGGTTCACTGTGTCGGACGAGACATTTTTTCTCTCCATAATCTATCTTACATATATATAAGTTTATCATTCGTCCATGCTTAGAATATTGCTGCCACATATGGTCCGGTGCCCTGTTATTCACCTAGAGCTCCGTGATAAGATCCAAAGAAGCATCAGCAATATCCTGATGTGGCGGGCCGATTCAGTCACTTGCCCATCGCCGTAAGGTTGCCTTTTCTATAAATACTTTCATGGTAATTGTTCAGATGAGCTTTTCTCTATGGTAAATTAGACTTCATGAATTTAAGCGTAGTACTAGACTGGCGTCGAGATCCCAGCAATTGACTGTTGAGCGTGTGCCAGATGTAGCCGTAAAATTCGATGTTAACATTTTCTTTTCTCGCGCTTTCTGGTTGTGGAACTCCATTCCGGTCCCATGCCTTCGAGCCAACTTTAATGTGCCAAAATGTAAATGCAATGTCAATCGCTATATACTGTCCTCCTGTTTGCTCTTTTCGCTTTCCATTCATTATTGATGTTTCTGTTCTTAATTCTTCCACACTACTTGTGTTTTAGTGGCATTACTGCCTTGCATGCGGTGATAGCGATTAACAAAATAGATAGATAAGGAATATGCTGTGATAGATAGATAGATAGATAGATAGATAGATATGAACATGCTGTGATAGATAGATAATGAACATGCTGTGATAGATAATGAAATGCTGTGATAGATAGATAGATAGATAGATAGATAGATAGATAGATATGAATATGCTGTGACAGACAGACAGACAGACAGATAGATAGATAGATAGATAGATAGATAGATAGATAGATAGATAGATAGATAGATATGAACATGCTGTGATAGATAATGAAATGCTGTGATAGATAGATACATAGATAGATAGATAAATAGATAGATACATAGATATGAACATGCTGTGATAGATAATGAACATGCTGTGATAGATAATGAACATTCTGTGATAGATAATGAAATGCTGTGATAGATAGATAGATAGATAGATAGATAGATAGATATGAACATGCTGTGATAGATAATGAAATGCTGTGATAGATAGATAGATAGATAGATAGATAGATAGATAGATATGAACATGCTGTGATAGATAATTAACATGTGATAGATAATGAAATGCTGTGATTGATAGATAGATAGATAGATAGATAGATAGATAGATAGATAGATAGATAGATAGATATGAATATGCTGTGACAGACAGATAGATAGATAGATAGATAGATAGATAGATAGATAGATAGATAGATAGATAGATAGATAGATAGATAGATCGTAGCAACAATGTTTTCGTTATTTAGCATAGGCTTTTCTTAATACTGCTTCCGCTGTATTTTAGTCAAATTAGCCAAAGACGAAATAATAATAATAAAACTTTATTGGGAGAAATAAATTCGATTTCATTGTTAACGTTTTTTCTTTTTCCTTTTTTTTTGTTTTTTTTTTTTTTTTGTTTAGGGAACAAAATCTTGGCCTTTAAATGTTACAATAAATGACTTCGAAAAATACTTCATGTGAGTAAGAATTTGTCAGATGTAGTCTAACCGAAATATTTCTCATGATGGACGATATCTTACACTACACCGACTGCCCAATGTTTTGCTCCCAAGCGACCAAACGTTATTGGAAGAATCAATGGCTATGACATCGAGTAGCATTTCCTTACTCTTCTTGTGTTTTAACATTATTTTTGCCTAACTTTTCTTCTTTTCCGGTTGTACAAAGCTAATGGACAACACTGACCTTATAAAATGGCCCGTCCGGAAGTTCAGTGGAAGCTACAGCAAGAAACCGGATGTTAAACTAATATCTTTCATCACTCAATTCATCTATCTGTCTATCTATATATTATGAGTATCTATCTATCTATCTATCTTTCTATCTATCTATCTGTCTGTCTGTGTGTCTGTCTGTGTGTCTGTTCTGATAATGTATAACTCTCCCTTGTAATATCTATCTAGCTGAGCTTGTTCATTATCTATCCGTCTATTTATCTACCTGTTTTGATTGTGGCTACCACTTATTTGGAATATTATCTATCTATCTATCAATCTCAATCTATTCATATCTACCTCAGTCCATTAATATATATCTATCTCAGTCTCTTAATATCTAGCTAGCTAGCTATCTCCACATTTATATATATATATATATATATATATATATATATATATATATATATATATATATATATATATATATATAAATTCATAACTATCTCAATCTATTCATATCTAGCTATCTATGTTAGTCGATTAAGTTCTATCTATCTATCTATCTATCTATCTATCTATCTATCTATCTATTACATTGTCTCTATCTATCTATCTATCTGTCTATCTATCTATTACATTGTTCATATCTGTCTATCTATCTATCTATCTATCTATCTGTTTGTTCATATATATTAATCTATCAGTTTTTTTCCCTTAACCATGTGCATACTTAACTCAGTCTCTTCATATCTATCATCGACTGTTCATATATATTTAAGACGTTCTTGAAATCTCGGTACGTCTATATCTATCTCCATATATATATATATATATATATATATATATATATATATATATATATATATATATATATATATACATTTACACCTAGTTTTCATAAATGTATCTATTGATAATTCAGTCGATATTTTATCGATTAATCTATCGACTGTTTTGTTATACTTACAGTTATTTTTATGAATGCGTGAGTATATGGTTGTGCATGTTTTTGCATATACAGACATGAATATATATATATATATATATATATATATATATATATACGTTTGTTTAAGAATGTATGTATAATTGCATGGTTAAAACATACGCTTTCAAACCATGAGGCCCGGGTTTGTATTTGGGAAGTGCCTTAAAAAAATAACGCGGAGTTAATCAATGTTTGTGAGAGAAATTGGGTAGACTGTACTATTCGGAAGCTGTCGTTAGTTGTGCTGGCTCGAAGTAACAAATCATCGTGACCGAGGGTTTGAGTGTACTGATGTTGTCAATCTCAGTTTATACGCTCCCTTCCAGAAACTGTAACCATGGCCCGCTCCACAAAGTCACAGTAAAAACCACAAGTGAGCTCTGTGGGTGTTGAACAAACACAAATGTTCCCGAGCAGGCGTCTGCAACGAGGATTGTGTGACCTCTCTAGGTGACGGGTGTGTCCAGAAAACGAGTGTCGTCGGTGTATTTATTAGATTAATTGTATCTAAGCGAAAGACAAAATGTAAAAATAGCTCTAAGTGATGCTTTTCGTTCCGAGAAGGAACTTTTTTAGACGTTTTATTTATAAACGTGTATGAAGCTATATTTATATATTTATTTATATATTTATTTATATATTAATATATTTATTTATATATTTATTTATCTATATATTTAATTATATATTTATTTCTTTATATATTCATTTATATATTTATTTATCTGTATATTTATTTATATATTTATTTGCATTATAGATTTATTTATATATTTATTTATCCATACATTTATTACTATATTTATTTTTATATATTTATTAATATATTTATTTTATTTATATGATTATTTATGTATTTATTTATCTATATATTTATTTTATATATTTATTTATATATTTATTTATCTATATATTTATTTATATATGTATTTATCTATATATTTATTAATATATTTATTTTCTTTATATATATATATTTATATATGTATTTATCTATATATTTATTCATATATCTATTTTGTTTATATATTTATTTATGAATTTATTTATCTATATATTTATTTTATATATTTATTTATATATTTATTTATCTATATATTTAATTATATATGTATTTATCTATATATTTATTAATATATTTATTTTCTTTATATATATATTTATATATGTATTTATCTAAATATTTATTCATATATTTATTTATTTTATATATTTATTTATGAATTTATTTATCTATATATTTATTTTATATATTTATTTATATATGTATTTATCTATATATTTATTAATATATTTATTTTCTTTATATATATATTTATATATGTATTTTTCTATATATTTATTCATATATTTATTTTGTTTATATATTTATTTATGAATTTATTTATCTATATATTTATTTTATATATTTATTTTATATATTTAATTATCAACATATTTATATATTTATTATCTTTATCAATATATTTATTTATCAATATATTTATTTATAAACTTTATTACAGGTTACATTTTTGTTAGTATTTTGAATATTAAACATTGTACAAATGTGAAACTTGGTACACTGAAAGATGAACAGTAGGTAAGTATGCAGTGAAAATTTGAATCGCATTGTTAAGCTATATACAATGTGATGTTATATAAAGTCACCTATATATACGAATTTATAACATTCAGAATCAAAAGACGGTAGTGTTTTCAGCAATCTCTCTAGGAAGCACCAAACGTCAGTAATACTATATCGACAGCCATTTTTACATTTGCGTTTCATTTTAACCTCTGAAAAATCTTTCATGCCAACAGCCTTTTTTTATTTCACTTCTGCTGTTCTAAATTTGGTTCGGGGAGGCTTCCAATTGTTATTCATCCCTCTCTGTATAGATCTTTAAAACTTACGTTGCCCTGGAACAATGGCGGCCTGTCTATTGATTCACTATCAAGACTGAGATGTGTCAAGGCTCAATGCTCTATGCCGCTAGTATCCTTAACTCAAATATCTGCACTATTTTATTCGGACTATTGCCCTCATTTTGTTATTTTCTTTGTATATTCATTTATATATTTATCTATCTATCTATATATTAATTTATATATTTATTTTCATTATGTATTTATTTATATATTTATTTATCTATAATTTATTTATATAGTTATTTTCTTTATATATTTATTTATGCATTTATTTATCTATATATTTATTTATATATACTTATTTTCTTTATATATTTATTTATCTATATATTTATTTAGATATTTATTTATCAATATATTTATTTAGATATTTATTTTCTTTATATATTTATATATATAATTATTTATAAACATTATTGTAGGTCACAGTTGATATTTTGAATATTACATATTGTACAAAAATGAAATTTGGTACACGGAAAGATTCTAAGTATGTAAGTATGCAGTGAAAATTTCAATCGTATTGTTAAGCTATATACAACGTTGTGTTATTTAAAGTGACCTATATATACGAATTTATAACATTCAAAATCAAAAGACGTGTTTTCGCCAATTTCTCTGGTAAGCACCAAACGTCAGTAATACTATATCGAAAGCCATTTTTACATTTGCGTTTCATTTTATCCTTTGAAAAATCTTTGATAATAACAGTCTTTTTTTTATTTTACTTCTGCTGTTCTAAATTTGGTTCTGGGAGGCTTCCAATTGTTATTCATCCCTCTCTGTATAGATCTTTAAAACTTACGTTCCCCTGGAACAATGGCGACCTGTCTATTCATGCACTATCAAGACTGAGATGTGTCAAGGCTCAATGCTCAATGCTCAATGCCGCTAGTGTCCTTAACTCAAAAATCTGCACTATTTTATTCGGACTATTGCCCTCATTTTGTTATTTTCTTTGTATATTATTTTATATATTTATCTATCTATCTATATATTTATTTATATATTTATTTTCATTATGTATTTATTTATATATTTATTTATCCATATATTTATTTATATAGTTATTTTCTTTCTATATTTATTTATGTATTTATTTATCTATATATTTATTTATATATACTTATTTTCTTTATATATTTATTTATCTATATATTTATTTATCAATATATTTATTTAGATATTTATTTTCTTTATATATTTATTAATATATTTACCTATATATTTATTTTCTTTATATATTTATATATATAATTATTTATAAACATTATTCTTCTGCTGTTCTAAATTTGGTTCGGGGAGGCTTCCAATTGTTATTCACCACTACCCGTATAGATCTTTAAAACTTACGT
Organism: Acanthosepion esculentum; assembly: GCA_964036315.1. NCBI lineage: Eukaryota > Metazoa > Mollusca > Cephalopoda > Sepiida > Sepiidae > Acanthosepion > Acanthosepion esculentum. The sequence goes on along the minus strand of OZ038498.1, from coordinate 62,894,691 downwards.
TGCCCTGGAACAATGGCGACCTGTCTATTGATTCACTATCAAGACTGAGATGTGTCAAGGCTCAACGGCATAGGCGACTAGTGTCCTTAACTCAATTATCTACACTATTTTTCCGACTATTTTCCTCATTTTCTTGTTTTTATCACAACGTATCGGCTTTCATCAGGTACTTGGGAAATTAAAATAAAAGAAATTTAAACAGCTACAGCACATTTCTCTCATCTTTTAACATCAACACACGGAAGGTTATTCGTGAGTATGAACGGATTTTGTTAAAAATTAGCAAACATAATGTCTTTAATTTATTCAATCAGACATGCCTAAAAGAGAATTTGCTGCCTAAATACACACATTTTAATATATATATATATATATATATATATATATATATATATATGTAATAGCTGGCCACTCGTATTCGCGGATACCCGGCTATAAGGGCGGCTAGCTAATCCCTATTGCAGGTGCTTGCTCAGGCACATTTGTGGTTACTGAAGACTCACAGAGCCCACCTGTGGGTTATACTGCAACTATGCTGAGCAGACCTTAGTTACAGTTTCTGGGAGAAAGCGTGTTATCTAGCGTGATCAACAATCTCAGCACACTCAAAACATCGCTTCTGGTATCTGTAGTCTGAATTTATTGTTTTCTTGGTGTCGGATAGTTGTGTCGTAGATTAGCAATTTTTTATATTGTGAATGTGGGCAGGAATTTTGTTGTAGATGTCCCGCAATACTTGGGAAATTAAAATAAAAGAAATTTAAACAGTTACAGCACATTTCTCTCATCTGTTAACATTAATACACGGAAGGTTATTCGTGAGTATGAACGGATTTCGTTAAAAATTAGCAGACATAATGTGTGTAATTTATTCAATGATATATATATATATATATATATATATATATATATATATATATATATATATATATATATATATATGAAGGAATATAGTTTTAAGGTGTTCTATATTTATGGGATAAAGTGCTCAATATCAGAGATAGAGCGTATGTAAATATAAATATAAAAGTGAACACTGAAGTCAACACTCAAAGGCGACAGGCTGTTTCATGCTAGACGCAATCGTTAGGCCGCCCGATATATATATATATATATATATATATATATATATATATATAAACTTACAACCGATACCGATAAACTAGCCGTGAGAAAAAACAAATCAAGATAATCAATCCATGAAGTAATAAACAAATTAAAAACTGTTCCCACTAAAATAATAGTTAGAATAAACTACAACAATCAACCCCAAAATTGAACAAATAGCTTTATTTATCTTCCCAAACAAAAACAAAAATATTAAATAAGCTATATATACAAAATTTTACTACGTTAATAAAACACCAATCAAAATAAAAAAAATAAAAAATAAAAATAAAAAATAAAAATAAATAAAACAAGCAAAATAATTTAACCCAAATAAATAAATAAACAAATAAACGACTTCCGATAAAATAACCGCCAATATAGACTACCACAATGCACCACTGACCCGTATATATAAAGAGCCGAGAAAAATAACAGCACTCGTAGCCTGACGATTGCATCTAGCATGAAACAGACTGTCACCTCTAAGTGTTCACTTTTATATTTAAACACACACACACACACACACACACACACACATATATATATATATATATATATATATATATATATATATATATATATATATATATATACATGGCGTATTATATTGTTCCCCGCACTCTTTTTTTAAATTTATTTCTAAAAATAAACAAAGCATTCTTGACATTATATGTGGCGTATTATATATATAGTTTACAATTGCGTTACATACAGTTCTTGCATGCGGACTATTGTCCTCTTTTTTGCCTAATTGAATGTCCCGTGCAGCCATGTAGGAATGCTACCTACTCTGGCACAAGGCCAGCTGAGAGATCAAGATTTTGCGTTAATCATTGAAGTGAAGAGGGTCATATTTCTGCCTGAAATTCAGCATTCGAAATCCTGGCTCTTTTCTGTCCTTGACCACTGGCCACTGTTACCAATGTGAAGGTCGTAACAATGTCAGCCATATCGAAGCTAACAACAAAAACGCGCAAACGTTTCCCTATCAACGCATCCCTCACACAGACACCTTAACACACCCATTACACACGCACACACACACGGATGCACCAATCACAACAGTTTGGCTCTTTTTACCGTCGATCAGGTTAATCGTATTAGAATTTCGAACTGAATTTTTAAGTCAACCTGCGAGGATAGATTGTTCTTTGATTTTTTTTTTTCGCTGACCATGTCAATGTATATCATATCTAATTCTTATTTAGTACTGCTCAGTCCCCCTCCCCACAAGCAAGGCGACAATACCCCTAGAACGCAGATGGGGGTTACATAGAGGGAAAGTGAAAGAGAATGAGAAGATTGAAGATGGGGAGGATTGAGGAACGGACAAAAAAAGTAACAGGTTTCAAGAAGACAGAAGTTAGCGATTGACATTGCATTTAAATTTTAGAATATTACAGTTACCAGTGAATCAAGAAATCGGAAGGGTGTTCTATAGGTGGAAAATGCGAGAAGAACTGTTAGAGTAGAAGTGACATTTGCATCTAGTTGGTTAAACAGTAAAACGGTGAGACCTAGTTCCCAATCTAATAGCACGCTTCAATTCATATAGTCTGCACACTAAGAAATAAAGCTCATCCAAGCAGTTGCCATGAAATTATTTCTAGAACAGTCAGAAGGAAATCATATCACTTAAGTGAGAAAGTAACTGGAGATTAGATGCCTGGTCAAGTACTGCCCACCCTTCTCTTGATTTTATCAAGAATCTCGAGATGCGCAGTCGGACAGTCAGACCAGATATGGCAAGAGTATTCAATACACGGACGACTGGTAAATTTATAAATGTCCAAGATGGATTTTGACGTGAAAAATTTTTGGTTTACAGTGATATAGTCGGTCCACTTTATGTCAGTAGAAAACGTGAAACGAAGAAGTCGTAGAGCGTTGTTTTCCTGGAGTTCAGTATCAGCTATGCCTAGTGGTAGGCAGGTAAAGTTTACAAGCCATTTCTTGCCCCAGTTAATCACTGGCTGAAGGTCCTTTTCAAGTTATTACTCATCCTGTTTTCAAGTAGACACTGCTCGATCCAGGAAATGAATTCACAATATACTACGTCACCAAATTTACGAATCAACGTCAATTGGTTCGTCTCATATCACGTGGGTTGTGAGCCGGCGAACTCAACGAAATGACTTTTGTATTAATAGTGAATATTTTGAAAACGTACAAATTTCCACATTTTATTTTATTAGGCGTTTAAAATAGTCCTCTTTTCCCACAACTTTTTCATCCCTCACACAAATATGGAAAACAACAAAAAATAAGAGATGTGGAATATTTTTTTAAAAAATACGACGACAGCAAGAAAGAAGCGGTCAGCTTGGATGGGATAATAGTTCATCGAGCTAATGGGTAAAACGGAGAAGACAACGGAAGCGGAAGTTTGAAAAAACGTTACGGAAGGAAAAAGAAGAATAGAAAGAACGGATTTGCTGCCTAGACAGATGCTTGTATCGTCTGATCTGTAAATTTCAATCTACGTACAGAAGACGACGTTTCCTTCCATAGATTGACACTTAACTATTTATTCTTCGCATTGTACGTTTCATGTTAACATAATAGCCTGATACTAGTGCAGATCTTTGACAAAAATCATTTGTGAAAATAGCACAAAAGTATTCGTAGGGAAACTACACAAATGTTATAATTAGCAATCCACTCTGACAGGTATTAAGTTCGATCCTCACTGTTTGCCCCATTATTATTTGCTTAGTAATTATACACACGACAGGATGCGGGCAAACATGTCTTGTGGATAGTTTTCATAATTCTCTTCGCCCAATAAAATGCCCAATAGCCACTCAGAGTAAAGTATTCCATAGACAGTGCGAGTAGGCAACACGGAAGCTTTAAGGAAAATGGTAACAGAAAGAACACTTATATTAAGAAATCAGGAAAAGAGAGCTGAAATTCCTTAGATACATAATAAGGAAGGAGAGCTTGGAAAACTTAACCTTCACGATGCATATTGAGGGTAAGAGAGATGGGCGAAGGCTGCGAGCCACTTACCTGACGAACTTGTGTGAACGGCTAGCCGGACCGGACCGGGGGGGGGGGGGGGCGAGACTTTAGTAAAGGGAGAAAAACTACTAAGAATCACACGAGATAGAAAGTTGTGGAGAGCCATGATCGCTGATGGCATGAAGAGACGCAGCACATAGAAGAAGAAGAAGAAGAAGAAGAAGAAGAAGAAGAAGAAGAAGAAGATTAGAAAAGCTTGATTTATATGGAAAAGATATTCGAATAATCTACAGTGTAACCCGGATATAAGAGACCCGAATATAAGAGAAACCCGGGTATAAGAGAAACCTGGATATAAGAGAGATTTTATCTGGTCCCAAATTAGAGCCTGTGTTAATGTATATATAATAGACCAAACCCGGATATAAGAGACTTTTTCTCCTGTCCCGACAACTCTCTTATATCCGGGTTACACTGTATATACACTAACACAGGCTCTAATTTTGGACCAGAGAAAATCTCTCTTATATCCGGGTTTCTCTTATATCAGGGTCTCTCTTATATCCGGGTCTCTTATATCCGGGTTACACTGTATATACTTTCATGGATACGACCAAGCTGCGTGTACAGATAAAAAGCGAGATCATCATCATCATCATCATCGCCTTTCTTCATCTTCATCGCCATCATCATCTTAATCCTCATTATCATGAAGTAGTGTGGTCGTAGGGTTGCTGCGGAGTTGACGCCTGACCAGTTCTCTCCACATATCTGGATTGAAAGCCAGAGAAGAGTTCATTCGTGCGTAACGTGTCTTGAGGAGGTAGGCCTGCTGGAGACCATTGTGCTCGTACAGGTTCTATATACAGGTCTCAGTGTAGACGAGTAACACCTCTTCTAACCGAGGATTATCATTTCATTTGATGATTTCTTAAGATATGAAACTGACAGTCACCATACAGTGTTGATTTCTATATTTATGTTTTCAGAGATTCTGTATTCGCGATATCGGGAAGTCTTCCCCCAAAATAACTTTTAAACAGTGCGATTGTGACACCTTAAGGAGCTAAAGGATGGATCGATAAACATACCGAGAGACGATATATTCAGAAGGTTTTTTTTGTTTTGTTTTTTGTTTACAAAAACTATATGGCCGACGAGTGAAGATATGCAGGTCTCCAATGACTAAGTCCAGAATGGAGGCTGGCTGGGAGTGGAGTGGCTTAATTGTTGTTTTGAAGATTCTAATTGAAAAGGAAGCCAGCTGGATAATTTGACCCCACGACGGTGTAAGGTTGAAATGTCGACACCATTGTTTTTGAAATCTAGATTATGAGTTTATCTACTAGACAAGACCCGATAAGGAAAAATCGGTCGTGAGATAAAAAATTTCGAAACAAAGCCAGGTTGGAGAATTGTAATATTATTTTTTGTCACTTGTCAACAAGTTTCACGGGTCGAAACTGACAAAAAGGCCATCCTGGGGACATCTGGTGAATGTCCGACAGAGAGAATGGGGCCCGGGTCGATGAAATATTGTTGACGAAAATTTTGAGCGATAATTAAAATTAATAACTGAAGTTAGGCCACGCCTGCTCACTATGAGATCTAGAGATCGGATTGGTCAGAGTGACAACCGAAGTGAAAGGCCTAGGTAGAACACCGAGGCGGAGGAATTGCCTTCACCCCTTGTGCAGTATTGTTATGAAGCACCAATACGAGAAAGAAGGAGTTAAGGCAGATCAATGGCCTGCGACCACTGCACATGGAAGAGGGGATCTCCCCAAAGTTGGGCATGTAATTAATCTCCTTGATCCAGACAACAGTGGGCTCTTGTTAACAATTAGGGGAAACACCATAACCCCAAGCTACGTCAGACCCCATGCCGATTTGGGGCGAAGGTCCATATAAACAGCAGATCGAAGCGGCCGAGAGACAGTTGTCACAGACGCCGGACGAGAGACGATAGCTTCACCTGATCTCACGTGACTTCTTGCCTAAAGAAGACCTCTCACATAAGCCTTGTACTAGAAGCCTTGTCCAGACTTAGCTAAACCAACTGAATTGTCGCGCTGAACTTACGAAGCGAGAAGGGTGGATATTTTCTGCATGAAGAACTAATATTGTTTTTAATATCAGAATTAACCAAGCTCTGTACAAAGAACGTATATAAAAACATTTCTTTTATTCCTTTTTTTTTTTTTCACTTGTGATTTCACTTTGTCCGGACCAAACTAGTACACCGATTCCTATCGACGTTTCGATCCTTGTCAGCCTTGTCAGTTTCATCAAAATGAAACACAACGTGGGATAAGACAAAGCTTGGATCGAAGAGATCAACTCAACGATCAGCCTCAGGGATTGGACATCGGAGGGACCGGCAAAGAAGAAGGCTACATGATTATGTTTGTGTGTTTTACTGATAAAAAACCAAAGAGCCAATGAAGATAGAAGTATAATACTTGCTGTATGATCATAATTGGTAAGAAATGCAGGATATATAGGATAAATGGCGGTTAACTCTAGATTTAAATTGGTGAAGGTTGTAGCGATCGAAGCATCCTCCATATAGCTGTTCTTGGAAAGAAGATGCCAGAACAGTATAACACTACTGGCCCGGCTCGATCCTGAGTCCTGCTCGCCGGTCATCATGGTAATCTGCTTGCCGCTTCGTTCTTTCATCTGCTTCTACTACACCCTATATTCCTTGATCACAAAGCAATAAATTTTGTCCGTACACAGGCGCTGGATAGAACACCGGCGAAACCGTGCTACAAAAGGACAAAGAACGCTTCAACTGGCGAAAATAAAAATGGTATAACAAAATACCGAAGACGGACGCCGGTTTAATTTTCAATTGGTTTATATAGTTCTTGATACAACAAAATTAACCCTTTCAGTTAAAATCTCTATCGTGACCCTTTGTCTTTTTTCTTCGAAAATTTGGAGCGGGTTCAAAAAAAAAAAATAGAACAATGTCGGGAATTCTCTCGGCAGCAAGTCATACAGCTCCTTCTGGCTTCTCTTGGCTTCTGTCGGCTTCTGGATTTTAGGTCGACTAAGCACCCGTTTATATGTATTTCGCACGACTCTTACTGTCCTTCAAGATACATTATCTTTCCAATTTTGGAGGAGCGATACAAAGCGGTCCGCAATCGGTCATTTATTCAAAACTATAAAATCCCCAAGAAACTTTGTGTTTATAAATTATTTACTATGCCCTTGACGTTAAAGAATTTTCTTTCTTGTCGATTTCTTAATGTGACCGATTAAAAATCTTTACCCACTTTGTATGTTTACAAACCATATTTCAGATTGTTTACATTATCGGCTTTGCGAATCATAACAATTCCATTTGCCTTTTAGCTGGCAAGCAGCCACATTTTACATTTCTCAAATCATATTTTGGACCGATCATTTCATTCATTCTGCGTTTCTGGTTATCAAAAAAGAAACAAACATCTCTCTTTTTTTCCATGCACCATATTTCAATTCATGTTTTCGCCTTAAGTTTTTTTAACCCTCCCAATTCTCCAAATCCTATACGGAGTTTTCACTTGAACCCTTTTAATCGTTTTTATACTACCAGTATGAAAATAGTGTCTCATTCACCCTTTCAACTACAACCAGTGACCCTTTATAGTATCATAAGGAACCTTCCTGCTTACTAATGGAATACGAATGGAATGGGGATGACTCGTCCCAGTGTACGTGACATGGCGGGTCTAGGTGAACTGCGTATTTACTAAGGATACCAGAAGATTGTTTCGAGCCCAGTAAAATTCTAGGATTACGATTTTGATTTTTCTTAATTGTCAGAATGACGTAACACAATCTTTTCTGAGAGGTTTCCCCTGATTTGACCTTGAGCTTCAGGTTAAGCTCAGGAAATGCCATAGTTGAGTTATAAATGATGAATCGAAAACCGTGTACTTAGCGGTTTCCGAATCCATTGATTGAATTACCAGTCCATTTTCTATTATCTGTCTATATTAGTTAGCGGGTTATGGTTTGCCTAATATAAGTCAGTGACAGCAGGCTGTTAATCTAGAGGTCGGATCAGAGACTGATCAGCTCTGATGGGGTCGGCTTGGTGAGGGCAGTATGATGTTTGAATGACCCGAAACTGCCCAATGATCCAAATCAGAACATCACTGACGACGCCCTCTAGCGCTAAAGAGCGTACATTCAAAGTAGATGGTTGGTTGGTTGGTTGGTTCAATTCGTATAGCGACATATCAACATCTCTATGGGTTATTTAATGCCGAATATTTTGAACACAATTTTATAGCTTTAATTAAATATGTTTTAAACGCAATTGTATACCTTCAACTGCAATTTGCTATAAAATGCATTGTTGGTAATTGTACTATTAATATGTATTACTGGTATTTTTTTATATAAAATGTATTGCTCATATTTTTACTAAAAAAAATTCTATGTTTACTTTTATAGGGTTTTGTTTGGGGATGTACTATTTTCCCATAGCTTGGACCCTAACAGGGGCTACCACCTCGGGTCAGGCTATACTTGAGAACAACAGCAATTAAGAGGCGATTCCATGTTCCCCACAACCTCCAATCTCCCGATCAGAGGCCTTGCTGCCGCGTGTAATTTATCGTAATACCCAAGACTCATCTATGTGCATCAGTGATTAGAACTTTATCATTCCGACCATGAGACCTGGTTCGAATCTCACCACGGTCGATTAGTCAAGTATGTGACTTCTTCATATCAACGTAATATAACCCCAGCTATCGATAAATCCTTGAAATCTGTCTCATGGGTTGATCCAAGCCTCTTAAGCGAAATCGGATTAATGAAACCATTCGCAAGACGTCGATGGTTGTGCAAGAATGAAGTCACAAGTCATCATGACTGAGGGGTTGAGCGTACTTACCTTGTTCAAACTGTTTATCTCGCCATATTATCCGCTATCTCCCAGAAACTGTAACCGGTTTAAAGCACAGGGTGTCTCTGCAAGTGCTGAAGGCGGCTGAAATAGAACGTTATCAAGCCGATTTGGTTTTCTGAGACCATTTATCCGGCTATCCCGAAATGTTTCTCGCCTACCATAGAGCGAGCTTTTGCTAAAGATAATTACAAATATATTGAGTAAGTTTCTTTTTTTTAATTATTCTCTCACGTCTGTTTCTTTCTGCCAAACTAAACTTTACATAGTAAGCCTGAAACACATGATGGTTGGGAATTTAGCATTGTAAATCATCGCAAGTAACGGGATTATCCAACTTCCACTATCAAAAACTAAATAGCGCTTAGAAAAAGGATGGGCCCAAAGTGCGAATTGCAAATCGGAGGGAGCAATACTGTGTCATCTGAATATCGTATGTTATTAAGATTGTGGCCGCCAATAATGAATTCTGGTAGGAATATATATATATGTCCTCCTGTTGTACATAAGGATGCTGAGGATGCCGTGTACCGAACATGTGAGTAACGACGAAGTTTGGGAGAAAATAGAAACAAAAAGGAACACCAGGAAAAGACATTTGAGATTTCTAGTACACATAATGAAGAAAGAAGGCTTGGCAAATCTGATACTAACATGGCAGACAGAGGACAAAAGAGACAGACGAAAACAACACGTGACTTGGGAGAAATAACAGAAGAGCAAGGTTTAAGAGCTACAAGGAATAGGAAGTTCTGGAAATCCATATTCGTCTATGTTCTAAACGATTAGCGATATCTGTACCATTTCATTTTTGTTATCCTTTCCTGATATATTTATTACGAGGTCAGTTGTGAAAGAAAAGAGATAGGAAGATTGTGTTGCTCCAGATGTCATGTTAGGACGATCTCTGCTCGCTTTTGAAAAATCAGTATTCGATTTGCCGCCTTTATTGATTATTGGTAGAATCTTGAAAATGATATTACACAAAAGCAAGCTATTTTTCTTTCTTTATCTGTTTGAATTTTTGTGCGTGTAATTTGAGAGCAAAAACACAATGCCTTTATTTCAAGTACATTAGCCCCACCCCTTCACAGTTTGATGTTAGTCGACGCAAGTTAAGCTATTTTACCACTCCCAAGAACTTACACGGAACCTCTTAGCAAATTCAAGGAAATAGTCCATTAAGCCGATGGGTTCGAGAAACTCGATTATTTATTCCTTTGATGACACGAGAACCTCGCGGTCGAAATCCAATACTCTGAGTTGAGATCTGATCGAATCAGTAAAGTGCTATTGATTTAGACTCCGGCAATCGTTGGCGTTGCGGTAAAATGAGATACTTGTTTTAGCGAGTGTTTTGTATTACTCCAGAGATTACGTTCCGCGATCAGCAAGGTATCTGTTGGGTAGTTTGAACAAAGCTTACTTTCATATTTATGATTTAACCACCCTCTACCACTTTTGTTCGGCTGGGGTACAGGGTGTATAAACATTCGGCAGCTGAGTGATGTCAACACAGCTTGACTGGTGTAGACGAAGACGCTATAGACGACGCATACTGAAAGACAGGTGTTACGGTTTAAGCAACTAATTTTCATCAACGACATTCACGAGGTCATCAATTCTCAGCTCGGTATCTATGCTGATGGCAGGACTATTTACTCCGGTCCTAATGCTAAGACTGGTCGGTTCGATAGATTCAAATTGGCAGCTGGTCTAAAAAAATAAAAATAAATAAAAAGAGATATGATCTGTTGTTAACTGGGGCAAGAAATGGCTTGTTATTTTAACGTCTACAAAACGAAACTGCTCTCTTTTAACCGTCTTTAAGATGATTGTTTGCGTTCTTGCTTTCCCATCAACTTTGATTTACAAAAATTTAAAGGCGATGTCAATCCTTATCGTCTGTCTGGCTTTCTTTAATGTTTTCTTTTTTCTCGTAACCTGTTGCGTCTAAGTGTCTTTATTGCCTTACTTGTGTGTGATTGATATAAATTTTTTTAAAAAGTATGAATTTGGTTGTAGTTTAAATCGGACGTAAATACATCAACAGGAAACAAATAGTATCCAGGTAACGCTGCAAACAATTCATTACAATGTGCGTGGCAAATGTCCAAACATGCTCCATTTTTTTACTGCCGCCAATTCAGACCTTTGCAGCAAGGACACGCTATGACATCTCGACGGAGTTGAAAATACGTGTCCAAAAGGTACAAAGAAATATCCATGCAGATATATTTTCCAAAGGAAATGCTTCAATCTTCATCACAGAAGTCAAGGGTCAATTATTCTTTCCTACTAATCGTCATAATCGTAACCTCTTACCACCACCCCATTTCATTCTGGTCACACATTTCATTTAGCATTATTGTTTTCACTGCAACGGTCTATATTGAAAAAATCTCGAACAACTATTGGATAAATACAGGATGGGTTTCGTCCGGCTATCTTTCCTTACACACATAATCATTGAAACTGGGATTGACTGTTCTAACTCTACGTGCGATTTTATACACTGTTTCGGATAAAATGAAAACAGAAAGTAAACTAATTCCTAACATCCGAAAGAGATATTTGAAATTTCTAGGGCACATGACACAGTGGATAAAGGCCTTGGTTAGATCCAGTGACACTACCCAAAGAGTGTGAGTTCAATACACGGTTGAGACAGCGGAGAACTTTCAGAGGGGAATTAACAGGAGAAAACTGACAACTGACATCCATTAAACATGGCACTTGGAACTAGAACAGTCTACCCCAGTGAGCGAAATAAAGGGTTCAGTTCGACATTCCAACCACCCGAAGGAGGTCGGAGCGTACAACGGCCGAAACATTGTAATAAATATGGCGACAAAGATGAGGACAATAGTCCGAATAATGTAAATAGTGTACATAATACCTCATCTCAGAAATATAGGCAGAAGACATTTTATAGCGAAATGACCAACAATACATTTTATCTGTAGTTGAAGGCATGTAATTGCGTTCAAAATATATCTAATTGAAACCATAAAATTGTTTCAAAACATTTAGATTTCAATATTAAATAACCAATAGAGGTTGATATGACGCTAAACGAAATCAACCACCAAACCAAAAAAAATACAAAAACTCCTACAAAATGTAGTGAAGTAAAAGCGAGAAGTAAGGAAGATAGAATGCATGGTTGTTAGCAAAAGAAACAGCCCAACATGCAAATTACAAATTGGAGATATCAAAATCAAACAAGTACAACAATTTAAATATCTGGGAAGTGTTTTAACATGGAACGGATGTGCGACACTAATATCCGAAGGCGTAAATACGTAAATAGCCAAAGATGCCTTCCAAAAGATAAGTAGAGTATTAAGGCACAGAAAAACTTCGTTAGAAACATAGAAAAGAGTAATGAACTGTTACGTGATATCTGTCCTCCTATATGGCACTGAATGCTGGACAATCTCCTCAAAGATGGAGATGAGACTTGAAGTAACAGAAATATGATTCTACAGAAAGATGCTGAGGATGCTATAGACTGAACATGTGAGCAGCTACAAAGCTTTAGAGAAAGTGGGTGAAAAAAAGGAAATTTATATTTAACATCAGAAGACACAGTTGAAATTTCTGGGGCACATAATGAGGAAGAGGGCTTGGAAAATATGATACTCACAGGAAAACTTGAACGCAAGGGGGACAGAGAAAGAAAACGCATACCATTCTTAGTGATCTTAGGTAAATGGATGATGGAATTGGGTTTAGGAGAAATAATAAGAGCATTGATTTATTAAGAGCTGTAATGGGCAGGAATTTGTGGAGAGCCATGATCGCCAACGTCCTGAGGAGACACAGCACCAAAAAAAGAAAGAAGAATATTCTTTTCGCTTCGTAATCCCCCCTTGCGTCTTAGTGGCTTTATTGCCTTCTTTTGGGTCAAATTATTTTTTTATGCTGTGGTTCGAGCATATGAACTGCCACTGCGACTCACAATGCTTCAAATTTTTAATTCTTCCTATCTTTTTTGCTAAGTTCTTCGAGACTGTTTCAAGCACGTCTGCTATGATAATTTTGTCATTATTGCATTCTACAATTTTGTCACCTTTCTCAATATTTTTTTCAGCTATCCACCCTTTTTCATTTACACTGTGATCCACTGGAAGAGCGGGAAATGTTATCAGACTTTCTCATTTGGAAAGTGGAGGATCTGTTTGAATTTTAAATTCTTAAAGAACGTTACGATTCTTGTCATTGACGGGCATAATCTTAACAACATATGATACGCGAATGACATTGTGTTGATAGCAAACTCAGAAAGGAAATTGTCAGATCTTTTAAACAAGATTGTCAGTTGGAATAATAAGAAGGTTTACATGGTTATCAGCGAAAGAGGCAACCCAGTATGTGAGCTACAGATTTGGGGGTGGAGAAATAAAGCAGTTACATGAATTTAACGATTTGGACAGTGTTGTAGCATTCGACATAAATTATGACATAAAAACAGAAGGCGTAGGGGAATAGCAAAAGATTCCTTTCAGAAATTTTTAAAAAGTATTAAGAGAGAGGAAAATATTATTAAATGCAAAGGTAAATATGTTGGATTTCTATGTAATATTCCTATATGGCAGTGACTGGCAAGCAATCTGCTTATAGACGAAGAACGTCCTGGGTATGATGATAAACTATATCTGGCAGCAAGGCCTCTGATCAGGAGGTTTTGAGGAGCATGGAACCACCTCTTAACTTACTTTTTAAAATTTACGGTTGAATCTTTCCAGTGCCGTTAACAAATTAAAACAGGCCTATAAATGTATATATATATATATATATATATATATATATATATATATATATATATATATATATATATATGATCAAGTTCAGCCATGCAAGGCAGTAAAGCCCCTGAGACACAAGGTTTTACTGGGTTTGGAAGAGTTTGAAACATTGCTAAGGAGCGAGAACAAAAGAAGAGTAATCCGGACAATATATAGCGACTGACATTGCATTTAAATGTTTGCAGATTAAACTTAAATGGAAAGCATTGAGCTGGAAAAGAGTTTCACAAACAAGGGGCGAAAGAAAAGTTAGCATAGAATTTAAGGTTAAGATACAACAACAAACAAACAAACAAACAAACAAACAAGCGGACTGTTATAGTGGAAGACACCTTGTCTAGATAATAGACTCTCCCACCTATTATAAGTAGGAGTCAGTAGGTAGTCGAGGAAGGAGTAAGTTATCAGCGACCACAACTCGATTACTCTGCGTAACACTTATTTACAAGTTCCTAACGTTTCTGTACGTTTGTCCCAATTTAGGACGCATTTAGTCCGACTACAAGTCTATTGTGGAAATAACTCCACAACACGGACAGACACTCTCTTGAATCTGGTCATTGGAAGTGATGAGTTAATGTAATTTAATTTGATTCATGGCTCCTATTTATCCTCCAAGACTCCAAGGCTTTTTTCCTCACATACAGTTTAGCCTTTCCATTCATTCTAACCCGAAGAAGTCAAAGAGAGCAGAAACTCTCGGCGAAACGCGTCGTTAATATATATATATATATCTATATATATATATCTATATATATATATATATATATATATATATATATATATATATATATATATAGTAAATAGTATGCTAAATGTGCTATATAGCTTTTTTAACTAATAAATAATAAACGGTAGGAACATCTTTGGTACCTTTTAATTCTTGTCTGATCAATCTATCAGTCTGTGTCATTCTGTTCATAACCATCTCTCACTATTTATATCTATTTATGGAAATGTATGGACATATTTATAGAATGTGAAACGCATACACATATGAAGGGATGTTGAAAAGTTATCGTCCCAAATCCCATTCATTCTACGCGTTCAAATGTTAGGCTATTAAAATACTGATTTTTAAAAAGTGGATTGAATTAAGAATATTTCAGCACAACATCAGATAAAAGTATATATAAAAATAGGTAGTCGTGTTTCTCAGGTATGACGTGGATAAAAAAAGGTGAGTATATATATATATATATATCTGTTAATATCTAACTATATATATATAAGTAATTCATGGAGTCTGGAACCTCAACAGAATGCACTGGACGGTATGATGTTTGCTTGACAACCTAACTATCAGGGTTTCAATTCTCGGTAGTGGATGCGCACTGCTGATGAGTCCCAAATATAGGACGAAACGGCCGTCCAGTGCTTTTTGCATTCTGTTCAGGTTTCAGACTCGATGAATTACTTAAATCCTTCTAATAATGTCTATCATATATATATATATATATATATATATATATATATATATATATATATATATATATATATATATATATATATATATATATATATATATATTCACATCTATCTATACCAGCCTGTTCAAATCTATCTATCTCAGTCTGTTCATATCTATCTATCCCAAACTTTTCATTATCTATCTATCTATCTCCACCTGTTCATATCAAGTCTTTGTCTTTTCATATCTATGGATTTATTTATCCCAGTCTGATCACATCTATGTATCTGCGTCTGTTCGTATCTCTCTATCTCAGTCTGTATCTATCTCATTTTTTCATATCTTTCACTGCTTTCACTATCTAACCATATATATATATATATATATATATATATATATATATATATATATATATATATATATATATTGATTTGTTCATATTGATATATGACTCGTTTAGTGTTTGAGGCAGTTGCGTATTTCTTTCTTACCGAAGCTTCTACTCGAGTCTTGGTTAAAGTCATGATTCCGATGCTTTCTCTATAGAACATTTACACACCACTATCTTCTTGCTCTCTTTGCAATCAGATACTGTTAAAATCTCCAATACCGATATAATCTTTATCACTTTTTGATGTAATATTATTTACACAATACTGCAAGCATAAACTTTATTTCGTATCCGGCACAACATTCGCATATCTGTAAAATCAACAAAAACCATTGCGCAGAACGTTGGTATCTAATGACCATAGGGAAGTATTCAACCAATCAAATTATCTTCTTTGTATTGACTCCACTTCAGCAGTAAGTCCTTAATTCTGTCCCTAAAAAATTCGACAATCAAAGGCCCCGTAAATGCATTGAGAACATCTTCAATTGTATCCTGGTTAGAGTTCGAGCCTGTAGAAAAAAGTGGTTTAGTTCCTCGAAAAATAGTGAGAAAGAATAAGGGAGTGTACGGCGGAGAAATGGATAGTGCCACGGATTGAAGAATCAGAGAGCCGAGTTCGAATTCTAGTCGAATCTATTACATTCACTTACGTACTAATACAAATGGGAATGTTTTAATCCTCTTCTCCACCCCCATATATGGGTTACTAGCACTACAGACCGGGTTCTATAGCCTTGGATGGCAATTGATCTAACACAGAAAGTAATGGCAACCTACTGCGGGAAAAAATTTGCTTCGTCAGTCATGTATCGAAAGGTACATGATCGCCTAAGCGTGTATCACGCATGGCACATAACTGACTGAGATCGACTAAACAGGCACAATGAAGTATAGTCTCTATTTTTAACTGATTTAATTTTAATAATGCCATTTTCCAAGAAGAAGGTAGGTACACTCCAACATTCTTGCTAGCAAAACAAGTAGTTTAAATGCTTGAAATAATAGTGGGATGGAAGGAAGGAGAGTAAATCGGCTAAACAGTTACAATTAAGTATAGTCTTAATTTTAATACTGTCATTGTCCAACATGAAGGTAGGCATTTGCAGACATTCTTTCTACCGATCAAAAGTATTTATTTTTCCTTTCTTAGTATGTATTATACTATTTTAAGCACACACACACACACACACACTCATATATATATATATATATATTTATATATATATATATAGAGAGAGAGAGAGAGAGAGAGAGAGATCAATTATTAATGAATCTATGTCTAAAATAATGAGGATTTTACGAATTTCCTTTTTCAAAATTACGCAAATCTAGCCAAAACTAGATTATTACAATATCGTATTTCCTTTCACCAACCCACACAGAATACACAATCACAGACTTCCCTCCCAAACACATATGCATTCACGAGAATATAAAAATCTAACCAAATACAAAATTATTTTGCAACATATCTCTACATTTCGCCGACAAAATACGACGATGACATCTGTAGACTTCCCTCACATACACACTTATACACTTACATGAATCAACGTTACCGTCCTGTATACACACAAGCGTTTTTTTACTTACGCACTCTTACATTATCAAATATTTATATAATGTCTATTGCGTTTGTACACATGTCTGAGAACTACCAAAAATCTTAACATTCCAGTACACTGTTTCTTGCTTTTTCATTTCTATTCTGGATCTCTGATGAAGCCTTAATAAAAGGGAAACATATCAGATTGAGA
>OZ038498.1:62859832-62874832 GCA_964036315.1 Acanthosepion esculentum | reverse complement strand
TAAAAGTTTTACTAATTAACCTATAGCTGCGGGAAGCGTTGGATTCACACCTTTCCTGAGGGTATTTACGCGTAATTGAATATAACGAACCCAACGAGAATTGGAACTCGGCTGTCCAATTATCCATTACACCACCAGCACATCCAAGGTTACAACACCTGGTATTCTCAAGCGGTCACCCATCTAAGTACTGACCTTGATGGATGTTGCTTAACTTTGGTGATCGTATCGGAACTCGGCTCTCCGATTTACAATTCCGATCCCTTATCCATTACACCACCAGCACATCCAAGCTTACAGCACCTGGTATTCTCAAACGGTCACCCATCTAAGTACTGACCTGGATGGATGTTGCTTAACTTTGGTGATCGTATCGGAACTCGGCTCTCCGATTTACAATTCCGAGCCCTTATCCATTACACCACCAGCACATCCAAGCTTACAGCACCTGGTATTCTCAAACGGTCACCCATCTAAGTACTGACCTGGATGGATGTTGCTTAACTTTGGTGATCGTATCGGAACTCGGCTCTCCGATTTACAATTCCGAGCCCTTATCCATTACACCACCAGCACATCCAAGCTTACAGCACCTGTTATTCTCAAGCGTTCAACCAATCAAAGTACTGACCTGGATGGATGTTGCTTAACTTTGGTGATCGTATCGGAACTCGGCTCTCCGATTAACAATTCTGTGTCCTTATCCATTTCACCACCTGCATATGAAACCTTTCAAAACCTGGTATTCCCAAACGGCCACCCATCTAGGCACTCGCCAACCTCGACGTTGCTTATCTTCGGTGATCGTAACAAAACCGGCGTTTCAACGTGATGTGTTCGGCACCCTATTTCTTTTTATCGGTGGTGTTTCGAACTTTTTTTTAATCCAGTATTTTGTTTTATGTTTTACATTAAATTCTCCCATTCCTAAAGTTAGGTAACCTTAAAATAATGGAACGTAATGAAGAAAAAACGAAATAGATTCACTAGCGCATCTTTCTTTCTATAGATTTTCGTTATTTGTCCTTGTCGTAATATATTTGTAATAATCCGCTTTCTATTCCTCATCGCCACTTCTTTGTCCTTGATCCTCATAGCTAGTCCGTTCAAATGTATTTCTCGCCGTCCCTAATCCCTCTCGGGATTTACCTTGACTCCCCAACTAAGTCAGTTTGTGACACAAGGTCGGTTTTTAACCACAGGGACCCGAATGTTTCCACTCGGGCCGCTGGTCTAAGCTTGTCATAGTTTGTTTTAGCTGGTCATAGTTTGTGTAAGCTAATCATAGCCAAGCATACCACCACTACGGAACAGATGTTACAGAAATGTGGGGGGACAACGCAAGTGGGGAGAGAAGGCTACGAAACAGATACTACAACCGCAGTATCTACCCTGACAAAGAAAAACAAAAAAAATTCTCCTCCTCTGCCAATCCTTCCGGAAAAATTCAGAAGAATCCTTCAGTAAAGTCCGTCATCCGTCTCTCCCCACATACAAAATCTACCGGGTTTTATGTGTACCTCAGACAGTTATGCAGATTTTTTCACGCATTTAATTAGTCCTAAGGCACTAATTTATATGACCGTGTATGGCACAGGTGATTTTGTGCCTCTTACGTCGGGGAGATAGGCCATAACCATTACAATTCTATGCAGTTGATTTTTTTTAATTCTTTCCAATTTATTTTAAAAATGGCTTCCATTTTGTTCTTTTGTTTTAAAGTTTCTACTAAGGGAAGACAACAGCAAGAGCGTTTTCATCACCTTTGCTTAAATACCCAGAACACTTCATATAAATGTTCTTTTACAATGTTTTTAACAATTTGGCTATTTTATATTTAACTTTTACGTGTTTCTTTGTTTACATTAGAATTTCTAGTTAAAGGAAATTGCTTTTCGTTCTTCACGTTAATATGTGATTGACATTTACGATAATGAAAGCTTGGCGATTTTCATATAATTGTTAGTGAAATCGAAAAACAGGAGGAAAATAAAAACGGATGCGTTACATACGAACAGATAACGATTTAAACAACAGCAGGTGAAATAGATGCAAAATACAACAAAATAAAATTAAATTAGTAAAAAGCGGTTCATACAGCGTCAGGTATCAAAATAGCAAGTCTTTAGAACTAGAAATTCTGGTCTTCAATGAAGTGACAAAATTCTCGAAATGACATTAAATTTCACATATATATAGTCTGGAACTTCTTTTCTCTCACTTTCACTCTCTGTACCCACCGCGAACTAATGGCAACCCCACCTAGCTTGCGGTGAACTGATTAAAAAATAAATAGATAATATCTTGATAGCGAGCAGGTAGACTAAAAAAGAGGGGAAGTTCTCTCACCCACTGTTCCGTCTGCGGCGCTGACGAGAGTTCAGTAACATATTCCCCGCTGAATACAATAAAATTTGACCGATATAGAGCCCACGCGTTGTACCATTTATTATTACAAGTAAACCTTTCGCCTGGTGAAAAGATGGCTTTTGATTTTCCGTTAGAAATGGAAGCGGTGCGACTTTGGAGTATTGGCCTGAAGACAGTCGACGCGGCACACTGCGAATCGATTAATTTGCCAAACACTAAAGGATGTAGTGACAATGCTACATTTATTATACTTGAGATTGTAGTTACACCATGATCGGATCTATGCTTGAGTCTGTAAGTAAACATTGCAAACATCCTATCGTTCGATAGACCCCTTTGAAGGTCTTTAACTTTCTGCGAGTGGTGTGACCGACCTATCGTAAGCCCTGCCGAACATGAAAATTAATAGTCAATGAGTAGTTTTTTTTAAATTTTTGTTTGATAATCGTTTGTGATTTTTAATAGAGACTGACTATCCCATTGAAATTTCTTATTGTGCTCCATAGTGATTTTCTAAGCGTAGCTTAGATGTGGCACAAGGCCGAATGTATGGGGAACCGAGTAATGATCGAACTCACTACTCAGTCGTAATTGTTCTAGCGAGAAAAGCTTGCTAACCATTACACCGCCTCGGTGGGGCCAAACCTCCTTATTGTGCTCCATTACTGGAAATGTGCATCTGAGCTGACAGTTAGCAGCGTGTAAAAGGCAATCTGCTGAGGTAGTAATGAGAGTTCATATTGCATTAAGGATTTTTTAAAGCGTAAAAACTTTACTCCAAAAAGGTTAGGTCAGGGATTATTCCCAACTGCTTGTATCATGCAATAACCTGTTACAGCTTAATTGACCATCTGTGAGTACAGTGCGGTTTTTGAAAACAGCCGCATATTATTTAGAAAGGGACAAAGCAATGTTTCATGATTAGCAGCTTTCTGAATACCCCTGTCCAGTAACTTCAAGGAGTTTCTGTATTTAGTCATAATCGTAAGATTCGTCAGAATATACTCATAAAGTAAAGACTGTAATAATTATGGCAAGAACGTATGCAAAGTTCACCGTAACCATTTTTATTGACTAGAATGTGAAAAAACAACTGAAGAGAAGTGAGATTGGTTATAAATTATTTTTAAATAAAAGTAAACCTATTTTTGAATATTCAAATTTTTGAAACTCACAAATTCGTTTTTGACATTAGACGTTCAATTTGATTTTTCAAATTTTTACATCTTTTACATTGGACTTTTTTCTGCTTTTTTATCTGTCAAAAAATTTGACATAAGCCATTTAATTTAATTTTTCAATTTTTGACATTAGACATTTTATCTGTTCTTTTTTTTTATTTGTGAAACATTTTTGAGATTAAACTTTAATTGATTTTTCGATTTTTGATATTGGACTTTTTTTCTGCTTTTTTATCTGTGAAAAAATTTTGACATTAATATCTGTCTATATTTCTGAGATAAGGTATTATGTACATTATTTACATTATTCGGACTATTGTCCTCATCTATGTCGCCATATTTATTACAACGTTTCGACCGTTGTACGCTCCGGCCTTCTTCAGGTGGTTGGAATGTCAAACTGAACCCTTTATTTCGCTCACTGGGGTAGACTGTTCTAGTTCCACGTGCCATGGATGTCAATTATCAGTTATCTCCTGTTAATTTTTCCCTCTGAAAGTTCTCCACTGCCTTAACTGGGTATTGAACTCACACTCTTTGGGTCCTGTCACTAGATATAACCAACGCCTTTATCCGCTGTGCCATGGGACCTTGAGCGTGAGCGAAATAAAGGGTTCAATTCGACATTCCAACCACCTGAAGAAGGCCGGAGCGTACAACGGCCGAAACGTTGTAATAGATATGGCGACAAAGATGAGGACAATAGTCCGAATAATGTAAATAATGTACATTAGACTTAATTAGAATTTTCAATTTTTGACTTTGGACTTTTTATCGGTTCTTTTTTGTCTGTGAAACGGTTTGGACATTAGAGTTTCAATTTGATTTTTCGAAAACAAAACTTTTTATTTTCATTTTTATTTATCCTATAATACTGAGAAAGATGTGTTTTGTTTGTTTGTTCGTTTTATTGGCATATCAACTCTTATGGGTTATTTAAAGTCGAAATTTAATTTTCTTGCTAGCATTAATTTCTTTTACAAAAATGTTTTTTTTTTTTCAAAAACATATTGCTGGTAATTTCTTTTTACCATGAAAATATATTCCTGGTATTTTTACTATAAAAATGTTTATACTTTCATGGTGTTGTGACCCAAGTTTGGGGGTTAACTATTTACCCATAGCTAAGACCCTAACAGGTGATGTCACCCCCGGGTCCGGGTGTATCTGGGAACAACAACAATTAAGAGATGGTTCCTTGCTCCTCAAAACGTTCCGATCAGAGGCCTTGCTGCTGGATGTAGTTTAACGTCATACCCAGGACTGGCTTAGAAGGAAAACTCAAGACAATATATAGCAAGAAAATTAAGGACCCTAATTATATATCTGTAATATTTTAAATTGAGTTTTTGAAAACAGAACGAATACTGTGACAATGTCCTACAGTACTAATGTGAGGTTAAAGAGGAGATGAGTACGCTCAAGATGTCTGTAATGTGCTGAAAAATCCCATAAAAGGCCCAATATTTTATCTACTGGGCGATGAATAATTTGCCTTGATTGATTATATTGCTATACACGCAACCGAGACATGTGAAGGAAGCTAGTCAGGTGTTCAGCTGTTCCGTAATTCTACAACTACACCCAGTCAAGTATTTATTTTCGAGTCAAAAATACAGACAATCATTCCAATTTTATTGCATGCTATATTATTTTCTTACGGGTGCCTGCTATTAAAGTGTTCAAATTTCCGTCTTTAAGTCGTATTGCGTGCTTATCTCGAAACTCACTGCCAATAAAATCATGCCTTTGAGCAGGACTTTTTTTTACAATAAAAATTGGTTGAACTTCGATCATGCAGATAGAATCACAAGTATACCGATATAAAATTTCACTGTGTGCACCACTATAAACAGTGTTGCCATAGTACAGGTGTTTAAGTAGACATGTCTATTTATTTACATTCTGAAAAAATAATGTCTACCGGCCTAGATCATCAAAAAACTTACTTTAAAAAATGTACTTCTCAGACTATGTTTCCGTTTATCTAGGCAGGTAGACGTTAATATTACTGTACATAAACAGAGATTTTATAGCAATAAAGAAAGGTTGTCGGATTGAAAAGTCCATTAAATGTTAAATTACAGTGCGGATTGTAAGGGATAAGGGAGAGAATATGAAGATACAGGTAAAGAGTGAGAGAAAAAACAGAGACATGAAATAATTGTTAATCATAGCTGTCAACATCTGTGGTTTTTCCACAATTCTATTTTGATGATATTATTATAGATTGATCCATTTAATCTATCCTCTTCGTCTTGGTTGGTATATTCACAACTCAAGTACAAGTCATTATCGCGTGAAGTCAGCTAAAGACAGACTTTTCATTCTCTTAACAGAAATAAAATTATCATTGCTACTTTAACACCTTTGTATATATAGAACTATTTCATATTGATATGACATATTGCCAAAATTATGGATGAACAATGAAGAATGTTATTAATATAAATTACATTTTTGTGGATAGCCATGTTTTGAGGAGATGCCATTGCTTGTTGACAAACAGTGAAATTAATGTATACCGACCTGGAGCATCGAAAACCACTTTTAAAGAAAATGCACCACCGGTGGGAATCGAAACTGCATTTCCTTATTTATGGTTTACTCAATCACGTGTACACACTAGCATAACGTTTATAGTAATAAAAAATATTGTCGGATTGAAAAAAATCAATTCATTACTTGAATTACTTTGTGTACGTTTCGGGTGCGAAAATCCGATAGCAGAGATAGACTCTGAAATGTCCCAACGAGAGATGTACATTTCTTTAATAGGGTAATCCTTTCTTGCTGTAAGCATCTGTGTGGCTGAAACGGTAACGGCTCGCCAATGTAAACAATGTAAATATATTTAAGTTTCTGTTTGATGTCGACATATCCATTTCGTAGTTCGCATATTGGACTTTTTCATTTGTTGATGACCATATTTTCTGTCTTCCTATGTAGAGTGAAATCAGTGTCTACCGGCCTATATCATCGAAATTATTCTCAAATAAAATGAGCTTTTATATTCTTTTGACTGGTTGACATTCTGTCTTCCTATGTACAGTGAATTCAATGTCTACCGGCCTATATAATCGCAATTATTCTCAAATGAAATGAGCCTTTATATTCCTTTGACTGGTTAACTTTTCGTCTTCCTATTTACAGTGAAATCAATATCTACCGGCCTATATAATCGAAATTATTCTCAAATGCAATGACCTTTTATGTTCTTTTGACTGGTTGACCTTATCTTTCATATGTAGAGTAAAATCAGTGTTTTACAGCCTATATCATCGATATTATTCTTAAATGAAATGAGCCTTTATATTCTTTTAACTGCTTGAAAAATGTTATTTCACCTTTTAAACATTTTTTCAGATTTTGTGTAAAACATTATGCAACCATGAAAAACATTTTTCAAACAAATAAATTTCAAAAAAATTATTTAGAATTAAACCATACGTTTGTTTAATTTATGTGAAATGTTTAAAAAATTGCCCCAAAACTATAAAAACTATCAGCTGCTCTATCTGCGGGACAATTTTGTCCTCATAGAACGATGCAAATGAAGATGTAATGATAAACTTCCGTACATTTCATGGGACGCTCAGATCTGCCATCTTTTTTTTCTCTGACATGTTTCAACTAAAATTAAGTACGCTTCTCCTGAATCGCAGCATCTGCAGAAATTATGCAATGAATCTGTCAAACAGCTTCTCTTACACGTCATCGAGACGTCCTACCTCAGCGGGGAGTACGGAAAAGGGAATTTATGTTCATTCCAAGTAACCCGATAATTCCAATAGATTTGCACTTTGAATTTAAATAATTATTCGTTGACAGTACACCGATTACAGAACTGTCGTTAAATATCTCGCCGTCTCCATGACACTGGGGCCAAACGCAAATTCTATTCTAGCATTTCTTTCCTCGCACCTCCCGTCTGTGGAAGTTTTTTGTGCTTCCTTGCTTCCATGTCACCTACAATTCTCAAAACTCTAAATGAAACGTCAATCGCCATTTCGTCGTCCTGTGACCTGTTCTTTTATTGTCCTTTCTCCTCACAAAATTCTTCTCATCCCCTTGCGTTTTAGTGACATTATCGCCTTATTAAAATATCAACCGATGAATCCAAAAGTCTAAGAAAAATTCTAATAAAGAGGAACCAAAGAATAGAGTGGTGAACTGTTATGCATTATCAATCCTCTTATATGGCAGATGAAGAGAAAACTGGGAGAAACAGAAATGAGGTTCTACAGAAGGATGCTGAGAATACCATGGACGGAATGCGTAAGCAACGATTAAATCTTAAGAGAAATGGAAACAAAAATGAAATTAATACGCAGGATTAGATCAAAGCAGTTGAAATAATAGTGAATAAAACAGGCTTGGAGAAGTAAAAACTCACAAGGGACAGAGAAAGGAGCATGTGTGAATGGATGGCGGAAATGAGGAGAAGCATGAACATCCATCTACTGAAGGGACACGGCACAAAGAAGAAGAAGAAGAAGCAGAAGAAGAAGAAGAAGAAGAAGAAGAAGAAGAAGAAGAAGAAGAAGAAACTAAATCATTGGCTTTCTTTCGGGCATCAGAAAATAGTTTTTCCTAGAAGATTTTTTTTTATTTTATAAATAGTGATTATTTTCATTTCTTTCTTTCTTTTTTTTTTTTTTTTTTTCATTTATTTATTTTTTTTTTTTTTGTGCAAAAAGAAAATTTGATTTCGCAGGTTATTTTACCGGGACAACACCAAGTAATCCTGCCATATATATATATATATATATATATATATATATATATATATATATATATATATATATATATATATATAGTATATCTTGGCAGAAAAAATTTCATCCAAATAAGGTTTGTTAAATTGAGCCTAAATTGTCTGTCTGTTTAACTTTTCATCACATCTTTTTTTCAATTTCGGAAGAAAATAATGAACACCGGGATCGAAACTGTGGATAAACTGTCCGAGACTCATGTTTTGTTTAGTCTTTGTGAAAATATTTTTGATTGTCTCAGTTACTATGAAGAACTGGTTGCCGTTAATGTAACAGACAACATTTTTATCGGCTACATCGTAGTATTCTCAGAGCGCTGGAATTCGAATTACTCCAAAGTGACGCCATGTGTTAAACGGAGCTAGACTGCCCTCAGAAAAATTCATTAAGTATTTATACGCATGATTATATTGGTGTCTACCAAAAATAAAATAACAACTGTGTTTTTGAGGCATGGTGTCAACAAGATTTCTCACAACTCAAGAAACATTTCGGAGAATCCACGCACTTAGAAGTTTTAAGGCTGTGTTCAAAGCGCACTCTTTACTACAGGAATTATTTCAACAGTCATGTTCCATAGATTCTTCAAATCCATAGCCAGATCATGGTATTATTATTATTTTTTCTTTGATATCTGGCGTTTACACATTTTTTTCCGGGTCCCGCCCAGAGACCTAAGGTTAGAAATGGCACCATGACACTTTCCACTAACAAAAAAAATAATAATTACATAGATAAAGCTCTTCGTAAAGTGTGGGCTGTACTTGTCAGAACAATTTTTTGTATCTCTTTGAGGCATGAACTTCCATGAATCCCTTCAATTAGTCTACTAGAATCTTTTCCAACCAGTTCAAGGGATCCAACTACAACAGGGATTGTTGATGTTCCCATGTGCCACATTTTTGAGATTTCTATTTCAAGGTCCTTGTATTTTGACAGCTTTTCGAATATCTTCAAAGATACATTTCAATTACTATTAAGAAAAGAAGACAATAAAAGAACAGGATTTAAGAAGACAGAAGACAACGATTGACAGTGCATTTAAATTTTTGAAGATCAAACTTGACTGAGAAGCAAGAAACCGGAAGATATATCCACAAAGAAGAAGTGCTTTAGAAGAAAATGTTAGCACATAACTTGTGGTTATATCTGGCAATTTCGACTGTAAAACGATGCGACCTTGCTGCTAATCTAGTACTACGCTAAACTTCATAAACGCTCGACAGCATAGAACAAATTCATCAAAACAATTTGGTGAAAGATATTAAATATGGGCTCTTTCTCTTGTATAATTGTGGCTTCCAGAATTGTGAGTCTTCCTTCGTCGTGAGGTCTATGATGCGGTGCTCGATATTTGCATGAATTGCACTAAGTTTCAACAAGTGACACGTCAATCTACGAGAAAGTGCAGTGCATATTTGGTCAAAGTAATAATTGCATATTGCTGCAATCTCACAAAGGGCACACGAAATCATAAACAACATTGTATTTAGATGGTGGTGGTGATTTTTTTCTTGTATTAAGTTATTGGTAATAATTAGATCAAATGTTTTAGGCTTTTCATAGTAAATGATACACCTAAGGTATTTGTTGGGATTAATAGATAATTAATTTAATTTTTTTAATAGATAATTAATTTAATAATCTTGTTCTGGTCGACTAGGTTTGTGTATTTATTTATGATATTTCTAAAAAAAAATTCGTCTTGCTCATAGTTAATATATATATATATATATATATATATATATATATATATATATATATATATATATATATACATAGTAGTATATAGTATATATAGTTGCCTGACGATTGCATCTAGCATGAAAAAGACTGTCGCCTCTAAGTGTTGACTTCTATGTTCACTTTTATATTTATATATATATATATATATATATATACACACATATATATATACAAAAGCCATATATATATATATATATATATATATATATATATATATATATATATATATATATATATATATGGCTTTTGTAGAAGATGTTAATGTTATCGTTTTTATCTCTATGTTCAGTATTGCTATTAATTACTTTAGTATGAAATAGTCTAATCTGGTGGGCGCTGAGGTAGTTAGAAAACCCATTGTTAACTAGCGTTTGTTTTAAATTATTTCTTTAAGAAAAAGGGAAGAGAAGATCAATTCTCTTGTGCTCTCTTTAGGAAAATTTTTGTAACTTCTATTTTATATATAAGTGGTCATTCACTCTTAAAATAAAGGTGGCATGAGTTTCTGCTAATGGGTTTTTTTGTATAATGATGTGGTGAATGCGTTATTACTGGATTCTATGAAAACGTCTAAGAATTGGATTTTTATTTTTTTGACCTGTCGAAAGAATTCTGTATTAGTTTTTCAACAGGTTGATTCGTTTATTTTTCACATTTAAATTATACTTTCTGCATCTCCTAACTGTACAGACACGAACTCAGTCCACACCGAGGTTGATAAGACAAACGAACGATATCTTCGTCTGCCGAAATAGACTATTCCCCACATGAGGTGATTTTGGCTTTTATTGCTTATTAATTATATTGCTCTGTAATAATAAATACATTGAGCTCTTTTTGTGGCTCAATTTTATTATTTTATATTACTAGTATTCACCAACGGATTTGTTACCTTTATTATTATTATTATTATTATATATATATATATATATATATATATATATATATATATATATATATATATATATATATATATATATATATTGAAAATCATGGTATATATAATGATTTTTAATTATTTGGTTTGGTTTGTTTTACAGCATATCAACCTCAATGGGTTATTTAATGCCATCAAGATTTTTATTGCTGGTAATATTTTTTCCCTCAAAATGTATTGTTGGCAATAATTTATCCATCAAAAGATTTATTGCTGGTATTAAAACCTATTTTTACACTTTCATAGTGCTTTAACCCCAGTTTAGTGTTTAACTATTTACCCATAGTTGGGACCCTAACAGGGGCTACCACCCCGGGTCAGGATGAACCTGGGAACACCAGCAATTAAGAGGTGGTTCCACGTTCCTCAAAACGTCTTGATCAGAGGCCTTGCTGTTGGACGTAGTTTATCGTCTTACCCAGTACGCGGATGTAGTTTATCGTCATACCCAGGACGGATTTTTAATTATTACATGCATGAATTTATACTGCTATATTGGCAGTTACCTAACTCTATTTGTGTTTTTGTTTGTGTGCTTTTATGTAATCGCGCTCACGTGTGCACACATTAATGCGCGTGAGCGAATTGCAATTAACGCTGGAAGGCCTGTCATAAAAAGGCTTACGTTCCTTGAAAAAAGTGCAGAAGACATCAACAGTTATTAACTTCGAATTTATTTTAAACTTAGAGCACTTTCCATAGAATTGAATCTAACAAGCATGCTTGCATGTAGGAAGAAGAATATCGACTGAAGATGATGGCGATGTTATGGTTTTGAGATAAGGAAAAAAAGAAAAAATAGGATTACAAAAAAGGAAGGAATCTCGGAAAGAAAGAAAGAAAGAAAGAAAGAACTGCGGAAAGGGAAAAGAGAAAAAAAAGAAAAAGAAATTGAATGAAAGAGAAAACATAAGAAAATGAATGTAAAGAAATAAAAAACGATGGAAAATAATTCAAAGAAAAAAGAAAGAGAAAGAAAAACAGAAAGGAAAGAAAGAAACGAGTGGGATAAAAACGAGGAAAAAATTGGAATGAAAGAAAAAGAACGAGAAAGAATAAAAACAAAGAAAAAAATTGAAAAACTGAAAAAAAAAGCAGAAAGCAAGAAAGAAGGAAATAATTGAATGCCCCCTTGTTACGTAGATCATAGTAGTCCTATAGGGAATTCGTTTCACGCTAAACGCCCTTCATTTTAGGCCGTGTGGCATACTCCAGTATTCTCTGTGTTGTTCCACTGCTTTTGAATTTTTAGCAAAATGAAATGAAAAATGTTTATTCAATCATTTTTAAAATATTATTTTCTTCTTTTCCAGTTTTTTCCCTGTTGATTTAGATTTACTGTTTTTCCTTGGCGCAAATCCCTCTACCCACTCACTCAATCAATCAATCACTCGCTCACTCACTCACATCTATCTATCTATCTATCTAATTCTCTTTATCTATCTGTCTATCTATCTATCTATTGACTTTAATTCTCTCTCTCTCTCTCTCTCTCTCTCTCTATCTATCTATCTATTTTAATTCTCTTTGTGTATATATCTATCATTCTATCTATTTATCTATTTATATATTTTAATAATCTATCTAACTATCTATCTATCACTCTCACTCTCACTTTCTTTTGTCTTCTGTATTTAACTTGTTTCTTCTTCTTCCTTTAATTTCATTTTTCACAATATTTTACGTTCCCCTATCTACATATCCCTATATCTTTCCATTTCTTTTTATTTATAAGTTTCATGAATTCTTTCTTTTGTTTTCTTTCCTGTTTCTTCTATATGTTGTTTCTCTTACTTCTAACATCTCGCTTTCATTTTTCCTCCCTCCACTGTTTGCTCTTCTTCTTTCAATTCCTCTCTCTCTCTCTTTCTCTCTCTCTCTCTCTCACTCTCACTTTCTTTCTCTCTTTCTCTCTAAGTTTTTCGTTTATACTTACACAACTCTTCTCGCTGATGAATGCCTTTCATTCACTTTCTCTCTTTCTGTTACGTTTCTCTCTTATTTTCCGCAACGATTCTTGCTATTATTTCAATCTTTCTCTCTTGATGTATTTCTTTTGTTTTCCCAACTCCTCTCTCTCATTGTCTGTCACCCTTTCTCATTTTCAAATCTTGCACTCGATTTTTCCTCACTCACCCCTTCTCTCTCTTCCTCTCTTTCTCTCTCTCTCTCTCTCTTCATCTCTCTCTTCCTCTCTTCCCTCTATCACTCTCTCTGTCTATCGCTCTCTTTTTCCACGTTTGACCCATTAATATATTCTTTCAATCTTTCCCTCTCCATTATTTGGTCCCTTTCTCTATCTCTAAATGACTATTTACTTTTTTTTCTTTCTTGGCACAAGTGGTTGGCTCTTTGTACCTAATCCAGAGATACTTGACTATATCTTCTATTCTTTATCCTTAAAAGACTTTGATCGAACCAAAAATGAAGCACTGCTAGCATATAACCTGGGGTAGCCTAAATCTCCCTTTTTAGCCATGACAGAGTTCAGAAACTTTTAATGAATCATTTGCAATCCTACTGCCTACTCCCACAGACGAAATGTCAGAGACCCCTACTTCTATGGAAAAATGTTCCAATGAGCTCCATTCTTTAATGCCACCAGCTCAAACCTTTACGGACAAGACCCACCTTCCTACGGCCACACGGTTGAATGACCCTCATTTCCAACGTGCTGGTTTGGTAAAAGTCGCACCACTCAGAATGCTTCCTCCGAAGAACTGCTATTTCGTGGACGACATTCGCACATGGTTGCGTAGTCGAACACTTAACCTCTTTAAGTCAAAGATCAATGGTTATCTACCCGTCATACGCTCAGAATCTTCCCTTCCTACTTTCTCCTCTTAAGTTCATATTAACGCTTCATTCAGTAACCAACTACTTTGAGTGATTCTTGTATTGGAAGAAATTTTAGTTTTAAAAAAAATTCTCGCTCAAACTTGTTTACCACGACAATACTTACCTATGTATCTCACTCTCTTTCTCTCTCTCTTTCTCTTTCTCTCTCTCTCTGTTCCTCTTTCTGTTTCTCTCTGTTCACCAAAATTTTTCTTTTATTCTCTCTCTTTCGTCTGTACGTTCTCTTGTTTTGTCTTGAACGTTTTTTTTTTCTCATTTTCACTCTCTTCCTTTTACTCCATGTCTTTCTCTCCTTTTTCTCCAAACTCTCTCTTTCTCGTTTTCTCCAAACTCTCTCTTTCTCGTTTTCTCCCTTCTTTTTTTACAACTTCCTTACTCCTGTACTCTTTCAATCTTTGTCTCTTCATGTCTCTCTTTCGTTTTTTTTTCCAATAATGTTCTCTTACTCTCTTTCCATTTCTCAGTGCCTTCATCTCTTTTACGCAAACCTTTTTTCTCATTCTTTCTCTTTCTCTCTTTTACGCAAACCTTTTTTCTCATTCTTTCTCTTTCTCTCTTTTACGCAAACCTTTTTTCTCATTCTTTCTCTTTCTCTCTTTTACGCAAACCTTTTTTCTCATTCTTTCTCTTTCTCTCTTTTACGCAAACCTTTTTTCTCATTCTTTCTCTTTCTCTCTTTTACGCAAACCTTTTTTCTCATTCTTTCTCTTTCTCTCTTTTACGCAAACCTTTTTTCTCATTCTTTCTCTTTCTCTGTTTTACGCAAACCTTTTTTCTCATTCTTTCTCTTTCTCTCTTTTACTCTAAACGTTTTTTACTTGTTTTTCTCAATACTTCTCTCTCTCTCTCTCTACACACACACATACACTAACACACACACACACGCATATATATATATATATATATATATATATATATATATATATATATATATATATCAAGTATGTGGTGCAGTTCAATTTACATTACATGAATCATTCATACAAAAAACAGATATTGAAGTTAATGATATAAATGGCGAGAATACATCTTCGCAAAACAAATTTAATAACTGACATTAACCCCGAACCTGTAGATGAATGTTATGATCGCTGTTTATAAATTCCAGTTGCATAAGGTCTTTTTTTTAAAC
>OZ038498.1:62849832-62857332 GCA_964036315.1 Acanthosepion esculentum | reverse complement strand
ATTGTAATCATATATTCTCATCCATTTACTCGGTGCTATCATTACCAATAAATTACGAGTTCTAAAAATATACATTTCCAAGAGGGAAAAGTCTGAAATGATTGTTTGCTGATGATATATCATTGCCAAAAGTCTCAATGGGATGCTAGTGTCCTCATAAGGAGTTGCCAATAACAGTAACATTTAATCATTACAAATCTTGCGGATTTCGAGGGAAAGTGAAAGAACGACCGAATGTGCAATCGAATGAAGAAGGTATGATGGGACTCAAGAAGAAGTGTTAAGTTTAGTGTCGAAGAAAAGAAGACTTAAGAGAAAAACATAAGATAAAATGACTGAAAATAGAGAAAATAACCATAAGAAAAACAAAGGAATTA
The DNA here is from genome assembly GCA_964036315.1 of Acanthosepion esculentum. Taxonomy (NCBI): domain Eukaryota; kingdom Metazoa; phylum Mollusca; class Cephalopoda; order Sepiida; family Sepiidae; genus Acanthosepion; species Acanthosepion esculentum. Next base: position 62,856,955 of record OZ038498.1, on the reverse strand, counting down.
TAAAAAAAAAAGATAGAACACGAAGATTGGTTTAGGTTTATTTTGTTTTACGTCATATCAACCTCAATGGGTTGTTTAATGCCAACAACATTTTTAGGATAAATTCTTATGAATAGAATATGTATTCTTTGATTTAGATTGGTTTGGATTATTTTGTTTTACGGCATATCAACCTGAATGGGTTATTTAATGCCGCTAAGATTTTTAGGAGATATTCGGGTGAATAGAATGTGCATTCTTTGGTTTATTTTGTTTTACGTCATATCAACCTCAATGGGTTATTTCATGCTGACAACATTTTTACGATAGATTCGTATGAATAGAATATGTATTCTTTGGTTTAGATTGGTTTGGTTTGTTTTGTTTTACAGAATATCAATGTGAAGGGGTTATTTAATGCCGACAAGATTTTTAGGATATATTCGCATGAATAGTATATGTATTCTTTGGTTTAGATTGATTTGGTTTATTTTTTTTATGGTATATCAACTTCAAGGGGTTATTTAATGCCGACAACATTTTTAGGATAGATTCAAATGAATAGAATATGTATTCTTTAGTTTAGATAGGTTTGGTTGATTTTGATTTACAGCATCTCAACTTCAAGGGGTTATTTCATTGACAACATTTTTACGATAGATTCTTATGAATTGAATATGTATTCTTTGGTTTAGATTGGTTTGGTTGATTTTGATTTACAGCATCTCAACTTCAAGGGGTTATTTCATGCTGACAACATTTTTACGATAGATTTTTATGAATAGAATGTGTATTCTTTGGTTTAGATTGGTTTGGTTTGTTTTGTTTTACGGCATATCAATCTCAAAGGGTTATTTAATGCCGACAACAATTTTAGGATATATTCGTATGAATAGAATGTGTATTCTTTGGTTTATTCTGTTTTACGTCATATTAACCTCAATGTGTTATTTAATGCCGACAACTTTTTTAGGATAGATTCTTATGAATAGAATATGTATTCTTTGGTTTAGATTTGTTTGGTTTGTTTTGTTTTGCGGCATATTAACCTCAATAGGTTATTTAACGCCGACAACATTTTTTATTGCTGGTAATATTTTGTTTTGTCAAAAATCTGTTTCTGGTAATATTTTTCCTTCAAAATTGTATTGCTGGTAATAATTTTTTCAAAAAGTATTGCTGGTAATAGTTAACTATTTGCCCATAGCTGGGACCCAAACAGGTGCTACCACTCTGGATCAGGATGTACCTGGGAACACCAGCAATTAAGAGCTGGTTCCACGCTTCTCAAAACCTCCTGATCAGAGGCCTTGCTGCTGGATGTAGTTTATCGTCTTACCCAGGATGCGGATGTAGTTTAACGTCTTACCCCGAACGAGTACACGAAGAATGAGAGAATAAGAATATATGAAGGGAAACAAAAACGATAGAAATAAAAATCTGAATATTAAATCAGCATTGTTATCAATCATATGTCGTGTAATCGATATCGGTTTGAAATTAGAAGTCGGAGAGCCGAGTTCGAATTCCCCTCGAGTTCGTTACATTTACTTACGAGCAAATATCCTTGGGAAAGGTAAAAATTTATCTCTTCTCCTCCCAGCTACGGGATGAATATCAGGACAGACTTGACCCTAGGTTTTCGTTGGCAACCAGTCTCCCACAGAAAGAACGGCAACCCTAACCTTCAACTCTCAACCCTGCTAGAAAATCTACCTAGTCAGTCAGGGAATCAAAAAAGACATGATCGCCCAAGCGTATATCACGCATGGCACTTAACTGACTGACTGATCCTGAATAAATTAATAATTAATATTGTTTTCAATATTGAAGATTAACAATGACCCCCCCCCCACACACACACACACACACACCGGTATTTTGTGTAACAATTCAATTTATTTTGATATTTTTTAAACAGTTTCTTTGAGAGATTTGATTCTGAAATGAAGTGGAATCAGAGAAATTGCCATAAAACAGTTAGAAAAGTTTAGCTAATCGTTTATTTTTGTTGAGTCTTGACTCATTGTTGAATCTCGACTAATGCATGGAATAATAATGCAACACAAAATGTACTTAGAACAAGAATGTATTATAACAAGAAAGTGTACACAATATTTACATCTAGTATTTCAGTATATTTCTGGGAAGACCGTTCCTGGAGAATGTGTTGACTAAGTCGCAGTCGGGCAGAGTCTCTAGTTGGATCTCGTGATTAGCCTCCCTGTCTTCCGGTACCAACCATCTTTATATCGTCGGTACTCCGCTATGCAGATTAGGTGGATCCTACCACAACAATTTTATATACAACATGTATTTGTCATGAGGCGGTAAATAAACGAAGTAGCATAGAAATTGAATGATTTGCGATCCTACCCTGAGTTTAACTAACGATGAACGTTTGCATTATCAAAAATTATTATGAGCAATCCAATAGAGAAGTATTGACAGAACCTTTGTACCTAATTCCATGTACGTCCCAACTCTCATTTTAAATCCGGCCTTAGGCGTGTGGATAAATACCTTAATAAAATATTTATTTGATCGCACAGTTCGAAATAATTGTAAGAGTGTCGTTAAATTACACACATACACAAATTCCGAGCTTAATATATTATATTAATTCCTTATTACTAATGTATATGTATATATGTAGCATCCGACGGTTCCGAGAGACCATGGCTCTCCGCCCAAAGAGTTATGCCTCAGCTGTTGAAGGAGGTGTACAATCTGTTAAGGCTGTACAGGCTCACGCAGTTTCGATTGCGACGAATGCATGTGAAGACGCTTTCCCCGATGTCACTGTGTTGTTTTCTTTCCTTTGAATAAGCTTCACCCTGGCGACAAGCCTTCGTATCTTCTCTTCTCACTTCAGTCTTCGTTGTAAATCGCGTCTTCAGCTTGCGCAATCACTGACCACGTCTTATATATATATATATATATATATATATATATATATATATAAAATTATAATAGTTTTAGTTTTTAAAAATATGATTCCTCCGCTACATAAGAGTTCTCATGTTTCAAAAGCGAGAGCCGAGACCCCTAACATAATTTTTTAAGTTATGTAGAGTTAAGGTGTCTGGACCCGCTTCCTTGTCAAGCGAGAATTTGGTCGGCAGAATTCCCAAATTAAAAAATTATGTTAGGGGTCTCGGCTCTCGCTTTTGAAACATGAGAACTCTTATGTAGCGGAGGAATCATATTTTTAAAAACTAAAACTATTATAATTATATATATATATATATATATATATATATATATATATATATATATATATATATATATATTACAAAGAGTCGATCATAACTTGAATCAATCAGCAATATGAATGCGATTATTGGCGAAATCACTTCGCTAGTAGACATAAACATAAGCATTATACTACTGATAATCCTCCGAATCATGAGATCCTCATAAATAAATAAAATGGATGTGGTGTATTTTTTTATTTCTGCTAGTACTTTCGAATGCTTCGCGCAATTCATCATCAGGCTTTATTTTCCATCAGAATCAAAACTGGGAGACGATTTAAATGTGTTTATCCAACCGAAAGAACGTCTTTAAGAATGAGCTATTTGTTAACGATTATATGGTGTTGGAGCGTGCAAATCGCAACATTAAATTTTAAATATTTAAAGTGAGAATTTTTTATGAATTTTGTATTTTGGTAAATCCACGTATTTTCTTTTATAAGTGTTTTTCAGTTAATATGATATGAACTAAGCAGATCTACTGCGGGAAAAAAATCTGCCTCGTCAGTTATGTATAGAAAGATACATGATCGCCTAAGCGTGTATCACGCATGGCACCTAACTGACTGATATACATACAGGGTGATATTTTTTTAATTATTTTTCCCGAAGCAAGGCAGGAATGTCATTAGTACACAGGGGATTACAGAAGGTGAAAGTAAGCATATATATATATATATATATATATATATATATATATATATATATATATATATATATATATATATATATATATATATATATATATATTCCTGTGTATAGAGAAGATTGAGGAATGTATAAAAAATAAACGAGATTCAAGAAGATAGAAGATGGCGATTAAAGATTGCATTTAAATTTTTGAAGATTGTAGTTTTCAGGGAAGCAAGTAAGCTGAAAGGAGTTCCACGTTCTGTTGGAGTAGAAGTGGGGGGTTACATTTCAATAGTAAAAGGGTGGGACATAGATGCCAATTTAGTAGGGCGCTTAAGGCAAAAAGCTCGCCAGTTGCCATGAAAATATTTGTGGAAAAGACAGAGGGTGTTATACATGTTCACCAAATCGTCTTCATATAGCTGTTTCCTATCTATCTATCTACTTTTCTTTTTTATCTATCTCTATCTCTTCATATTTATTTATGTCCGTCTGTTCACATCTATCTATTTATCTATCTCATTCACGCTCGGATATAATTCTCTTTTTCTTTGTTTTTTATTGTTTTCGCTCTCACTAATTTTCCTTTGTTCCTCTCCGACTTCTCTCTCTCTCTCTCTCTCTCACTCTCTCTCTCTCTCTCTCTCTCTCTCTCTCTCTGAAGTATATTTCTCTGTTTATTCCCCATTTTCTTCTTTCATTTCAGCTTGAGAAAATTTTTGTCTTTTTTCTTTTTCTCACGAATCTTTCTTTCACTCTTTTTTTTCTTTTCTCAAGTATATTTCTCCTGCTGCTCATTATTTCTTTCTTTTGTCTTTCTTTCACTCTTTCTCTCAAGAATTTTTCTTTCTTTCATAAAATATCAAATGACTTCTGTTTCTGATTTCCATAACTAAGAATATCCAGCAATTTCCCGGTCAGTAAGTCGTGTGGATCATCTTTTACTGACATGTTGTTTTTTTTTAACTTCTGTTTTTTCTCTCTCCCAAATCGTCTTCATATAGCTGTTTCCTAAGCTTATGAGATAGGGTCACAAATACGGTGCACCCAGTCAACCAGTAATCAGCACAAAAGATACATATTTTTTAATTGTTGTTTATTTGTTGTCAGTTTCAGTTGCTGATGCAATTAGGGATCCGCTTAACGACTATAAAGGATTCTGAACAGATAGCAGTCAGTCTTTTTCTCGCGAGATTCAAACACCGATGCTTTTGCCGGCCGTTTTCCCAGTTCCCTTTTTAATCATTTCCCCACAAGGAAGGTGGGAATGTCACTAGTAAGCAGGCGTTACATGGAATTAAAGGGGAAAAGAAGACTGAGTATAGGACAAAAATGACAGGAGGGGGGGGGCAAAAAGATGAATGAGATTCAAGAAGATTGTGATAAAAGCCGCATCTAAAATTTTTGAAGATTTTATTTATCAGGGAAGCAAGTAAATGGTTTGGAGTTCAGTAGACGGGAAGTGAGAGGAAACAAACTGTTGGAGTAGAAGTGTCGGCTGCATTTCAACGCTAAAAGGGTGGGACCTATATGCCAATCTAGTAGCACGCTTAAATTCACATAGTCGGGTTGCCAGGGGAAAAAGCTCGCCAGAGCAGTTGCCATGAAAACATTTGTAGAAAAGATAGAGGGTGTTAGAAAAGATAGAGGGTGTTAGAAAAGATAGAGGGTTCACCGCAGTCTTTGAATCCAAGCATTGTATTAATGTGTTCAATGGAACAACACCAATATCTAGTAGCAGCTTTTCAGTAATTCTTAAGGTCTTCCATATCAGAGGTTGGCAGTGAATATTCGGCGAAAATAGCAGAGCGTAGTTCAGTAGTTCTTCTGATCATCGATATCAGAGGTCGGCAGTGGATATTCGGATAGAAAACAAAATGGCCGCCTTTATAAACGTCGGATAGAATATTCAGTGCTTTCTGATTGGTTAACCCTTTTCTTGGTGGACTATAAAATGAGTCAGATCATTTTGGTTGACTCACTAGTACATAGGGGTACCCAAAAATCTCCAACAGAGGGAAGCCACGTCACCTCGTTGAGAAATTGACTAATGACAAAATGTCATGTCAGGATCGATTACATTGCAGATCCTTCCTTGAATTTTGTCAACAACCTCTAGATGAACAGCAACACCAGACCAGATATGGTCCAGATGAATGGCAGATGTGTAAATGTGTAAGATGGACTATGACGAGAAAAACCTTTTGGCACGACACAGTGACCCAACTTTCCTTGCAGTAGATGCAGCTATTGATTCGATGTAATCATTCCACTTAACTTGAGGCCAGGAAGGCGCAGTAAGTCGCTATCCAGGAGTCTAGCTTCAGCCGGGCAGGAAAGTTTCTGTGTGGTGGTTAAATGGGAGCCGTTTCATTTTGGAGGCATTAAAATTTACAAGCCATCTGATTGGAGATCCTTTTCAAGAACTGCGGCCAGGTTAACTTTGACAGATTTTCTATTTAGAGAGGTAGTGTCAACTGTATAAATGCCTACTTGCGAACTGAGGACATCAGAAAGATCATTGAAGATCAGAAATAGCGTAGGACCCAGGATAGAGTATCTGGGGGCATCCATGTTCGTGTGAAATGATCTGGAATCGAACACGTTCAAAACTAAATTAATTTCACGATTTCATAGGAATGATTGGATTAAATCAAACAATCATTTATTAATAACACTGAAGCAATGTACTAAACCCGGCCAAACGCCTTCGAGATATATAGGGTGACCCAAAAAAACGGGAATGTTTGAAGTGCGTATTGCCAGACATGAGCAAGTGGCAACACTGCGAGACAGTGACCTTGAGGAAGTAAACATTTCGCCATTTTAGCAACGAGAATGAAATTCACAGTATCCCAGCTGAGATGTTGCAGCAGTCAATGAGGAATCTCAACAGCAGATTTCAAGAATGCATTCGGGCAGGAGGCCGCCATCTACAGGACGTAATTTTTAAAAAAATGAAAATTCCATCATTGTTTCTTAAATGGCATGTTTTAAGGTTTCAATTACTATGAATTAAATATTTTTCTTCCATCACTCTTGGTTTTATTGGTTTGTTAAAAAGTTCCCGCTTTTTCGAGTCACCCTGTATAGAGCCATAGATCGAGCTTCGCCGTTGTTATCAAGAGCGTGATATACATATTCATTTATGGCCGTTATCATATCAGCAGTAGTAACCTGGCAAAACGGAAATCTTATTGTTTGTCAGAGAGTAGTTCGTGAGAGCTAAGATGCTTAACCACCTCTGCATTGAT
>OZ038498.1:62757332-62839832 GCA_964036315.1 Acanthosepion esculentum | reverse complement strand
AAGTGAGAGAGAGAGAGAGCTAAAAGATTTCTAAGCTTGATCAAAAATAGGTCACACCCAAAATTTGATTTTTGTTCATTGTATCAGATTATGAAAAGTATATCGCAGCGAGAATGTTTAAACTGAACCTCTTTTACGTACACCCCACCCCTTCAAACACATGAAGCACACATTAAATCACATAAAACACACACGTAAAAACACACGCAAATAAAAACACACACACAAACATGCATACACACATACACACATAATCTACATATTTATGTGAATATATGTATACACGTGTCACTGTGCGCGTATAGTTTGTGTCATTTCAACATAAATTTAAAGTTAAAACAAATTCTGAAATGCATAAGAAATGAAAGTAAAAGTAGAGGAAAACTGCTGTGAGGTGTTCGTAGCATAATAGGAACTAAATGAAATGTTTCTTTATTTTAAATATTGCGTTTGTTGTCATCGCTTTTATGTTACTTTAAATTCATTTTTTTTCTTGCTTCGTTTTTTTAATGTCGACAAAAAAAAATTCTTAAAGGTGCAGAAAAAAACAACAAAGATGTGTATCGATCAATAAACTAATTCTGTAATCGAAATACAATCAAAGAACACAATAAAATAAGGAAAACGAAGGAAATTCATCAAAATGGCGGCAAAATCGCCTCAGCGGCGTTTTGCATCTGTAACAAAAACGATGAGATCTGCTTTCAACTGATATTCATTAAGCTTACGCTAGTCTTACAGAAAACTACATTTTGCCAAAATTGTAAAATCTTTGTATTAGCAAAAACAAAGTTAAAAAAATATATTAAAAGTTTGTATAAATATGTTTTAATAAACCATAGATAGATGGATTTGTTTTTTTTTACGGTTTATCAACCCTTTGCAGATTATTTAAAGCCAGAAATTATTTTTTGATTGTAAGAATTTTTTTTCATATAACAATGAGTTAATGATAAAAGTCTTACTAATAACCTCATAGCTAGGGATAGAATACATAGATTTGTAAAGGAAAGCTGGAAGAAAGGACTAACTACCAATTGTAAGAAAAAAGAATCTACGGTTGTCAACAAGAGGATTAACACAATATACAAGCTATGAAGCGAAGATGGCAAAATCAACCAAGTACAAATATTTAAATATATGGGATATTTTATAACAGACGATGGGAAGTGCGACCCCAAAATTTAAAGGCGCATTGGATTACAAAAGATGTCTTCCAAAAACTAAACAAAGTGCTAAGATACAGGAAAATTTGTTTGCTTGATTAGACTGATTCGTTTTCTCTGGTTTGTCATCTTTTTACAGAAAATATTTTTAGATTGTAAGAATTTTTTGCTTTTTAGATAGTAATCGTTTAGTTATACAAATCTTACTAATAAACCCATAGCTGGAGGGAAAAGAAGTGGATTCATACTTTTCCCAGGGGTATTTGCGCATAAGTGAGTATAACGAATCCGCCTGGAATTGGAACTCGGTTTTTCGATTAACAATTACTCTCCATTATCCGTTACACCATCCGTACATCCAAGTCTGAAGCACTTGGTATTCCCAAGCGGTCACCAATCTAGATACTGACCAGACTCGACGTTGCTTAACTTTGCTGATTGTACGGAAAACTGGTGTTCAACGTGATTTCAGGTAAGTAAATCATTATTCAATTGTTCAACCAAGTATGACTCTAAATTTTTATGATGCTTTCAAAATATTGTTTTAACTAACAAATGACTCTAAGTGATGCGTCCATAATTATCTGACTCAAAGGTGCTATACTTTGTTCTACTCAAAGGTCATACTTTGAAAAGACTCTTCTTTAATCAAAGTGTTACACGAAGCTGTTCAGGATCAGATTATAAAATTATACTGGTTTAACTACTTTATGGCTCAAAAATCATTCAGCGCCATGCATTTAAAAAAACTCAAAACCGTATGAGAACACGTTTTGAAAACAATTATACCACTATATCAGATCAAAAATCAATTACGTATATTCGTAAAGAAAAGCTAGAAGAAAGGACTATCTATCAACTGCAAGAGAAAAGAATCTATGATTGTCAACAAGAGTATTAACACAAATATTTAAATATATGGAATGACGGCAAGTGCAACACTGAAATTTAAAGGGTCACTGGATTAGCAAAAGATGTCTTCCAAAAACTTTTGTGATGTCAACGAACACTTATTGCCACTTTTGTAATGCCAACGAATACTCGTTATCATTCCGTAATGCTCGTTGTAGTAGAGATTTTTTTATCGCAGATACAACTATAGTAACGCCGTTGAACAATAGTGGTGTCAGACGCCTTCGAATATCACTCGTACTAATATTACTTGCTCGATAATACTCGCTTGAAATAACCAACGAATAGTGTCCCGAATAGTAATCCGTACAGTGATCAGTATAGAGAATAGTGTAGAGAAGAGAATAGCGATCCGTATAGTAATAGAGGATAGAAGAGAAACAGCGATCCGTATAGTAAGAGAGGATAGGCTGGAAATGTTGATCAATTTGACGCCACGCTAATTCCCATATTTGCGTTTCCTCTATGGTCACGTGATCTGATTAATTCAAAATGGGATCGCCTTTGTTTGCTCTTTGGCGATCTATGGTCAAACCTATGTGTCGGCAGCAACACTTTATTCCTATATAACAAAAACTGAACAAAGTAATAAGATACAGGAAAATTTGATCGATAAATTAGATTGATTCGTTTTCCTCTGGTTTATCATCCTTTTACAGAAAATATTTTTAGATTCCCAGAATTTTTGTGTTTTTTTTTTTAGATAATAATCGTTTAGTTATACTAGTCTTACTAATTAACCCATAACTGGAGGAAGAAGTAGATTCATACCTTTCCCAAGTGTATTTTTGCGTAAGTGAATATAACGAACCCAGCGGGAATTGGAACTCAGTTCTCCGATTAACAATTCCGAGCCATTATCCATTACAATACCCGTACATCCAAGTCTGAAGCCCTTGGTATTTCCAAGCGGTCACCCATCTAGGTATTGACCAGGCTCGATGTTGCTTAACTTTTCTGACCTTACAGAAAACCGGTGTTTCAACGTGATTTCAGGCAAGCAAATCATTATTCAATTGTTCAACCAAGTATGATTCTAAATTGTTATACTGCTTTCAAAATATTGTGGTTCAACTAACATATGACTCTAAGTTATGCGTCGATAAGGATCTGACACAAAGGTGTTTTTAATGCCATGCGTGATACACGCTTAGGCGATTATGTATTTTTTGATACGTGACTGACGAGGCAGATTTTTTCCCGCGATAGGTGGCTATTTCTTTCTGCGGTAGACCAGTTGCCATCCAAGGTGGTCTGTCCTGCTATTTACCCATAGCTGAGGGGAGAAAAAGAGGATTCATACCTTTCTCAAGGGTATTAGCATGTAAGTGAATGTAATGGTTTCGAATGGAATTCGAACTCGGCTCTCCGATTCCTCAATCCGAACCGCTATCCGGTCTTATAAAGGTGTTATACTTTATAATCAAACGTCATACTTTGAAAAGATTTTGCTTTAATCAAAGTCTTACACGAAGCTGTTCAGAATCACATTATAAAATTATTCTGGTTTAACTACCTTATGACTTAAAAATCATTTAGTGCCATACATTTAAAAGACATTGATTCGAAACCGTATAAGAACACCTTTTGAAAAGAAGTATACCACAATATCAGATCAAAATCCTTTTTCCTAAGTTGTTCTAATCCTTTGACGCTGAGATGCTCAAGATAACCTTATACCAACTCAAGCCATTGCATTTATATTAAGATGTTTGAACGTTTATATTAAGATGTTTGCGACGTTATTATGTATTACCTGAAAGATTAGGGTTTAGTATAGCGTGTGGAAAAGACTAGTAAATGAGAAAACTCATCATACAGGAAAATTTGTTTAATTAGATTGATTCGTTTTCTACGGTTTTTCATCCATTTGAAGAAAATACTTTTAGATTATAAGAATTTTTATTTTTTAGATAATAATAGTTTAGTGATACACGTCTTGCCATTTAACCCACAGCTGGAGGAGAGGAGGTGGATTCATATCTTTTCCAAGGGTTTTTGCTCGTAAGTGAATATAACGAACCCAACGGGAATTGGAACTCAGTTGTTCGATTAACAATTCTGAGCCATTATCCATTATGAGTCGGTAATGATCTGACTTAAAGATGTTATACTTTGTTATACTCAAAGGTCATACTTTGAAAAGTATCAAAGTCTTACTCGAAGCTGTTCTGGATCACATTAGGAAATTATCCTGGTTTAAGTACTTCATGGCTCAAAAGCATTTAGTGATTGGAAACCGTATAGGAACACCTTTTGAAAAGAATTATACCACAATATCAAATCAAAAATCCATTTTTGTAAGTTGTTCTAATACTTTGATGCTGAGGGGTCCAAGTTATCCTCATACTAACTCTGATTGGAAACCGTATAGGAACACCGTTTGAAAAGAATTATACAACAATATCAGATCCAAAATCCATTTTCATAAGTTGTTCTAATTCTTATCCTCATACTAACTCAAGCCATTGCATTTATATTAAGATGTTTACAACGTTTGTATGTTTGTATGTTTGCGACGTTATTATGTATTACCTGAAATATTAGTTTAGTATAGCGTTGTGAATGTATTGGCAAATCAGAGAACTCATTTGACATGGACCACTCCCAACTCGAGAATTTTGAAGCAGGAAATTAATTCTAGTCATCCACCCGATGGCTGTAAACCAATAACAAAAGGCTCAAGACTAGACACAGCTTTTTACAATCAGCCGAACCACTAAACAAGAGAGCTCCTAGTCAGTGTCTGTCCCTGTGGTGCAGCCATCATAACAACATGTAACACAGATTCTCTCTCGGACATACAAAATCCCTCTCCTCGGCTCCAGTGATGCCTGGCCCTTCTGGTCCTGCCTAAGTTCTACAGCCCACTTGAGTTGGATTGTCATTAAGATGGCTTCAAGATTCTGCGCCATCGAGTAGTGATGATAGTACTACTGACTAGTACAAATCAATTTTATTTTCAGGCCAAATGACGGTTTGCGTATAGGAATACAGGTTCGATTCCTGTCGGAGAAACATATCTTCTACGTAATTTCTCGAACATTCAGGCCGGTAAATGTAATTAATACTGTTTAATTAAAAAAAGAACATGTACTTAAACTACACCTATAAAAATAGTTATAGGCATTTTCTCTCTTTGGATTCCTAAAAGAAACAAAGAGAGAAGATGATATCCGACGAAACGCGTCGTTAATAAATTGTCGTCTTTGTCTCATCATCATCACTTTTGTTTCGGATACTATTATCCATCTAACAAATATACGCACTCACATATACACACACACTCACAGAGACACACACACGCACACATACACTCCCCATATATATATATATATATATATATATATATATATATATATATATATATATATATATTCATTAATGCATGTTTCATTAAATAATATAAACAAGTTTTGTCTATTTATTTTAAGTAGGTTCCTTTCAAACATGCATTAATGAATATATATATGCTGCTGAAATATACACAATATATATATATATATATATATATATATATACACAAATGTAAAGTAAGATTTCAGCGTTCAAAACATTAATTTAAAACAGTGCTCAATACAAAAGTAGATCCGTAAATATCTATGCAGTGTCACATTAGAACATGCACATACCCACTACAAAACTATACATCTTGTTTCAACGTTAAAATATTTTAACGTTTTATCAGTTGCGAAATCACGATGCTACTCATCGGTAGCATCGTGATTTCCCAACTAATGAAACGTTAAAAAAAATTGTTGAAACAAGATGTACAGTTTTGTAGTGGGTATGTGCATGTTCTAATGTGACACTGCATAATATATATATATATATATATATATATATATATATATATATATATATATATATATATATATATATAATTCTTAATATTAATAATCAAATTTAAAATTACTTCAAATAGTACTATAAAATACATGAGCTAACATTTTTCTGCCTCAAATTCCTTTCTATAAGTGTTCTTTATCCTTTCTGATTAGCTCTATAGGCTTGTGTGAGTTCGGCTACACAGACAAAATATTTCATTAACTCGTTTCAGAATAAGGAAGAATAATAAAAAGACAATGACTAATTCGTTGGATGAGAATTAAACCTTTTGTCCAAGCAATCTACATCAGATATTCATTACAGCTTTTCCCTTGTCTCAGTTTAAATAAATAATAAATAGGCCATTTTTATTGCCTTGATGTCAATGCCGACGTTGCTGTCTGTCTCAGTCTTGGAAAATCGGGACTTCGACTTTTTTTTCATCGCAAATCAACAATCTTTCACGGCCAAATTTCGAAAAAATTATTTACACCCTCCGAAAATAATATTATTCGGCCAAATCGATTTTATTTTTTAAACTAATGTATTTTCAGTATTGAAAAAAATTATTGAAAATACCAAAAGTATTTTTCTTTTTAGATTGAAGCGCAGTACTAGATTGGCAGCTATGTCTCATTATTTTACAGTTGAAATTGCAAGATGTAACCGTAAGTTCTATGATAACGTCTTCCTCATTTTTCGCTTATGGAAATCTCTTCCAGCATCTTGATTTCCAGTCAATTATTTGATCTTCAAATATTTAAACGCGATTTCAAATTCCTATTTCATTATTGTTATCTCTCCCTAATAATGTTGTTTTTTCTTATAGTCTTTCACATTCAGTAATCCCTTGCGTCTTAGTGGCTTATTTTGCTTTACTTTGGAGTGAAACCATAAAAAAATTGTTCGTACCTATGACTCCATCATTATTATTATTATTATTATTATTATTATTATTATTATTATTATTATTATTATTATATTGATACACCTTACGATGTTAGACGCTTTGTTAATATTAATGCTTATATTAGTCGTATTGCAGTGATGAAAAATGGGTGCAGTTGTACAACAGGTATTGTTACCAGAAGCACAATTATCTACGGCCAAACTCGGATCAATAGCACTGATCGTCACAAAAAACAATAGTAGCACAATACGGTATACAAACTAAACTAAAGATCTACTCAGAGTTGACTAAATTTCAAATCCAGTAGACGTTAACGGTCTCAATACAAGAAGAAGAAGAAGAAGAAGAAGAAGAAGAAGAAGAAGAAGAAGTAGAAGAAGAAGAAGAAGAAGAAGAAGAAGAAGAAGAAGAAGAAGAAGAAGAAGAAGAAGAATGTATAAGTATATATACAGCATGAGCCAGAGAGGACGGACGTTTTTGAAATAGCAAAAAATGTTAAAAACGTCCGTCGTCTCTGCTTCACCATATATATATATATATATATATATATATATATATATATATATATATATATATAAGTTCATATATGTGTGTGTGTCTGTGTGTGTGTGCTGTTTTCCTTGTTATCTTACATTTCTTCTTTCGATATATATATATATATATATATATATATATATATATATATATATATATGCTAGCAGAACTATCTGTCATTCTGTTTATTTCAGTCTGGTTATATAAGACCATTCATATTTCTTTATATATTTTCTGCCTATTGTGTATGATGTATAACACATACATACACTCAAACACCCACGCACATATATATATATGTGTGTGTTTGTGTTTGTGTGTGTGTATGTGTGTGTGTGTGTGTGTGTGTGTGTATGTATGTGTAAAGTGCATGCGAAGATAGCGAAAAACGTTTAAAAAAAGAATTTATGAAATATCACGTTCCTTCGTTTATTTATTTATTACGAAATCGAGTTTCCTAATAAATAAATAAGAAAGAAAAAAAAGAAAGAAAGAAAGAAAGAAAAAAAGCGAAGTTTTGAGACTTCAAATCCACACCGAGGCGTGTAAACAAGAAATCAAAAACAAATACTTGATTTTCAGCAAAGCCGGCACCAAAAGTCTCCAAGAAAATGTCAATCTGTCTGGAGCAACAAGCCAGTCGTTAAACTGACGTCACTGATAACCAAAATATTAACGATAACAAATACGCCACTTGAATAGAAACCCAACAGTTGGGAAGAACGCACGTTAATACAATTGCGACTACAACGGACTGGAGCTTGAAAAATAAATAGTTTAGAAATGGTTTAGTCGTGATATGTAAATACAAAAAAGGTTTTCCCTCATCTTTCAATTTATTTGTTTCATTTTTAATATTATTAAAGTATTTTACCTGAGACTTGAGGTAAAGAAAAGTTTTTTTATAAGTTTATTTAGCATTTAGTTATTAGAAAGAGCAATACAAATGCAGAAGGACGTGTACCTATGTTTCATAGACTACGCAAAGGCCTTCGACAAAGTACGCCACAAGGATCTGCTGGAACTGCTCAGCAACCTTGATATATTCGGGAAATATATCAGAATAATCTAGAACCTATACAGGCAGCAAACAGAATGCATGCACATAGAGGAAGAGTTCAGCGAATACACAAATATATATACAGTGTAACCCGGATATAAGAGAGTTGTCGGGACCGGAGACGAAGTCTCTTATATCCGGGTCTCTCTTATATCCGGGTTTGGTCTATTTTGTTTAGGGAAGTATGGCTCTAATTTGGGACCAGATAAAAATCTCTCTTATATCCGGGTTTATCTTATATCCGGGTCTCTTATATCCTGGTCTCTTATATACGGGTTACACTGTATATATATATATATATGTGGTATGAGGGAGGTAGCAGAGGGAAGGAACTTGTTGAGAGCTGCAAGAGATAGAGGGAGGTGGAGAGCCATTATCGCCTACGCCCTGAAAGGACCTGGCACATAGAAAGAAAAGTAGCATATTAGAGGGGAGTTTTTTTTCAGAACATGTGATGTGGTCCTTAGCGAAATCTTTTTTTTATATTTCAGATTGTAAAATGTTTCCAGTCGTTTTCTGTATGCTTGTGTTAATATTCTTTATAATCATTTTTAATACGAATTGTTATGAATAATCAAGAGTAGCCTCCCCGTGTTTCATTACTCTCCTTTTTGATAGAGCTATTTCTGTTTACTGAGACTATAAAAGGACACTATACGCGAACCTTGTATTCTCAGTTGAATAAAGTTTTCTTAAAGCCTACACCTGCGTTCTTTTGTTATTATAATTATATCAATATTTTATTCATTATATATTATTCATTATATATATTTAAAATTTGTGTATTTAGGCAGCAATCATTCTTTCATGCACATTTCATTGAATACGACAAACAAGGTGCTTTGATTTAGTTTTTTATACAATTTCCCATGCTATCTAATATTTTTTTCTTTCCAGATGATAAATCCTATAAAAACTGTCCGAATGTTCTTTTTTTACCTAGCGCTTTCGGTTATACATTTAGCCATTGTAACTGTTAAATAAGAAATAGTTCATTGCATGTATGTATTTATATAATGTTTTCATTTTTCAAAACACGGTCAAGATCCATGTTCATAGTTGATATTATTGAGTGTTGGTATTTTTTATTTTATTAATAAGACTTACATTATTTTTAGCTTTTTCTTGCATGTAGATGATGCTATTATATTTGTGTTGTCAACAACTATAGGGTTCGGTAGATCTCCATGAATATTTAAATGAGATGTAATTGAGCTATGGTCAGAAAGGTGTAGAGTGAGTCTTCTTGTTAAACATGTTGTAGTGTGACCTATATAATTATTTATGAATTTTGATTGATCAGGAATATAATCCGTAAATAACATTTGTCCTACTTAATTTTGTTCTAAGAGGTGAATTATTATTTTCAACTATAAGTTTTAAATTTTTTTGTAATAAATAATTAATGTAATTTTTTTTTAGCATTGTCAACTAGTGTTGTGTATTTTTTATAATGTTCTTAATGCTAGTTTCGTCTTTATATATATTAAATATAATAATTATAATATATTCACTATATATTATTCATTATACATTATTCATTATATATTATTATATTAATGTTCTGTCTATATTTCTGAGACGAGGTATTATGTACACTATTTACATTGTTCGGACTATTGTCCTCATCTTTGTTGCCATATTTATCACAACCTTTCCGTCGCTGTACGCTCCGGCCTTTTTCAGGTGGTTGGAATGTCGAACTGGACCCTTTATTTCGCTCGCTGGGGTAGACTGTTCTAGTTCCACGTGCCATGTCTATTGAATGTCAGTTATCAGTTATCTCCTGTTAATTCCCCTCTCCAAGTTCTCCACCACCTTAACCAGGTATTGAACTCACACTCTTTGGGTCCTGTCACTGGATCTAACTAACGCCTTTATCCACTCTGCCATGGGTCCTTGATAACCGATAACTAGACATCCATTAGACATGGCACGTGGAACTAGAACAGTCTACCCCAGCGAGCGAAATAAAGGATTCAGTTCGACATTCCAACAACCTGAAGAAGGCCGAAACGTTGTGATAAATATGGCAACAAAAATGAGGATGATAGTCCGAACAGTGTAAATAGTATATTAATGTTATCTGTTATTGTGTACTTTTGTCTATAAGAGAACAATTATGATTTTAGAAGTTTTATTTTTATTATTATATAAAATTAAATTGCAGTCGGTATATATTGTGAAGCTCTAATACGCTGTAAAATGTTTCCCTGCTAACATTGATTTGTGTTCATACCATTTTGCTGCATGTGTAAAGTTATAATTATTAGTAGTAGTAATAGTTGATTTGATATCCTCTGCGACATTAAGTTTTTTTCGGACGGTTGATAATTGTTATATATCAGCTCCGATCCAGAGCTTAGAGACACAACACTTTCCTCAGCAGGTTTCAAGCAATGCTGCCGATTGTGTACTCTTTATGATGTCAGACATTCCAAGACGTCCCACGTAGTAGAAGGATTCCGGGAAATAGTCCCGAGTGCTCAACCACAAGAGGAACAACATTCTGCTTGCCCTGACAGGTCTTGGTACCTCCGTATTTTTGCCTGCTCCGCTATCACGATGTTCTTATCACAAAGTACCGCAACGTCTATCAAGATCCATGCATGATTGCTCTTCTGTGCAACTGGGATATCAGGGCGCTTGCTCTCCAACCGCTTGTTTGCATAGTGAAAATTTACTATTAAAAGTTTTGAAACAATGTATTGAGATTCAACACAGAGATAAGGAATTCACAACTAAAATAGAGGTGAATTAACCCGTTCCCTTTATATGTTTTAGACGTTCAATGGTATCTATGATTTATTCATTACTCCTGGTAATATGAAAATCGGTTTTTGCTCAATATATTTTCATGTTACAAATTCTGTGTTGAATATAAAGTAACATTGAAATATCTCTTGGAAGAAAAAGATTAACAAAAAAAAATTTTAAAAGACGGCGACGACAAAGCCTATTTCAAGAACGGTGAAGCGAGAAGATCACTGAATAGACAAAGGTATCTGAGCGTCTCACATTAAAAGCTTGAACAAATAGGACTGAAATCTAAGAAACGCAGGAATACAGAAACTAATAAATAATTAACGGTTCATTTGGTTCCAGACCTAATTTTGTTTAAATGCAGATAAATATATTTATTTGTATAGATTATTAAAGCGACGAAGAGAAGGAATTACACGTAAATTTACTAAATTAAGTTGATTTATTTCCTTTCCCTCTACAGATGAGACAGGAAATATATAAATAAATACATATTGATAATTGTTATATGGCTCGAAGTCATTTCACTTTCAACAATGATTACCGATTTCTATTTTGTCATCGAATGACCCATTATTATTATTATTATTATTATTATTATTATTATTATTATTATTATTATTATATTCACGCACTTCGTATTTAGTAGAACTGTTACAACTGTCAAGAATATTAGTGCCCTTTTATTATAAATGCTCTGATTAGAATAGGTACCAATTACAAATATATGCGATATTGATTTTATTACTTTTACTGATAATGACAATATGATCAGAAATATGGTTGCTTTTTACTGAATTGTTACTGCAATATTTTTCAATCTTCTTTTAGTCAATGTATTTACAAGATTATTTATCATAGAAAACGATTCAGTGCACTTTCCCCGGGGGTTCTCCTGACAATTAGTTCTGTTTTTCTCCACTCAAAGTACGCGCCGCGTCTTCACAGCAGACGTTATCGTTGTCGTAGTTATGGCAATCATGGCTGAAACAGTCGAAAAGATAGTTCGCGTCACAGCCCTTGTCGTCTCTATTTATTCTGTTTCGAAAGAACGTCAACCGGTACGTCAAACAAAACAATATCTCTCTTTCTTTTATATCACGTCTTTTCAATTCGTATCGACAACCGTTTGTTCTATTCTCTTTTTTTATTTGCTTGCTTTTTTTTTATATAATACTTTGTTTCGTTTGATAATGCACGAAATTTGAGACGTCTGGATAAAGAAAAAAGGGAGATAATCGTGCATTTAATATTTTTCCTCTCTTTTTTCTATCTTACTAATATTTCATTGAAATAATAATAATAATAATAATAATAATAATAATAATAATAAGCATAGAAAATATATATCTCTTGGACAAAGACAAACTTCGGTGGTAGGCGACATTCGTGAGACACCCACTGAAGCGCGAACTTTGGTAATAAAAAAGAAATATTTCTCGATGAAAGACATTGTCACAAAAGTCATCAGACATTTTCTCTCCTTATAGAATATTAAAAAAAAAATTGCTCTTTCACGTAGTTTTTTTTTTTTTTTTATTTTAACTCAGTACTTCTAAATGTTTTCCGATTATCGCCACGTTTTATATTAATGGAAACATTCTAAAAAATCCATATTTCAAGAAGTGCTTTCTTTATTATACTCAAATTCAAACAATACAAGACAGGGGGGGCATTTATGATAGAGTGTTAACTTTAGAATGGTTTTAATTAGTGAAGATCGATATTTGTGAAAATGATGTGATAGGAGGTGAAAATGATGAGTATAAGGAGTATAGGTTTGTTTGTTTTTTGTTTAACGGATTATCAACTCCTTATGGATGATTTAACTTAATTTTCTTGAGAGCATTAACAATTTCCATTGCAAAAATGTATTCCTGGGAATATTTTGTTTCCTTATTGCAAGTAATATTTTCTTTTTCCACGAAAAAAATATTACCGTTAATTTTTTTGCTATGAAGATGTATTTCTGGTACCTTCACTATAAGAATGTATTTCTACACTTTCATAGTGTTTTGAACAGAAGTTTGGAGGTTAATGATTTTCCCATAGCTGGGACACAAACAGGTGTTACCGCCCCGGGTCAGGGTGGACCTGTGAACAACGGCAATTATGAGGTGGTGCCAAGCTCTTCAAAACCTCCCAATCAGAAGCCTTGCTGCCGGATGTAGTTTATTGGTATACACTGGACGAAGGAATATAGGAAATGATTTACTTGAAGAACTTAAGATTGTAGTATTCAAGAAAGCACCTACACGGGGTCTGTTTCACAAAGTAGCAGCTCTCAGTAGCTGCCCGAGTGGAACTTGCTCATTTCTTTTGGAAGAGATGAGGGTGATTCAACTCTGTGGAAGCAGCATAGCTTGTCCTAGTTGAAAATGTATATATATATATATATATATATATATATATATATATATATATATATATATATATCGTTCGAAAAGGTGTGACAAATGAGAAGTGTGATATGAATCAAAGAGGAAGTGATGGGAGAGAAATTTATGAGTATAAGGAATATAGGAAATGATTTCCTTTAACTTGAAGAACTGAAGATTGTAGTATTCAAGAAAGCATACACGCGGGGTCTGTTCCACAAAGTAGCAGCTCTCAGTAGCTTTCCAAGTGGAACTTGCTCCTTTCGTTTGGAATGCGGAAGAGATGAGAGTGATTCAACTCCGTGGAATTAACTGAAGATCTCTCTCTCTCTTTCTCTTTCTCTCTCTCTCTCTCTGTCTCTCTCTCTATATATCTATCTCTCTGTATGCATATATATATATATATAAAGGTTACGATGGGTAAATTGTCGCCATTTTTTATATATATATATATATATATATATATATAGGGTACGATGGGTAAATTGTCGACATTTTATATATATATATATATATATATATATGTGTGTCTGTGTGTGTGTGTGTGTGTGTGTGTGTTTGTGTGTGTGTGTGTATAGGATACGATGGGTAAATTGTCGCCATTTTATATTTTTATTTATATATATATATATATGTATGTATAAATAAAAAAAAGAACAGTAAGATATAAAATCCGGTGTTCTTAAAGATATTTTTATTTTTACACAATAGTGCTCAATGTAAATTTACAGACCATTAATATTATAAATTAATTGATTTAAAATATGGGTTTTTCGCTACACAGTGATAACCATGTTTCAAAAATGGAACCTAAAGCCCTTGAATTTAATTTTGTTATTAAACCAAAGACATTCGTTCCATTTCCTCGTCAAACGAATTTTGGAGTCCAAAATTCGCTTGACGTGTGGCTAGACATCCGATTTCCTCAAGCCGTGATCGAAACCTGACTGATTTGATATCAGTCGAAGATTCTACCTCTAAACATTTGTGTACGGTAGGGATAAAGCAGAATTTAGACGTAATTTTTAGATAAACACGCCAGTGACTAGAGAACTCGATATATATATATATATATATATATATATATATATATATATATATATATATATATATATATATATATATATATATATATATATATATATGTTGCAATGAGGTCAATATAGCAGGTATAAACTCTTCTATTGGAGTGGTATGCGGTGGTGGCATCCTACCGATTTGCACCAAAGCTTAAAGAACCGGTTGTTGGATTATCCTAAAATAATCTTACATATTAATAGCTGATGGTCTAGGTAAAATGTTTGTTGCGCTCGCACGAGTGCTTAGTGTAACCCTAATTGACATAGGTACCCTACCACAGCAATAAACAGCTGTCAATGGGGAAGAAACAAAAAGTGAAATGAATTCATAGGTAGATCACTATGTAGAAAACTAGGCGAAAGAGAGAAATCGTTGAGACTGTAGCGATTCAGTTCGAACGTGGCTAAGAAACCATAACATAGTTGTGGGCACTAGAGCCAAAAAGCATAATACTTCTGAAGAGAAATATCAGGAGAATGGAATTTCAATCGGGAAATATCTTAATAAATGTTTTCTATTAAATTTTCTTTTCGATACTATAAAGAGATTTGTTTCCATTCTCAGATTGAAAAAAATAAATAGAATACCTGCATTTATAGAACCGGTTCCTGGAAAGATGTTGTGCCATTATTGCATATATGTCATCATTACATCTCTTACCAGAACGAAAACTGATTTATGAGGTGTCGACTTTCATAAAAAAAATGAGAACCTAGTTAATATAATGTTCATAAATACTTTCACCATAATGGATCCAATTGAGGAGATTCCTCTGTATTTCACCATAATGGATCCAATTGAGGAGATACCTCTGTATTTTACCATAATGGATCCAATTGAGGAGATACCTCTGTATTTCACCATAATGGATCCAATTGAGGAGATACCTCTGTATTTTACCATAATGGATTCAAATGAGGAGATACTTCTGTATTTCACCATAATGGATACAATTGAGTAGATACTTCTGTATTTCACCATAATGGATTCAATTGAGGTGATACCTCTGTATTTTACCATAATGGATTCAAATGAGGAGATACTTCTGTATTTCACCATAATGGATCCAATTGAGTAGATACTTCTGTATTTCACCATAATGGATCCAATTGAGGAGATACCTCTGTATTTCACCATAATGGATCCAATTGAGGAGATTCCTCTGTATTTCACCATAATGGATCCAATTGAGGAGATTCCTCTGTATTTCACCATAATGGATCCAATTGAGGAGATACCTCTGTATTTCACCATAATGGATCCAATTGAAGAGATACCTCTGTATTTCACCATAATGGATCCAATTGAGGAGATACCTCTGTATTTCACCATAATGGATTCAAATGAGGAAATACTTCTGTATTTCACCATAATGGATCCAATTGAGTAGATACTTCTGTATTTCACCATAATGGATCCAATTGAGGAGATACCTCTGTATTTTACCATAATGGATTCAATTGAGAAGATACCTCTGTATTTTACCATAATGGATTCAAATGAGCAAATACTTCTGTATTTCACCATAATGGATTTAATTGAGGAGATACCTCTTTATTTCACCATAATGGATACAATTGAGGAGATACCTCTGTATTTCACCATAATGGATGCAACTAGGCTACCTCTGTGTTTGTGTGGGTCTTGCGGTTTACCTTTTTGATTCCACAGTGCATTAATGTGCGATAAATCCCACTTTTCTGGGATACGTTTCTGATTCCAAACTTCTTTCATAAAATTTTATTGAATTCGAGGATAAGTTTGCTATTTTCAAAAGTTCAGCTTCAATACCCATAGATGTTTTATTATTCCTTAGAATGCTTAACTGACCAGTGCCCGTCTCTTCACATGTGTGCTTGTATATTCGCAGGACATAGTCCAGGAAAAGATTAAATAGACGGGCTCTCATTTCTTTCTGATGACGTTTGAAATGTTTCCAGTTGGGGTCCTTGTAAGACGTGTAAGATTTTGTGAACTGATAAAGTTCCGCTATTAGATTGATACATTCGGTGTATTCAGAAATTGGAAGGCGGTTTCTAATGTAAAAGAAAAATAAATCTATATTGATATAGTCGTAAGTTTCAATGAGGTCAACACAGCAGGTATACTATTTTCTTTGTGGCTGTATGGAATTCCCTGGCGTTGCATGATGACATATAATGCTATCATTACATCGTTACCAAAGCGAAAGCCTATAGATTTCAACCATTCTATATAATTGGGGTCGTCAGCCTGTTCATTCTTTATTTTCACCTGTTTCTTTTGTTCAACTGTGGAATATTTTTGCTACAACAGATTGATATGTCTACCATTGCTTTTCCCATCAAGGCATTAATTTGTGAGCAGCAAATTCCATTGATATATCGATAACAAAAGGATGATTCTATCATGCAACTGGAAGTTGCAATAGCACCTCCCCCACACACACACACACCACCGTGTAACTCCGATTTACATCAAGAATTAGGCAAACTGAATGAGAGTTCAAGGAATGGAGTGATAGGTGGAATAGAACAGATCTATTTATTATTAGTGGTTTATGGTCATATCACGTTGAAACACCGGTTCCCATACGATCACCGAAGTTAATCAGGTTGAACCTGGACAGTGCCTAGATGGGTGATTGCTTGGGAATACCAGGTGTTGTAAGTTTTGATGTCCGGTTGGTGTAATGGATAATGGCTCCGAATCGTTAATCAGAGAGACTAGGATTAGCAAATTGGTGATTTGAAAGCCCCGTGGTATTAAATTTCGAATTGACTTTCTTCTTGTCAATCAGCCAAGCTCATTTTCTAAAAAAAAAAGTAACCCCAAAGGTTGCAAACACCGAAAATGAAATATTAAAGCTGCTGAGGTTTTACGGTTTCTTCTCCGATTAGATTCCTACCACATCCTGTTTGATACTCCTGGTATATATCTCGAGATTCTCGACAATATCCAAAGAACGGTTTCTAATGTTATAGGTCCTGATCTGGCATCTCGTCTTTACTCACTTTTCCACCGCCCTAACGTGACTTCCCTCTCTCTTTTCAATGAATATTTTCATGACAGTTGTTTTATTGTCTTTTCTCCACACTCCCAATCTCTTTCCCTCCCAGTAAATCTGTTGCGTCTTAGTGACATTATCGCCTTGCTTCAGGTGGCTGAAAGGTTTCGTCACTTTCCCACTGCCATGACATGGCTTCCCTCTGACTTCTCTATAAATATTTTCATGGCAGTTGTTGTAATAAACCTTGGTAACTCAACCATATGACTTTAAGTGTAATACTAGATTGGCTATTAGGTCCCATCATTTTAGTATTGACGTAGCTAGATTCTAATAGTCTGGAATGTTACAAGGATCCAACTATTTTCCTAGCTTCTCTGGCAATGAATCCTATATATGAGTTCCACTTGATTTCTGGAGTGAGCTTGAGTCAAATAGATGTCTGAATCAGTGCTTACACCTTTAATGAGGAATCACTTGTGTATTGAGCTTGATCCTCACTGGATACACAGAACCAAGTTTAGTAAATATTACAAAAATTAAAGTTTTTAAAATTGGTACAGCTTGAGATTTTCAATAAAATCCAAAGTGTCTGTAATGTTATCAGTCCTGACCTGGCATCTTTACTTCAGTCACCCTCCCACCACCATACATAATGTGGCTTCACTATGTCTTTCCTGTAATTTTTGTAATGTTCTTTCCTGTTTGGTACCTAAACTGGATGAATTTAACCATACTACTAGATTGGCAACTAGGTCTCATTATTTTACTGTTGAAGTAGCTAGATGAAACCGCAAGTTCTATTCCAATAGATTCTTCTCTCGTACTTCTTAACTGTGGAAATCCCTTCTGCTTTCTTACTTCTCAGCCACCTACAATCTTCAAAAATCTAAACGGAACTTCAGTTGCTATATTTTGCCTCCCTAAAGCTTGTTCTCTTATTGTCTTTTCTCCTCACTAAAGTCTTCGTATTCTGTTTTGCTCCCATTAAACCTGTTGCATCTTAATGACATTATCACCTTGCTTCAGGTTGCTGAAAGGATCCGTCACTCTCCCATTGCCATAACATGGCTTCCCTCTGACCTTTCTATAAATATTTTCATAGCAGTTGTTGTAATGAACCTTGGTAGCTCAACCATATGAGTTTAAGTGTACTGCTAGATTGGCTATTAGGTCTCATAGATTTAGTGTTGAAATAGCGAGACGTAATCGTAAATTCTATTTTAATATTTTCTTTTTGAGAAATGATGATGCATGCAAATAAAATCGTTGATTTTAAGTCCATTCCTGAAAAGGAAGATAACGCATGTTGTTATTAAATGACGTGAAGAACTCTCTAATGTAAGGTAAAAAAAATTCTGTTTATATATGTTTCTATTAATTGATATCTATCTTGTTTATTTATATGAGCTGTTCGTTCGTATCTAGTTATTTATGGAATCCAGAGTACTGAGCGAGAGTAGAAGCGGGTGCACTTGGTGAGGAGCATTATCCAACTAATTTGGTTTGTGGACAATGTTCAAATTTTCCTCATGAACGTTTGCAACTAATAAAATGAAAGATTGCTGTCCCGAAATACATTCTCTCTCTCTCTCTCTCTCTATATATATATATATATATATATATATATATATAAAGAAATATACTCTTAAGGTGTGCTATATTTATGGGATAAAGTGCTCAACATCTGAGATAGAGCGTGTGTAAATATAAAACTGAACATTGAAGTCAAGACTTAGAGGCGACAGGCTGTTTCATGGTAGACGCAATCGTCAGACCACATGATTGCGTCTACCATGAAACATCCTGTCACCTCTAAGTCTTGACTTCAATGTTCACTTTTATATTCATAGATAGATTTCTGTAAAAGTTTAATACTTCTGTTTTTATTCATATATATATATATATATATATATATATATATATATATATATATATATATATTTAAGAATATAATAGTTCAAAAGTAAACCAGATATTTTCATATAGTGCTCAATATTAAAAATATTAAAATAATATTAAAAATACAGCATTGATAATATTGTGTACACGCACAGGTTCATGTGTATTCAACGGATTAAAAAAAGACGTGAAAAAAATGAAGAAAATTTTGAAATAAAGTTATTCAAACAACTGACCTCCTTGAAGAATGGATAATTTCAAGAAACGTCGGAGTCGGGGAAACGACATCAAAAATTGATATTTCCAACGGGAATGCACACACACACACACACACACACACACACACACACACACACACACACACACACACACAAAATGAAAATAAAATGCACGGAGAATGCACGAAGAGCATAGAAAAGAAACATCGAGAAGCATAAGTAGTGAATGACTGATACGACCTCCCGAATGGTCGGACGTGTGCGTCTACAAAACTCTACAGTCGGGATGCTGAAGGTAACATCAATCCCCTAAGTGACTAACCTTTTACTAATATTAATTCTATATAAATTTATAATAAACAGTATTAAATAACATTTACCGACCTGAATGTCCGAGAAATTTTCATAGAAGAACGAATATTTTCTATGAAAATTTCTCGGACATTCAGGCCGGTAAATGTTATTTAATACGGTTTATTATAAAACAGAGCATTTACTTAAATACTTGTATCTATAAAAAGAAAGTTAAACATAAAAATGTCTTTAAATAATTGTCGGACTTTGTCCATTTCATAATGTGTGACGTCATTTGTTTACATTTGATACGCCATGAGCAGTTATGAATGTACGTGAAAGATTCATGGAAGATTGAATTTTATAAGCAGTAAATTCGACCGAACGATCCTCTGTGGCCGAGCGGTAAGGCATGTCAGGCTATATGACGGTTCCGTATAGGATACTGGTTAGAATCCTGTCAAAGGACGAATATTTTCTATGAAAATTTCTCGGACATTCAGGCCGGTAAATGTTATTTAATACTGTTTATTATAAACAGACCATTTACTTAAATACTTGTATCTATAAAAAGAATGTTAAACATAAAAATGTCTTTAAATAATTGTCGTACTTTGTCCATTTCATAATATATATATATATATATATATATATATATATATATATATATATATATATATATATATATATATATATATACAGATGACAAGTTCTGTTCTCTATGTACGGAGGAAAAACTAGCTATTGCTAGCTACAAAGAACCTAAAAATTTATTGAACCTAAAATCGGAAATTCTTAGTAGGTGTAGACATAGGTAAAGCTGGTAGGTTTGGGTTTTTTTTTTGTTCAATAAAGTACACCTCACCGTTGTTTGGCTTTTATTGATTTTTTTTTGTTTGTTACGTGGTCATGGTTATTTTTTGGTTTTAGCTATAAATTCTGTTCCATAATTTCCCTTTTCAGTCTGTATTCACCCTGACGATCCGTTTATGTGAAACCTAAGTAGGTTTGTCTGTCCCCTTAGGATTATCTCAGGTTTTGCTCTACTTAGTGTATTGAGCACTTTACGTAGTTGTCTTTTTACTCGTTTTGGTTTCTTTTTTTTCTTTGGACTTGGAGCTTGAACTCTGGACGATTGTTTTCGCCTTGTTTTCATGTTGTGAGTTCTTTCTTTTTATTTTTATTCCCCATTATTCCTCGGGTACCGATTGTTCTATTGCAAGTTGAGCTATCTGAGGTTTTTCCAAGCGAGTACCAACGCGTACATACATATATATATATATATATATATATATATATATATATATATATATATATATACACTGCTACTACTAATAATAATAATACTAATAAGTACACATTTTTCTAACTATACATTTTGTTCTAACAAGTGTACCAAACGTTGGGGAACAAAATGTATATGTATTATTAGTATAAATTTTACCTAGATGTGTGCGTGTGAGAGAGAGAGAGAAACAGTGACAGTCTCTTTATATCTGTCTTACTAATCTCGGTATTTCAACTTTAAATAATCTTTTTCACAAGATAAAGTAATGCAATTACCCTTTGAATTTATTTTGTCTTTGCGTTTTTTTTTTATTTATACAAGTCCAATATTTTATTTCTCCAAAGTGGAAATGTCTTAGGAAAGTCCAGTCTTCATATAATTAAATTAGTGTGCGTATTAGTCGGTATCATTTGATGAGTTTTACAACAATTTACTGAATGATAAAGTTAAAGTAGGAAAGAAGAAGGTGTACTATTGTTCAAAGTGAGCCCGCGAAGGACATTTTGTCCATTGTGATAGGTGACGGCATACAAGACTTTCGGATTGATTGTGTTTTTGTTTTGTTTTTTGTTTTTTTGTGGAGCGCACAACGAGAGACATAAAAGACGGAGAAATTTCCCAAGAGTAATATTCTCAGTAAAGCCGTGTTTCGTTCATTCTTCTTTCAATTATTCTGTGACGTCTTTTTTTCCGGTTCATTCGCTATTCTTCAAATTCCGTGCAGCACAGGAAAAATCGGATGTTGGTGATGAGTATTGAAAGACTGTATTGCGTAAAACTTTCAACAGTCGCAGTGTAAGAAGCCAATCGTAACTCTATCGTTATTTCCCTAGAACATATTCTGAAGGGCTATCTTCATTAGTTACCCTAGTTCGGACCTTTACAGCTGATAACTGTTATGCCATATACACAGGAGCGAACCAACCATATCCTTTTCGTATTCCACTGGTAAAAAGGAGTTCCCATTTGGATAGCTTTTTCTCAAGAACTGATGTTTTGTAAGCCAGGCTCTCAATACCATATTTCTACGACCACTACAATTTTAACCTCTTCAAGATCAATCGTTATCTGTCCTGTATATACTCATTATCTACAATTCTTACTCCATAAATCAACTCCATTCAGTAAACTTGAGAGGATGTTGTGGCTTGTATGGGAAAATGGTCGAGTAGTTAGAACGTTCGCATTCTGACCATGAGAACCGGGTTCGAATCTCATCATGATCGATTTGTCAGGAAGGAGACTTCGTGATATTACCAGACTGGAGGGATCGATCCCAGCGTGCGGCACCTTTGGAAAGTGAAAGACCATACCACAAGTTGACCAAAGCCTTATGTTTGGAATTGGGTTCAAATCTCATCATGGTCAATTTGTCAGGAAGGAGACCTCCCGATGTTACCGGACTGGAGGGATCGATCCCAGCGTGCGGCACCTTTGGAAAGTGAAAGACCATACCACAAGTTGACCAAAGCCTTATGTTTGAAATTGGGTAGACGGAATCCTTGGGAGCCGTCGGTAGCTGGGCTAACACGATGTCGCAAGGGGCCTTGTTCAAATTGTTGATCACGCTAGATAACACGCTCTTTGTAACTAAGGTCTGCTCAGCATAGTTGCAGTATAAACCACAGATGGGTTTTGTGCGTGTTGAATAAACACAAATGCTCCTGAGCAAGCGTCTGCATAGGGATTCTCTAGCTGCCCTAGAAGACAGTTATCATCGAATACGAGTGGCCAGCTATACATACATTGGGTTATACATTAGGCTATTTTTAAAAAATTAAACATTTTTCCCGTTTTTTTTAACACAGATAGAAAATACGTAACTACCTCAGCCATAAGTCTGGCCCTCAGTATTTCTTGTAAATTATAATCCTAACATGGCTCCCCTCAATTTTGTGTCTTTTGTTGTTTTTAAGTAACTCTTGCCTCTTTACGATATTTATTTGCCATTCTTTGGCTATTCATTCAGTTGTTAATATTAGTATTATTAGTATTATTATTATTAGTAGTAGTAGTAGTAGTAGTAGTAGTAGTAGTAGTAGTAGTAGTAGTAGTAGTAGTAGTAGTAGTAGCAGCTGTAGTATCTGAATGTCAATACTGGAGATTAACAGATAAAATGTCTTCCTAATGCATCTCTCTTTATTATTATTATCATTTCTGTGTGTTATTTTTCCTGCTTTGTATACTGTAGAGTCGGGTTCAAACTATGGTCCTTAGCCCCATTTTCATTTAAGTGATAGCAATTTTCTTAGTATATGGTATGTCCCTCGTAGGGCGATCTTCTGGGCAACTTGAATGTTGATGTTACCTGGAACACTGTTAGTAAAATTGCCCATTCCTTTTCTCACGAGGCCCAGAACTCTGATTACTATTGGTACAGTCTCAGTCTTCATTCCCCACATCCTGTTAATCTCGATCTCCAGGTCTATGTATTTGGACAATTTCTCGATAATTTTCATGGACCTGTTCCTTTCAGATGGTACCGCTATGTCAATAAGCATACACTTCCTGAATTTCTTGTCTTATATGATAATATCAAGTTTGTTAGCATGTATTTCACTGTCAGTTTGAATTGGCATGTCCCAGAGGATAGTTACATCGTTATTCTGGGTAACTGTGTCTGGTTGTTGCTCATACCATCTCTCAGTGGTTTCGATTTTGTGCTTCTTGCATATATTCCAGTGCACATATGTCGCTACCTTGTTATGTCTGTGGGTATATTTTTTGCTAGTTCCTTCTTCTTCTTCTTCTTCTTATTATTATTATTATTATTATTATTGTTATTATTATTATTATTATTGTTATTGTTATTATTATTATTATTTGATTACTTTTGGTGTCTGCTGTATACTCATTTCTTTCCAGGTCCCAACTAGAGACCTAAGTTCAGACATAGAATTATGACATTTTTCATTGAGCATTTTTTTAGAAAATAAAAGCTAAGATCACACATATTTTACATTAATAAAGCCCTTCGTATGGCGTGGGCTGTACTTGTGAGTACAATGTTTTGCACTTTTTAAGGCATGGGCTACCAGGAATCCCTTCAATTAGTCTATTGCAATATGTCCTCATGTACCACATTTTTGCGATTTCGATTTCAAGGTCCTTGTATTTTGATAATTTTTCGAAGATCTTCAAAGATACATTACAGTCTGCAGGGACTGCCATGTCAATAAGGAGGCACATTTTGTTTTTGCGGTCTTTGATCACGATGTCTGGGTGAATTGCTTTGAGTGTTATGTCTTTGTGTATTGTAAAATTCAATACAATTGTTACAAGTCCCTTCACCGTAACAGGTTCTGGGTGGTGTTCATACTAATTGCTTGCAGTTTTCTTTCCGTAAAAGTTGCAGATTTTCCAATGCAGATATTGGCATACTCTGTCATGTCGGGTTTTATATTCAGTGGGTGCCTATACCGTGCAACCTGATACAAGATGGTCAGTTGTTTCTGGATACTTATCTCATAAACTGCATTTTGGTCTAAGATAATTTTTTAAGGACGTGTGCTTGGTAAGTTCTAGTTAGCTAGCATTGGTCCTGTGCAGCAAGAATAAAACCTTTGGTTTCAGCTTTTAACCCTGTACTAGGTAGCCACTAATAGATACATATTGATTATTATGGACAAAATACTAACCATGAAGAAGTTTATCTTGCCATCGATTCTGTATCTGGTCTATAATAAACTTTTGGTTTCAGCTTTTAACTATGCACTGCGTAACCACTGATAGATACATCTTGATTAGTACGGGCTGAATACTAACCATGAAGAAGTTTATCATACCATCGTTTATGCATTTGTTTTTGCTTTCTTTATCATTATTATTATTATTATTAGTAGTAGTAGTAGTAGTAGTAGTAGTAGTAGTAGTAGTAGTAGTAGCTGTAGTAGTACTTATTAAAAGTATTTCTTTAACTTTTTTACTTTTATATTTCCGCTTGAACGTCCATATCGTAACATTTGAATTTCTTCAAATCTCATCCAGTATGG
Source organism: Acanthosepion esculentum (assembly GCA_964036315.1). Lineage (NCBI taxonomy): Eukaryota > Metazoa > Mollusca > Cephalopoda > Sepiida > Sepiidae > Acanthosepion > Acanthosepion esculentum. The sequence goes on along the minus strand of OZ038498.1, from coordinate 62,814,521 downwards.
ATATTCACGTTTGATTTCCTCAATTCATCGCTTAAATTTTGCCTTCCAAACAGGTTCTTTTCGTCGTTTGTTGGATATGTCCTTTGTCTTACGTTTTCCAATAACCGTTGCATATATTACATTATTTACTTCTGTTATGGTTTTCAATGATCTGTCCGTTAACACTGTTTGCGATATGGCGCTGTACATTCGAACAATATGTTTATTGACATTTTTGTCATGCAGATTTTTGGAAGCCGGTCTCTTTTTGACATTTCTGTGCAAGTTACTTTGCTGATTATTTAGATGATGTGGTTCTTCGCATCAGCGACGCCGAGGATACCATGGGCCGAACATGTGAGCTACAAAGATGTTTTGGAGGGAATGAAAACAAAAAGGATACTTAACATCAAGAAGAGACAGTTGAGGTTTCTGAGACACGTAATGAGGAAAGAGAGCTTGGAAAACCTGATACTCATGGGACAGATTGATGGCAAGAGGGACGGAGGAAAGCAGCGCGCAACATGAGGTGGCATATACAGGGGTCGAGAGAAATAACAAGAAAGCAAAACCTGTTGAGAGTTACTAGAGACAGGAAGATATGACGGGGGGGGGCATGATCGCCCTGAAGGTTTGGTCTGGTTTGGTTTGGTTTGGTTTTACGGCATAATTAAAAATACAGATGAAATACTTCAACTTCAAAAACGGTTCCAAAATAATTATATCCTTAAATTCACGTATGAACTCAATACTACTAATAAAATCCCCTTCCTTGACATATTGATAAACACAAATAATAATAAATTTACTATTTCGCCATACAAAAAAATATACTACCAAATTTTCTTGTACACTTGACTACAAGAGCGAATGCCCATATTACTACAAAATAACAATTATAAAAAATATAATACATTCATCCACAAAACAGATTTTTTAGTGAACTAAAGAATATAAAACAAAACACTTATTAATAATAGCTTTCTAAACTATATAGTTGATGAACAAATAAGATGCTTTCTTAGAAATCTCAATACGAAGCAAATAGTACATAATACTGCTTCTACTAATCTCAAACATATTAATCTCCTATATTGTAATCAAATGCATACTAATTATAAACAAGATGAAAATATACTAACAAAATTAGTAAATACTAATATATCTACAACAGATCCTAGCAAAAAAATTAAGTTAATCATATACTACACTAAATCTAGTATATCCAACTCAATTATTCGCAATGATTCTTCGCCCCTGGTTAGCGATTTGCAAAAAAACAAACAACATAGTTTACAAATTCAAGTACCCTTTGGGAGATTGTATCTCCAACGAATTAAATAATATTTATGTTGGTCACACCACAAATTCGCTTTCACGACGCTTGACACTAGATTTGAATGATAACTCTAACATTTTTAGGCATTTAAAACAACATGCCTGGCTACATACACAATTCCGGAAAATCCTTGTTGAAAACACAACTATACTTAAACATGAAAACAATAAACAAAAACTAAAAATTCTTGAAGCTATATACATAAAACAGTTGAAACCCATCCTGAACAAAATAAACTATGAAATCTCCACAAATATTCTTAAATGCCTATAATTGGTAACAGAAGCCATTGGTTTATACCAACGGCTTCCCATACTTAATACTTCTCGAATTCACTCTCGCGTGGTCATGTGTGACGTCATGAGCTGCGGTGCGATTTTCGCTTCCAGCGTCTTATATGCACGTGTTTATCGTTGCTTGGAAATCATCCATGTAAACAGAAACAGACTATCATCACTTTCTCGTCCGTGTATTGCTTAATATATTGTACTCTAATTGTCATCTTTGATAATGGCTTATGTAAGCCGAAAGCTTAGATTGGATTAAAAAATATGTATTAATATTGTGATTTTCTTTCTTCGTTTAATGATAATGTTATTAATATATATATATATATATATATATATATATATATATATATATATATATATATATATATATATATAATTTACAAGAATCCTTAAGAAAACTTCTGGTCGAAAACACTAAAATTATATATAAATCACATTACCAGAAACATGTTCCTACTAGAGAGGCCCTGTAGATAAAACATCTCTCTCCTACTATCAACCCCACCCTATTTAACAGTGGAAATGGTATGTTAAAGTTGTTTTTTTTTTTTAATAGAAAAGATGCACACGCAAATTCCACCCTCACTCAACATGCGAAGGTTCGGAATAAACCCTCCTATTGAAACCAACACCAAAATAAAATACAACTTAAACAGTCAAATTATGAGAAAAAAAACAATACCAAAATCAAAACCCATTGAAGATGACTAAAGAAGCGACCGAAAGCGCTAGGGACAATCAAAATGATGTAAAATTCCTGTACTCCCTTTCTCTTATAAAACGGAAAAACGTAGGGATGCTAGAAAAACTAAATAAAAACTAATTAAATCTTTCTTTACTTTCGTATTTAAGGAAATATGTTTAAAAGAAAACTTGTTATCCACATATATATTATTATTATGTATATAACAGTGGACACAGTTTAAAACTACGTGGATAGAGTCTGTTTCATGCTGATCACGATTTGAATATACGGTCGAAACTATGTGTCTGCTTCAGTGTTCTCTTCTCTATTTACACACGTATTTTATCCCGAATATTGATTGCTTTTACCCATAAATATTGCATATCTTAAAACTATATTTGCATCATATATATAAAGCTTTAAAAATTCAGTCTTTGTTTTTTCAAAGTATATATTTTCGGAACACATTATATCTCAACAGATTCCGATTGGCTTGAATGGTTAGGTTCAACTTTTAATCACAATCACTTCACCGTAAGCAAGACAATACAGGCTCTAGGAAGAAAGTGGTTACTTAGATAGAAATAAACAGATGGAGAAAATATGAGAACAGGATTCATGGAGACACAACATAGTGATTGATATTGCATTTAAATTTTTGAAGATGCATTGACAGAACAGGTTGAAGGCAGAAGAGCGTTCAAAAGGGAAGACGTGTGAGATAAGAAACTATAATAGAAGAATCAGAGTTATGATTACAACTAATAATTTCAAAAGTGAAATGAGGAGACCTAACTGTCAATCTAGTACTGCGCTTAATTTCGAGGTACCAACGAGGAAAGCTCACGAGAACAATTAGCGTGAAAATATTCATAGACGAAGCAAATGGAAGCTACGTTACGGTGACGGGAAAGCAACTGAGGACGAGATGTCAGGCCAGGACATATAAAATAGCCGATTCTTCTTTGAATTTTCTCAAGAATCTCTGGACATATAGCAAAATCACCAGGCCAGATGTGGCAGTAATATTTACGTATTTCTCTCTGGTATTAGTGATTGGTGTTGGCCCCTAAATAAAAACGACAGATTTTTCCAATAATTCTTTTCTAGGTAGATACACCATCTTTAGATTTGAAAGAATAGGTTGAACACAGTCTCAATAGCCTTCACTTCCACACTAATTTGGCCTCCCACTGTATACATTTAATCACAGAAAGAATCATGGACGTTTCTCGACGTCTATGCCTGTAGAGACGTATATCAACTTTAGCGTATGATAGTATCGGAAGCGCGCATAAATCTCTGTGGTACAAAACCATTACTTCTGTCACTGTGCCTAGAATTTAAACAACAGAGGTAAACAATTAAAGCAACACTTGCGTAAGTCAATTGATTTCCCCGGGCGCCTCATGTCTAATGGCCGATCCGTGCCAGCTTATGGCGACTTTATCAAATCGCATCGGATTTTTTACTCTCTTGGGTGTTGTACCACACTTTGAACTAAATCTTTCCCTTTGTCTACGCAATGCCTGCAGTCTAGTCTGGTCTGATCTTGCGCAAATAATCAGATCCTAACTTATTCCACAATATGTTTTGTCAGTTCAGACATTATCTATGTGTTTGCAATCACTGAGGAATTTCGATGTCAAACAAAACGCCATATTTGTACGTGTGTGTTTTCACACACACACACACACACACACATATATATATATATATATATATATATATATATATATATATATATATATATATATATATATATATATATATATAAACTTCTATGTATCGAGAGATTTTTGACAAAATCCAAAGGACATGCTATTATATCGGTCCTGGCTTTCCCATTGTCGTAATGCTCATTGCCTGTGTTTTGGTTTATAAAAAATATTTTCATGGTAATTGTTTTGGTGAGCTTTCTTCTCTGGTACCACGACTTCAGGAATTTAAGCGTAGTACTATATAAGCAAGGAGGTTCAGTGGAGTAATGGATAGCGGCTTAGATTGGGGAATCGGAGATCCGAGTTCGAATTCCAGTTGAATCCGTTACATTCACTTACGTGCTAATACCCTTGGGAATGGTATAAATCTTCTTCTTCTCCAACCCCAGCTATGGCTAAATAGCAGGACAGACAGGATTCTATAGCCTTGGATGGCAATTGGTCTACCGCAGAAAGAAATGTCAATCTACTACGCAAAAAAATCTGCCTCTTCAGTCATGTATCGAAAGATACATGATCGTCTAAGTGTGTATCACGGATGGCACATAACTGAATGTCAAAATAAATAATAATTTTATTCCTTTCTACTATCATAAGTCTTAAATGGCCAAAAATATAATTTAATTTTAAGTCACTATAACTCTTTAGTTATGCATAATTAAAAATTCACTTTGTAAAATACTTATACATTTCCGGGTTTTATAGCCTTGGATAGCACCTGATCTCCCACAGAAAGAAATGGCAACAGACTGCTGGAAAAAAATCTGCCTCGTCAATCATGTATCGAAAGATACATGATCGCCTATGCGTGTATCACGCATGGTACATACCTGAATTGACTATATTAGCAGCTAGGTGTCATCATTTCATAGTTGAATCTGCTACGTACAACCGTAAGTTCTATTCTAATGGTTTCTTCTCTGGTGCTTCCCGCTTGTAGAACTCTATTCCAGATTCTTTTTTTTCTGTCAAACGTTCAACTGCATGTATGTAGTCAGGGTCCAAATGATATTTGGAACTGTCGAAGGGTTTGGTTGACAGTGTCGCACAAATGTGCTTTTGTGACTTTGTCACAATATCTCACGTCTGTCGTTATGTGGTTGGATATGTGGCGGTAGGTTTTGTCTTGTGGTATTATGGCGGAATAGAGAATGCATCCAAAATCCATCTCAGCCCGTCAAAGGAAACCATGTGCAGCGCTGACTGAGACGACACCAGCTTAGAGGGGAGGGTTGATTATCTGTTATTCACCTGTTGTCGGTGGTGACCTCGTAAGGTGAACACCTGTAGGCATGATGGCGCCTAATATGTGCACGCGTGAAAGAAAACAAATTAACGTTGGACAGACGGATATATAAGCAACCGTTCCAGAGAAAGAGAGCTGTCTTTGTCATATGTAAAAAAGCTACGTATCGTATCAAGAGCCTGGCGGCTGCTTCACTCATACATAAACCAGCTGAGTGGAGAAAACAAAAATAATGGCGCTTAAAGTCCTATATTAATATTTCATCAGTAATATTCATTTAATTATATTCCATCAACGACGAAGTGACTCGAAAATATATTTGGCCACTGATTTTTTACAATAATATTCACCCTGTACAAGGCCCAAGTGTCACTCAAAATAGAGGGTTACCGATTAAGAAGAAAAGATTATAGGGCTATATAGGTAATATTGAAATTAATCTTAGACTTGAACAGGTTTCTTGTGATAGTGAAGCATTCTCTTAGTAGTCGGTTCCACAATGCAACGGTTCGTTGAAAGAAGGTGCTCGAGTGGAACTGACATCTCACCAACGGAATACGAAGGAAATGACGGTGGTTCCCTTAAGATGTGTATAGAGTGGCGGGCATAAGCAATGAAGTTTAGAACTAGTGTAACTAAGGAATGTAGTTGGTCTGAACACTCTCCATGGAAATAGCGATAGAGCAACGAGAGGCTTTCCACGTTTCGTTTGCCAGAAAGGAGTTGTAGAGTGACAAAATAATTCCTCACCCACAACGATGCGGATAGACCTTTGAACTCTATCGAGACTGAAATATGAAGAATGAGAAGCCCGCTTCCTATATGGCAGAAGTACTCCGTTTTTGTTTTTGTTTTTCTCTTGTAAAGGTAGAGGTTAGTCAAGTAAAACTGGAGCAGTACAAGGAACCGACCATTTTTTCAGCATCTTTAGCGATGGATTCTATGTAAGAGCTTCACTTGAGATCCCAGTAGACGCTCAAGGCAGGGAGGGAGCCTTTCTGAGGGGACAAAAATTCAGGGTCTTCTCGTCGTTGTCTTGAAGTGAACAAAATCAGTTGCGCCGTCATATTCGTTTCCACTGCTTTCTTGGCCCCTCTTTACCTCTTGTTTAAAATCAAAACTGGATATTTATTCATCGGAAGAAAATCTGTTTTTTTCTCTCGTGGTGCTAAACAACACTGCATATATTTTGAATTGGTTGCTTTTATTACTTCTCACTAAGGGAATTTAACTATTTAACAGTGGAAGTAAATAAAGAAGATTTTGTTTTTATTTATCTATTTTTATTTATTTATTTATTTTGTTCGCTGATGTCCAGCTTTTTTTAGCCACGCGGAATTATAAAGACATATGAAGGAGGAAATTCTTTGCTTTCTCCCTAATTAATAATTATTTAATTATGCCCAACAATTCACGGTCGAATAAAAAGTTACTCAAGTTCGCGACATAGTTACTTCGATAAACGAAACCAGTTTACACTATTTACATTTTTCGGACTGTTGACCTCATCTCTATTGTCACATTCACAACGTTTCGGACGTTGTACGCTCCGACTTTCTTCAGGTGAAATTTGTTTGAATTTCGAACCGAACCCAGAATTGTCAATCTGTTTGTTGGCGTTTCTGAAGATTGGTTCGAGAACGTTTGTGTTTCCTTAAATGGGCTGACATATAAATTTATCATTCCTGGGTCGCTCGGTAAAGACACTGAGAATTTACTCAATTTCCTTTACGCCCCAGTTTCATTTTGATTTGATTTTATTATTATTAGTTTTGTGAAAACTATACCATTCCTCGAATCGGGACAGACAATATAATCGCAATGTAAGTGCGGCCATCCGCTAAGCCTATCAAATCACTCAAGTTTGCTTCATTCCGTTACCTGGGATAATTTCTTTCAACTCTCGACGATTTATATGTTTATTTTTCTTCTATTGAGTCTTTCCACGCGGCGGAGAATCTTCTGAACTCGAGATTCCGTGCCTGTACAAATTTCTAGCTAACTAGGGTTTGTGACTGTCTATCTAGAGGAAACCTGTCATTTCGCCCTCGATCTATTCGGCTCGTAAGACTAACATTTTCTTCCTCACCGTTGGACAATTATTAATCATGCCGCCTCTTCTTTGTTTTCTGCATCGAATTCCTGAAATGCGGTTTGTAAGCCTGAGAATGATTTGTAATAACACACGTGTTTATATAAACAACCACCCCCTAGATCTAGGGGCAGTCTCTCACACATCAAAAACGAACTGTAAGGTCCACGTATCGAACCCGCGGCGACGGGATTTGCACACAACAGATAAGACGGGAGTAACTGACGAAATACTGGAGTGAATAAAATGTTAAGAAGTGATGATTTAAGTCTTATGTTAACATTTAATCGGTACGCATACATTAGATAGATTCACCTATCGCCCGGTTCACACTCCTCCCCAGTCATTTGGACAGGAGTAGATGTTTATCCCAAGTTTCATGTTTGGTATTGGGTTTCTGGTTCCTTCTAAATTTTTCTCATCTTCTTTTACTTTCAGTAGCCTATTGCGTCTTAGTGGCATTATCACCTTGCTTGGAATGAATTGATTTTTTTTTAACTAAACGGGAGAACTATCAATATGGATCGATCTCACTAGTCTATTAATGGTCTGCAAAATTGATTTACGAGATATTGTTAAACACCTACTCAAAATATTACTGATATTGACTAAGTTAACTTGGCACAAGATCGAGGCAGGAAAATACGGAAGGTTGGTGGCGCTTAAAAGAGATTCTTACAGGCATCACAGATCTCATCACACGTGAGCAAAAATAGAAGAAAAAATCACATATAAAAGTTCATTCGATTTTCATAAATTCTGTGCTGTTCGAAAGAAAAAAAATAATTAGTATTTGCGTCCATTGTGTTTGGTTTCAATCGCCAATGACTGTTAAAAAAATCACTCTCCTCAAATTTATAAACAAGACCTAGAGAAGCATACTGAGATGTTTTTCCTAGCAAATGAAAATGGAAAATTGTCGGTCTTACCAGAACTTTTTTTCTTTCTCGCCTTGAAGTCCGAAGGCTATCACTTGACTGTATCCCTTTCTCATATGTTGTAGCATACTTACGGTATGTCCCAATCCACATAAATAGAGTAGTAAATACTGTATGTTGGTCTGCAGTCATACATTTGTCTCCAGCAGTGCTGGACAAACTCTCTGCCTCCTGGAAGAGCGGAATCTCATCTCGGGAAACAACTACCCGACCCCGGTCTACGGAAAATGTTTGACCGAGCCTACGGGCTCGGATGCCCCATATTAAATTCGGCCTTGTGCTACATCTGACCGCGTGGGGCGGTTGGTAGATACCCTGCAGTTGGAGATTCATTGTGGAATTCATTTGACTCACTTCTAGCAGTTGACTGCTTTTCCACGCGCCGCTGACGAATCTTATATGTGTTGTTCTTGTCCTAAGTATTATCGTTCATTAGCCACCTTCTTGTGATTCAGTAACCTTCCCTAGGTTACAACACATATAAACACTCTTTCTGTTTCCCTGTCTTATAAATTGTTTTACTTTGCCTTGCCTTATCTTGTATTTTTTTAATCGAATTACACCAAGTAAGGTTGTAAAGCCACTAAACCTCAAGAAGTTATTGAGTGTGAAAAAATTAGAAAAAAAAATAAGCATTAGTGAGAACAAGAGAAGAGTAATCAGGAAGACAGCAGGTAATGACTGACATTGCATTTAAATTTCTGAAGGTAAAACTTGACTGGAAAGCAAGAAGCTAGAAGAATGTTCCACAAGCGAGAAGTGCGAGAAAAGAAACTGCTAGCATAGAACTTAAGGTTACATCGAGCCATTTCAACTCTAAATTGATGAGACCTTGTTGCTAATCCAGTAATGCGCTTGAATTCATAAATAGCAAAGATCTCATCCGAACAATTACCATGAAATTATTTATAGAAAAAGAACAGGGAAGCAACTTTACGGCGTTGGGAAAATGTCTGAAACCGTGCCGTCAGGTCAAGACCTATAATATTGCTGATTCATCTTTGGATTTTATCAATGCTCTCAAAATATATAAGAGTACCGAATTGTAAACGGTAAGATAGATTCAGGAGATAAAGTTGTGTCCCTTTAATTGTTTTTATCATTAGAAGTGAAAATGGCAGAATCCGAAAACAATTGAAGTAATGAAAACTTGGGAATCCAAAATTTCAGGATTGTTGGTCCGGATCCCGCCTGGAATGTTTTTAATTTGCTCAAGGGGCCATCTTGATTCCAAAATGGTATGATATGTTGGGATACGACCTCTAGGAGTAAAGTTGAAAAAGTATGACACAATGACACACTGACATTCGCATTTATTATAAAGATATTATAGCAAAAATTCACGGGGGAAATATTGTTCTTCAATATACAGTTGCGGCCAAAATGTTCAGAACGGCATTGTTTTCGTCAGAAAAGTAGGTATAAGTTTTTATCAAAGTTGTTTTATATTGTATAATTTTCACAGACAATAAATACGATATTAATTGTTATTGTCTGATATTTTGGTATAATTTGAGAGGATAATACAAAAGTTATGGATGATTTAGAGATTTACTGCAAAACCCATGGCGGCCAAAATGATCAGAACGGTTGCTTTTACTTTGTGTTTTAGTATATTTATTTGGGTCCCGGCTATGGGTAAATAGTGAACCCCAAAACTAAGGGTAAAAACATTATAAAAGTATAAAAATACATTTTTGTAATAAGAATACCAGCAATTCATTTTCATAGTAAAATAAAAATTACCAGCAATACATTACTGGAAAAGGAAGAGAAAAATTACACAAGCTTCCGCCAAAATACAATTTCGGCATTAAATGACCGAGAAGAAGATGATATGTCGTTAAACAAACCAAACCAATCTTATGCTATGGAAAAGTAGTAAAAATATCCCTTGATATTTTCTTCAGGATTTTCAAATGTTTCATTTTTTTTTTTTTCGCAATTTTTGTTTCGTTCATTCTACCCTTGATCGCACTTGAAAAGCTGTTTTTAGATAATAATGATGTTTTAATAATCAATAAATATAGGAAATAGTCATTAATCATTGTCCGATGAAATTTTTATAGATTTTCATTGTTAATGAGAAGGTATAAATTTCGCAAGTATTGAGTCTCCATTACGCAATAACCAAATCATTTCCCCTTGAACATTTACAACTTTTCAGTATTACTGACTGATTCAGTAGTGACATTTGTGATTTTATGCCTGTTTGGAAATCGATACTCTGAAATGAGGAAATGTTATCTCCAACTTCCAACTGTAGGGAATCTATGAGAACATACAGTTATATAACTGATCTTAAGAAGGAAGAGAAAAATATTCCGAATGCTTATTTAATATTCTCATTTCCATTTTGTATGAATGTTAAATCCTACCACATCTCGTTCCAGTATTCCGTGCGGAAGAGATAAGAGTATATGGCTGCCATTTTTACGATTCTCACTAAATATTAAATCGGGTGAGAGGAATAGCTAACAACTTACATTCGTCAAGATTATTGGCCTTGGCTGGATATACAGAATGGCGCTGCCTGTATCGGCTGAATACCTAGCAAGTAGTAAACGAACGCCTACGTAAACTTCCTTAATTATGCGATGACAGAATTACTTCGGCGAACACTGGAAGAAATGAGCACTTAAAAATGACGGGAACGCTGATAAAATGCACATCGCAAACTAAAACTTGTCTTTTTATAGAAGAAATTGAACAAACTACGCCCGTATTACATACTTGTAAGTAATCCCTATCCAGTTAGCGAGCAAAAGCCGAGCTCAGTGTTTATTTAAATCATCGTCAAAATAATTAATAGGAGTAGATAGGTTTTCCTATCGCCCCCCCCCCCCGGTTCCAACGCCTTCTCCGTCTTTCGAACAGAAATAGAGGCTTATCACTTCTTTTCTGTTCCGGTTCCTTCGTCTGAATTCTTCTCGTTCTCTTTCACTCTAAGTAGTCACTTGCGTCTTAGTAGCATTATCGCCTTGCTTGGGGTGAAATGTTTTTAAAAAAAAGGAGCGATAAATGCCTTAATCTGCTCAGATGTACAGATATCGTTCTACAAGTCGCTTCAGAAGTCTTCTTTGCCTGGCTTTGCAAATATTCTGCGAAAGGTTTTATCTGTCTGAGGTCGTACGATTTGACACCATCTCGGTTTAGAAGCAAAAAAGCATCCGGAAGAAGAAACTTTAATAATAACATCTTTAAAGATCTTAATGTAACAGAAATAAAAGGAAATAATAATAATAATAATAATAATAATAATAATAATAATAAAAATAATAATAATAATAATAAATAATAAAAAACCGCACCCATCAGTGGCAACGTAGTGCAGGGTTGGAAGGTGAAACTGAAGGTTTTATCATTGCTGCACAAGACCAATGCTTGTTAACTAGGAATTATCAAGCACATATACTAAAATACCGTGTTAGCCCAAGAGGCAGATTCTGTGACAAATATCCAGAAACCATTGATCATCTTATATCAGGTTGCACGATATTGGCACCCACTGAATATAAAACCCGGCATGACAGAGTGGGCCAATATCTGCACTGGAAAATTTGCAACTCCTATGGGAAGGAAACTGAAAGAAACTGGTACGAACACCACCCTGACCCGGTTACGGAGATAGGACCTGTTACAATTCTATGGGACTACACAATACACACTGACAGAACAATCAAAGCCAACCGCCCAGACATTTTTATTAAAGACCACAAACAAAATAAGTGCCTCCTTATTGATATCGCAGTCCCTGCAGACTGCAATGTATCTTTGAAGATATTCGAAAAACTGTCAAAATACAAGGACCTTGAAATAGAAATCTCAAAAATGTGGCACATAGGAACATCAACAATTCCTGTTGTAGTTGGAGCCCTTGGACTGGTTGGTAAAGATTCCAGTAGGCTGATTGAAGGGATCCCTGGAAGTCCATGCCTCAAAGAGATACAAACAATTGTTCTGACAAGTACAGCCCACACTTTACGAAGGGCTTTATCTATGTAATTATTTTTTTTTATTTATTTTTTTTTTGCAGTGGAAAGTGTCATGATGCCATTTCTGACCTTAGGTCCCTGGGCAGGACCTGGAAAGAAATGTGTAAACGCCAGATATCAAAGGAAATAATAATAATACTTTACATCTTCAGTTCCTGATGTAGCTTTGAAGATCTTCAAAAAACTATTAAAATACAAGGATCTTGAAGTAGAATTTTTTTTTAAAACGTAGCGCATGAAGTCATCAGTAATTCCTGGGTTTGACTGGGAAAAGTTCTGATTGATTCATTGAAGGGATCCGTGGCAGCCCATGTCTTAAGAAAATACAGAAAAGGTATTTTCAAAAGCACAGCTGACACTCTCCGAGGGACTTTATCTTTGTAAAATGTGTTTGTAGTTATTTTTGTTGTCTTGATGCCGTTTCTAACCTCAGGACTCTGATTGTCACATTGCGACGGAATAAATATGCAACAGAAATAAAAATTAAATCTATGTAAAATGTGTGTGATCTTATGTTGCCCATTTTTCTAAGATTGAAGGATGGAGCAGTTAAAACGACTTGGATGTCAAATTGAGATTCTTGGGCACAAACTCGCAACCGTTTCAGCAAACTTGCTTATACATATTGGGCTTCGTATATTTGTAACCAGCGTAACTTTTTGGCGTGTAACTGTTTCACTTAATAATAATAATAATAATAATAATAATAATATTTTTTTAAATTGATCAGTGGAAAATGCATGGATGCCATTTCCGACCTTATGTCACTGTTTGGTACCTGGAAGGAAATGAGTATACATCAGAAATCAAAGATAATAATAATAATAATAATAATAATAATAATAATAATAATAATACTAGACGATCTAATCTCAGGATATTCTGTACTTGCACCAAATGAATATAAAAATCGTAACGATAGAGTAGGGCAATACATCTACTGGACAATGTGCAAACACTTTGGAAAAGATGTTAATAAACACTGGTATGAACATCACCCAGCACCGGTTACAGAAATATAAGACATCACAATTCTATGGGATTAAACTATATTTATAGAAAGGAAGACTGAATCAAATAGACCGGACATAACTGTCAAAAACCGAAAAGAAAAAACAGACTTACTAATTGATATGGCTTGCTCAGCTGATTGTAACATAGCAACAAAGGGATTTGAAAAAAAAACTATCGAAGTATAAAACCTGGAAATCGAAATAGAAAAAATGTGGAAATTGAAAACAAGAATAGTACCAGTCAAAATAGGTGCGCTTGGAATGGTAAAAAAAGAACACAACACATTGAAAAAATCTCTGGAAACGCCACCTTAAGAGAAATACAAAAAATGTCTTCATAAGTACCGCCCACACATGGACAATGTAGCGCTAGTGATTTTATGGGAATTAGAAAAACAAATCATGAAATGTAGCCATAACAACACACCACTACCCCGTCCTGGGTATGACGATAAACTACATCCGCGTCCTGGGTATGACGATAAACTAGATCCAACAGCAAGTCCTCTTATCAGGAGGTTTTGAGTAGCGTGGAACCATCTCTTAATTGCTGGTGTTCCCAGGTCCACCCTGACCCGGAGTGGTAGCACCTGTTAGGGCCAAAACGTGTAAAAATAGACTTTAATACCAGCAACACATTTTTGTAAAAATTATTACCAGCAATAAATTTTCGAAGAAAAAATTATTACCAGCAACACATTTTTTTTTAAATATTACCAGCAACACATTTTTTTTTTTAAAATATTACCAGCAATACATTTTTTTTTTTTTAAATTATTACCGGCCACACATTTTTTTTTTTTGAAAAAATATTACCAGCAATACATTTTTTTTTTAAATTATTACCAGCAACACATTTTATTTTTTTTAAATATTACCAGCAATACATTTTTGGGTTAAAATGTTACCAGCAAAAAAAATCCTGTCGACATTAATTAACCCACTGAGGTTGATATACCGTAAAACAAACCAAACACCACTACCTGCCTTTGGGCTTCCCGCAGACTTGGTAGGTAGTGTCACCAGAGTAGAAATATAATGCTGATGATAATAATACTAATCGTCTCTAAGAAAAAAAAACTACCTGGTTTACAAATGTCAGAGACATGAAAAAGGGTTATGGGTTTACATGAGAAACTTAGTAAATAATTCAATTTCAAATGGTATGATCATAAGACGGGGAAGTAAAGAGTTCATGGGAGATGAACATTCAAACGTATAAATACATTGAGCATTCGCACCCGAATATAGCTCTTGCTTTATTGGCGTAGCTTGTTCCCCTGGTTACCACAATCAGAATACAAGAAGGCAAGAAAGGAAACTAAGAACTATACAAATTAAAATCAACGAAATTAAGAGAATATAGAATTACTAAAAGATAGAGCTTATGTCGGTTATAATCGAAGTATTAAGAAAGGTTCCAGTTAATTTTTGCCCATTAAATGAAGGCATAAGATGAAACAGTGGGTTTTCATTTGTTGCAGTGCCTCTGTTTGATTTTCAGAACAAAAACAATCAGAAAAAAGAATTGGATATTCAAATCTGAGGTATGTCGCTTGATATTCAATAAGTCAACCCAGCTAACATCCAATAAGCTACCCCCAAAACAAATAATAATGATAACAACAACTCCCACCGGAAGTATCTTGTAGTCATTGCTTGGGGTCTAATGCCAATAAGAGGGTTATTATTTTGATTATTAGTAGTAGTAGTAGTGCTCGGAGACATGAGTTCGAATTCCAAAAGAGTCCATTATATTCACTTACGCACAAATATCCTTGGGAAACGTATGAATCCATCTCTTCCCCCATCTATGGGTTGAATATCAGGACAGACCTGGTTCTTTAGCCTTGGTTGGCAACCATTCTTCCATAGAAAGAAATGGCAACCTACTACAGGAAAATTTTCTGCTTCGTCAGTTATGTATCGAAAGATACATGATCACCTAAGTGTATTATCACGTGTGGTACTTAACTGAAAAACAGAATGATAATAACAAATGTTGTTTTATTAGTAGTATTATTATTTTTTTTCTATTGAGGATTTTCACACGTCGGGGAATATTCTGAACGAGAGTTGTACAGCTTGCTAGCTAACTATGGTTTGGTGATAGCCTGTCTAGAGGAGATCGGGAATCTCTTTCACGCTCTATTCGACTCTTCAGACCAAGTTTTTTTCACAAGTTTTCTTTTTAATTATTAATCATGTCGTGCCTTCTTTGTTTTCTATATCGGGTTTCAGAAATACGCTTTGTTGTTTCGAGAAAGACTTATATTCGATGTGTTTATATAAGCAACCATACCAGGAGTCTCGATCAGTCCTTCACGTATCGAAGACAAACTTTCACGCATTGCTTCCGGGGCGGCCGGGCTCGCATACCACAGAGAAGTCGAGGGTAAGTGAGAAAATATTGGAGTGAATAAAACTCTAAATGTTTTTGTTGTTGTTGTTGTCGTTATTATTATTGTTATTACTACTACTACTACTACTACTACTATTATTATTATTACTACTATATCATTATTACTACTACTATTATTATTATTACTACTACTACTATTATTATTATTACTACAACTACTATTATTATTACAACTACTATTATTATTATTACTACTACTACTATTATTACTACTACTACTATTGTTATTATTAGTACTACTACTACTTATTATTAGTAGTACTACTACTATTATTATTAGTAGTAGTAGTACTACTACTACTATTATTATTATTACTACTACTACTATTACTTATTATTATTACTACTATTATTATTATTACTACTACTATTATTATTACTACTACTATATCATTATTACTACTACTATTATTATTATTACTACAACTACTATTATTATTACTACTACTATTATTATTACTACTACTACTACTATTATTATTACTACTACTATTGTTATTATTACTACTACTATTATTATTACTACTACTACTATTATTATTAGTACTACTACTACTATTATTATTACTACTACTATTATTATTATTTCTACTACTACTACTATTATTATTATAACTACTACTATTATTATTACTACTATTATTATTATTATTACTACTACTACTATTATTATTATTATTATTATTATTATTTGGTCTGGGCGTAAAATTGGGAGATTGCAAATAGAGAAGCCGGACACAAGAAGTTTACGAATTATGACAAATGACATCAGCATCTGGCATCTCTTTGAATGAAATTAAATTGAAGGTCTTGGTCGAGCGTTTGAACGTGGTTTTGTCAGAAGATGACGTGATATCGAGAAAGGAAATCCTCTTATCAAATATGAATCATCAGTAGTAGTGGTGGTAGGAGGTGGAAGAGGAGGGAGGGAGGGAGGGAGGAAAAAGCCTGTGCGAGAAAGACGAAAGTTTCCCGCCGAAATCATGATTTCTATTTGCATTGATTTCTATCCAACTATTAGCACTTAGTCTCATAAATATCTATTTTCTTTTTCCTTTTTTTTTTTTTAATCTAATCGTTATCCCATCACGCAAGGCACTAAAGCCACTAAATCTCAAGGAGTTAAATGGTGTGGAAGAATTAGTGACAGAAATATTAATAATGAGCGAGAATAGGAAAGCGTAATCAGGAGAGTAGAGACACGATTGAAATTGCTTTTACATTTTTGCCGATTAAAGTTGGCTGGAAAACATGGAACAGGAAGAGAGTTACACAAACGAGAAGTGCGAGAAAAGAAACTGTTAGCATAGAACTTACGGCTACATCTACCCAGTACAACTATGAATTGATGAGATATGGATGCCAGTCTAAGCTTAAATTCAAAAAGTCTAGACACCATAACGAGGATTTGTACTATCGAATAAATTCTTTTCTTTTATTATTATTATTATTATTGATTGTAAAATGAGCCCTAGTGTAGGTCCTCAGAGATAGCTCTACAAACTGTCTCAGTACCATGGACCAAACACGTAAACAACGATGAGGTTTTGGAGAAAATGGAAACAAAAAGGAAACTTATAACTGTTTCCTATATTACATTATTTACTTCTGTTATATTTTTCAATGATATGGGGTTAAAAATGTTTGCAATCTGACGCTATATGTAGTATTTTTATTGACCCATCTCATGTGGATTTTTGGTAGCCGGTCTCTAGTTACACTATTTACATTATTCGAACTATTACCCTCATCTTTGTCGCCATATTTATTACAACGTTTCGACCGTCGTACACTCCGGCCTTCTTCAGGTGGTTGGAATGTCGAACTGAACCCTTTATTTCGCTCACTGGGGTGACTGTTCTAGTTCCACGTTCCATGTTTAATGGATGTCAGTTATCAGTTATCTCCTGTTAATTCCCCTCTCACAATCTTTGGGTCCTGTCACTGGATCTAACCAACGCCTTTATCCACTGTGCCATGTGTCCTAGTATGATGTTCTGGGTATTATAAACCTAATGTCCAACCACCTGAAGAAGGCTGGAGCGTACAACGGCCGAAATAAATGTAATAAATATGGCGACAAAGATGAGGACAATAATCTGAATAATGTAAATAGTGTACATAATACCTCATCTCAGAAATATAGACAGTGTGCGAGTTACTTTGCTGATTATTTGAATGTGGTTTTTCGCGTCAGCGATGCTGAGGATACTATGACCCGAACAACGATGTTTTGGAGAGAATAGAAGCAAAAAGGAAACTTATAATTAATATCAGGAAGAGACAAGTGAGATTTCTGGGTCACGTAAGGAAGAAAGAGGACTTGGAAAATTTGACACTCACATGACAGATTGTTGAAAAGAGGGACAGAGGAATGCGCTTGAATAAATGGATGGTAGAACAGGGTTTGAGAGAAATAACAAAAAGACAAAACTTATTAAGAGCTACAATGGACAGGAAGATATGGAGGGTCATGATCGCCTACGTACTGAAAGGACACGGCACATGAAACAAGAAGAATCGCTGTCTTATGCTCCTTATTCCATGAAGTAAACAAATGTTATATAATACAACTTGGTATATCAATACGTCCTTAGCTTAATGATAGATGCAATTATGTTTATTTTAGCTCCCCCTTTGTGCGCTTTTATATTAGTAACACCTGATAAGAATACGAAACTAAATTTTTCATAGGTAAACTCATTTTTTATTCACTTGTGCACTCCGTTAAATTAATGCCGGCCGTGTCGAAGGTAGGTCTTTTCGGGTCTTTCTTGAAACGTTCAATCTTCTGGCGAACATATAAAGGATTCTGCTTCTTCCCTCGTCAATCGGGCATTGATATAAGTTCCTGTCATCTACTTGTTTTGTGCGTGTGTATCCTAAGGTCAGCTGGGTTCACTTTCTCGTTTATGTTGGTGCACCCACCAACATCCTCCTAGGCCCTTTTCTGCTTCTAGGTCGACCTCCGGAGCTCCAAGGACTTTTGATGTTCTGAAATACCACCTAGTACAAAACTTTCTTTGGTATCTATTAAATGAACCCATTATATATTGGGGGTCACAACAGATCAATTTGACTTAGATCAAAGCTTTCGTGATGGATACTATATTTAATTCAAACTTCTGATATTTCCTGGCGGGAATCACATATTTCATCTGTCAATGCACTTAATTCAGTGATGAATATTAATCACATAGATCGAATATATTTCAGGGAAAACTCAGTTCAAAATTTAACTGAGACTTATTGATCAACCTAAGCTTATCGCAAAATTGGATCTCTCAGCATAGCTGAAGAATTCCCAGTGCAAATTTTATGTTGTTCTGTCGAATCTGAAATGATAGTTGGTACCTTTTTCCGCTTCCTGGCCATTTTTATTCTTTTTTCTGATTTACACGCTTCGTGTACAATTATGTACAAATTGCGACACGCAGACTTTCTTAATGGCCCGACTAATTTCACGAGAAAAATAGCGTTTATTAAAATGTTTGTTTGTTTTCTTTCATTTTCATTTTTCCATTCTGACTCTCTTATATATAACAACATACATAAACAATTATTACTGGCAATCTTTCTTGAATTTTGTAACTTTTCATTGAAGACGTTTTCATCATTTTAAACCATTAGCGATTTTCACTAAGGAAGATTATATATGTAAAGATATTTTGCTTCAGAAACACGAAACGTTCATAATATATTTTTCTCTTTGCACTATTTACATTGGTCGGGTTGTTTTCTCGTCTTTATTGTCATATTCACGACGTTTCAACAGTTGTACGCTCCGGCCTTCTTCAGGTGATATACGTTGGAATTTCGAACCGAACCTTTTATTTCGCCCACCGAGTAGATTGTTCTAGTTCCACGTGCCATGCCTTTTCTGGGTTTCTTTTCTAGATATGCTCAGAAATTCCAAAGTATATCACCTGAAGAAGGCCGGATCGTACAACGTCCGAAACGTCGTGAATGAGACCATAACGCCGAGGACAACAGTCCGAACAATTGTAAATATAGGGTAATGTTAATATTACTGACTATAAAAATCATATGTCATATAGAGATTTTCCAAGCGTAGCTCGGATGTTGCACAAGGCCGAAAGTATGGGGCACCCAGTGAGGATCAAACTCACTGCTCAGTCGTAATTGTTCTAACGAGACTTGCTTGCTAACTATTACACCACTTCTGGGTGTCCAATTATATGTCATATATGCAGCAAATTATTGTATATTATTATATATCTTAGATGAAGTAAATTTAAAATCTAAATCAAGCGTCAGTGTTTACTATCATATATCATCTCACGGTCTGCCTTACTATCTACTCATATATACACGTGGTGATTGGCATTATGTACTCGAATATGACCATCGCATGATATCACTTAAAGACTCAATTCTGACACGATCTCAAGCAATACCCGTGCATGAAATTATTAGATGTTGCATCGTGTCAATCCTATTCTCTCAGGAAGAATACCTTGTAACCCAAAAGGCAAAAGTAGTCAACACCATTAGACACGGTCAAGCCGCAAGTTTTATATTGGACTCAACCATCACCTAGTTGGATAATATAACAAATTTTAAGAAGTTCAGTACTCCCGGATAGCTTACCGTGCACCTGCACACTAACCTATTCTAGATGTTCACATTTTGATAGGGCTTGTTTTTAATTCTGCTGCACTTCTTGTCACCCTTATACATGATTACATATAAGTGTACACGTGTTTTTGTAGGATGTATATTAGTAGTACATATATATATATATATATATATATATATATATATATATATATATATATATATATGGATGGATGGATGGATGGATGGATATGTGTGGGGAGATGTATAATAGTATCCGAAACAAAAGTGATGATTATGAAACAAAATGGAAAATACTAATACCTGTATATGCCTGGGTGGATGTGTATGTATGTACACATGCGTGCATTGATGCATAGTGTTTAAGTCTTTTTATTATATCCTTACTCTGTCCTGGACATCGAGTTCTACCTGGATCATATCCTCTTGGAATTATTTTTATACATATATGTATGTGTATATATAATTGCAAATTTGTTTCCAAGTTATAAAAATTGTTATCGTACAAAAAAAAATGGTCGCAAGAAATCACGTAAAAAAATCGCCGAAATCAATCGCCGTATGAAACTTGGGAATCCAAAATTTCAGGTTTCGGATCCCGCTTGGAATCTGTTTTAATTTGCTCACAGACTCGGCCTGATTCCAAAATGTTATGATACATTGGGCTACGGTCGCTAGGAGTAAAGTTGAAAACAGAGTTTTATTTTAAAACACTGTAATTTGAGAACAGTAATTTATTCATTTGAAAATGAGCAATTGAAAGTTAGAGAGTTGTGTCCCTTTAATTGTTTTTATCGGTAGAAGCCGAAATGGCGGAATCCGTAATCAATCGTAGTAATGAAAATTTGGGAATCCAAAATCTCAGGATTACGGATCCGGATTCGGTCAGCAATCTTTTTAATTTGCTCACATAGTCAGTCTCATTCCAAAATGGTATGTTGGGCTACGGCCTCCAACTTGAAAAATTAGAGACAGTGGCAAGCTGAAATTCACATTTATAATTATTATTATGATATATATATATATATAATTTCACCCCAAACAAGGCGATAATGTCACTAAGACGAAAGGGGTTACTGGTATTGAAAGCGAATGAGAAGACTTTAGAAGGAACCGGAAACTAATCCTAACAGGAAACAAGACATAAACCTCTACTCCTGTTTAAAAGATGGGATAGAAGTGTGAACCGTGCAATAGACAAACCTACCTTCTAATATATATATATATATATATATATATATATATATATATATATAAAGAGAGAGGGGCGGGAGGAGAAACACAAACTCAACAAACAAACAAGTTATTAAATAACAGTGACAATATCTGTTTATTTAACTTTTTATATTGTCTTTGTAATCGCTTCCTGTACAATCACCGAAGGTAAGCAAGGTCAAGTCTGGTCAGTACCTAGATTGGTGACTGCTTGGAAATAGTTGCTGTAAACTTGGATGTGCGGATGGTGTTATGGATAATGGCTCGGAATTGTTAATCGGAGAGCCGAGTTCAAATTCCAGTTGCATTCTTTTTATTCACTTACACGCAAATATCCTTGGGAAAGATATGAATCCACCTCGTCTCCCTCCAGCTATAGGTTAATTAGTCAGACTTGTATCATTACCTCGCCATAAGAAAGATTCTTGCAATCACACATTTTCTGGCTTTAAATAACCTGTAAAAAAAGACATTGATTGATTAATCTTTTACGGATTATCAAAGCCGTAAAATCTAATCAAGCAATGTCCTTTTACAACCGACTAAGATGTTTTCTGTCCGAATTTCATATTTATATTTTGCCAAGTTTAACAATAAAATAAAATGTTAAATAGACATGACTCTTATTGATTTGTCAGGAGAAGATAGGTTCGCCTATCGCCCGTTTCACACTTCTCCCCGGTCTTTCGAACAGGAGTAGAGTTTTTTTTCTTGTTTCCTGTTTAGGTATGAGTTTCCGGTTCCGTCTAAAATCTTTTCCATCTCTTTCACTTCCAGTATCTTCTTCCGTCTTACAGACATTATCGCCTTGCTCGGGGCGAATTGATAAAAAATCTGGATTAATTCTTATTGTCTAAATACACCTTGTATTTCCCACAGCATCTACATAAGTAACACAAAAGGTGACTCACGTTAAGCGACTGAACAATTGCTTTCTTCGTCAACTGTATCATTATAGAAATTTGAATAAAACAACCAATCAACTATATTTTTATTTATTAATTTATAATTCATTTTTAAGCTTTACGTATCCCACGTTATTTCAATAATAATTTTCTAAGAACAGACAGTAAACTGAAATCGCCCGGTCATATATTAATCGTAGAGGATTGGTAGATTACTTCACTTTCAATTTACTCAGACGCCATGAGGCGACGGGTCGTTCTTTACTTTGAACACTCGTATGAAGCTGGCTCGTTGCTGTGCTTGGCAGCTTGTACCACGTAGATGGAGTATCTTTTCATTTCCTGTGTTAGATTGGAAGCTGCGTGCTCTTGATACGTCGAAAAGAGATATGAGAATATTAAAATTTGCTTCACAGCACGTAACATTACGTCTTCCATTTAAATTCTGCTAAAGTTATGTTCCTTTTCACTATATATTCAATGAAAAATTCAGATAAGTCACTTAAACCTTTCTTGATTTATTGAATAGTACAGCTCTGCTTATCTATTCAACGTTTTTTTGGCAATGGTACTGCTAGACTGAAACATACGGTAAATTCTTGTAATTTTCACGTATTTTAGTTGTTTATGATTACACACAAATGCATACATATACACACTCGAGTTCAAAAAGTTGAGGCCACTCCTGGTAATATTTTTAAATTTTGATAATTGATTCCATTCATTTTTCATTGACGCAGGGAGCTCTTTTTTATTTTGGGGATGGAAAGGTTTCGTCATCTCTCAAGTTCATCCCATGCTAATTCTAGGAGTGGCTTCAAACTTTTGAACTGTAGTATATATATATATATATATATATATATATATATATATATATATATATATATATATATATATGTGTGTGTGTGTGTGTGTGTGTGTGTGTGTGTGTGTTTAGGCAGCAATTCTTCTTTCATGCACATTTCATTGAATCCGACAGACAAGGTGCTTTGATTTAGTTTTTTATACAATTTCTCATGTGATCTAATTTTTTTTTTCTTTTCAGATGATAAATTATATAAAAACTGTCCGAATGTTCTTTTTATC
Source organism: Acanthosepion esculentum (assembly GCA_964036315.1). Classification (NCBI taxonomy): domain Eukaryota; kingdom Metazoa; phylum Mollusca; class Cephalopoda; order Sepiida; family Sepiidae; genus Acanthosepion; species Acanthosepion esculentum. The sequence continues at coordinate 62,790,996 of OZ038498.1, read as the reverse complement.
CGAGCGCTTTCGGCTATACATTTAGCCATTTTCATGAATTAAATATTTTAACTGTTAAATAAGAAATAGTTTGTTGCATGTATGTATTTATAAAATGTTTTCATGTTTCAAAACACGGTCAAGATATTGTGTCCATGTTCAAAGTTGATATTATTAAGTGTTGTTTTTTTTTGTTTTTATTAATAAGGCTTCCATTATTTTTAGCCATTTTTTGCATGTAGATGATGCTATTAAATTTGTGTTGTCAACAAGTATGTTACGAATAGGGTCCGGTAGGTCACCATCAGTATTTAAATGTAATTGAGCTATGATCAGAAAGGTGTAGAGTGAGACTTCGTGTCAAACATGTTGTAGTATGGCCTATATAATTATTTACGAATTGAGTGAGACGGTCGAATTTAGGCTGAAGATGGCAATTTGGTCCTAGATTTAGAAATTCCTTTTGATCATCCGTTAATATGTGACTGGATAGGATTCTGTATTTATCATGGTTGTTGGGAAGTAGAATATTTCCTTGGTATAAGTGGCACAACTTTTTGTAATCATTTGTCTATGGTCAGGTTCATCATTATATATTGACAGTGTTTTGAAAAATGAAAACATTTTATAAAACATACATGCAACAAACTATTTCTTATTTAACTTGAAAATGGCTAAATGTATAGCCGAAAGCACTCGGAATAAAGGAAACATTCGGACAGTTTTTATATAATTTATCATCTGAAAAGAAAAAATTATTAGATCACACGAGAAATTGTATAAAAAACTAAATCAAAGTACCTTGTCTGTATCTATTATATATCTTTATATTATAAATAATTCAATGAAATACACACATATTTTTACCACTTTTATTATTAAATATCCAACGTCGTGCATTGTGATAACAGAAGATCTGCCAAGAAATATGAAATTCTGTAAGAACCATGATATAAACTTACGGCAAATGATCTAGCCACTATAGCACCTATATCAAATTATATATTGATTTGCCCTCTCTCTCTCTCCCTTTCTATCTCTCTCTCTCTCTCTATCTATCTCTATATATAGATAGATAGATAGATAGATAGATAGATAGATCGATAGATAGATAGATACGATATTAACAGTTTTAGATATGAAACGAGTGATAGATATGAAAAGACATATATGCATATAGAGAGAGAGATGAAAAGATATAGATAGATAGTTATTAATAGTCTGCGATAAATAGATAGATAGATAGATAGATAGATAGATTTGAAAAGACATATATATACATAGAGAGAGAGAGATGAAAAGATAGATAGTTATTAATTGACTGAGATGGATAGTTATCAATAGACTGAGATAGATAGATAGATAGATAGATAGATAGATAGATAGATAGATAGATAGATACGATACGATATTAACAGATTTAGATATGAAACGACTGATAGATAGATATGAAAAGACATATATGCATATAGAGAGAGATATGAAAAGATATAGATAGATATTTATTAATAGACTGAGATACGTAGATAGATATTTATTAATAGACTGAGATGGATAGTTATTAATAGTCCGCGATAGATAGATAGATAGATAGATAGATAGATAGATAGATAGATATGAAAAGACATATATATACATATATAGAGAGAGAGATGAAAAGATAGATAGTTATTAATTGACTGAAATGGATAGTTATTAATAGACTGAGATAGATAGATAGATAGATAGATAGATAGATAGATAGATAGATAGATAGATATGAACAGATTTAGATATGAAAAGAAAGATATAGATAGATATGAAAAGACATACCTATACTCATATAGAGAGAGATGAAAAGATAGATAGTTATTAATAGACTGAGATAGATAGATAGATAGATAGATAGATAGATAGATAGATAGGGGTGTGTGATAGGTGTTTGAATATGACGAACAAGGTAATTTTCATTTTTTTCTAATGTTCTTACACGTTTTGTTTCTGATGTGAACTGAGAAAGTGTTGAAACTCTACGACACGATTATTGCCCCAGTCGTTTTCAACGGATTCGTTTTTGGTCTATTTTAATGTTTATGTTCTAAATCACGTCCTTTAGAAATGGTGGTTCTAACATGTGCTGGATGAAAACAGTAGTAGTTCCACGATAATAAGACTTTAAAACATATTTAACAAGATCCCAGCTTGTTTCAAAGCAAGTAATATGCATGGTTGGCGGAAACTGCTCTATTTAACTTTTTATATTGTCTTTCTAACCGCTCCCTGTACAATCACCGAAGGTAAGCAACGTCAAATCTGCCCAGTACCTAGATGGGTGACTGCTTGGAAATCGTTGCTGTAAGCTTGGGTGTGCGAGTGGTGTAATAGATAATGGCTCGGAATTGTTAATCGGAAAGCTGAGTTCAAATTCCAGTTAGAATTATTATCTCTATATTAGGTTGGTGCAAAAATAATGTCGTTTTCTCGCATGAAGTTGAACGTCAAAACGTGTGTGTGTGTATGTAAGTTATAGGAATAAAGTGTCACTGCCGACACTTGAGTTTGAACATGGATCTCCAGTGAACAAGCAGAGGCGATCCCATTATTGAATTAAGGAGACTACGTGACCATTGAGGAAACGCATAAGTAGGAATTAGCTTAGCGTCTGATTGGTCGTTATTATTTTTGCACCAACCTAATACTTATTATTCTATATCTTTATATTATAAATAATTCTTCTATTATCTTTATATCATTCTGTTTCTATATGTTTATATTATGAAAAAGTTCTACTACCTTTATATTATTTAATTTCTATATCTGTATATTATTTACTTTCCATACCTTTTGTTGTATCGTCAAGATGATTGCTACACAGTGAAGAATGAGTGCTTAACATATTTATTCAACACCAGTATCCGGTGCAGTACATACAAAAGACACAGAACAATCAGTTACAAAACAATTAACAAGACAACTTACAAGAAATAGATGAGGGTCAAATGCTAGAGAGACAAACGAAGTAAGATCAGTCCGAATATTAAACAACTTTGTATCAATTTAGTAGATCGTAGACTATTTAAGGCTATGAGCCAGGCTATCTGGTTGAGTGCTGAAGGGATACTAGCTAATCTACAACACCTTTATATTATAAAAAATGCTTATATTATCTTTATATTATTTACTTTCTATATTTTATATTATAAATAAATGCTTCAATTATCTTTAAATGTCTTTTGCAATTATATCTTATCAACAATGATTTTTGTATGGGAGCAATGTATTGCACATGAGTGTTTAAGCGCTTCCTTATCGTAGTAATGTCACTTAAATGGTTTGAAATTTTCCTGCTTCATGACGTTGTCGTCTATCTAATGTATGCGTTGAATTATTTGTGCTTATTGCGAGAATCACAGTTTTGTATTGGTCAACGGAAGGCAACGTGTTTCTAAAATAGAAAAATATCCACATCACTATAGATACACATAGAGAAAAATCGATATTCAGTTAAAAAAAACAACTTTGATAATGACTACCAGAGTATCCGAAATCGATCAGGACAATTGGACAGATTTTACACACTTCATGTTCAGAAAAGAAGACAATTATATGAATACAAGATGCAATGAATAAATAGCTTAATCGCAATACCGTTCAGTCGTCCTTAGTGAAACCTGTATAAACGAAGAATTGCTGCCCAAATACTCAATTCTCTCTCTCTTTATGCATATATATAAATATGTGTGTGTGTGTGTGTGTGTATGTGTGTGTGTGTGTGTGTGTAAGTTATAGGAATAAAGTGTCACTGCCGACAGTTGAGTTTAAACATGGATCTCCAGTGAACAAGCAGAGGCGATCCCATTATTGAATTAAGGAGACTACCTGACCATAGAGGAAACGCATAAGTAGGAATTAGCTTGGCGTCTGATTGATCGTTATTTCTAGTCTATTCTCTATTACTATTCGTGTCTCTATTTCTATTCTATCCTCCATTAATTTACGGACTGCTATTCTCTACACTATTCACTATAGTATTTCTCCTTCGAATCACTATAGGATTACTATTCGAGCGAGTATTATCGAGCAAGTACTATTAGAGCGAGTGATATTCGAAGGCGTCTGGCGCCAACATTGTTCAACAGCGTTACTATAGTTGTATCTGCGATTACAAAGTCTCTACTACACTACAAGGAGCATTATAAAAGTGACAACGAGTATTCGTTGCCATCACAAAAATAGCAACAAGTATTTGTTGACACCATATATATATATATATATATATATATATATATATATATATATATATATATATGTAATTCATCGAGTCTGAAACCTCAACAGAATGCAGAAATCACTGGACGGCCGTTTCGTCCTATATTTGGGACTCATCAGCAGTGCGCATCCACTACCGAGAATTGAAACCCGGACAGTTATCAAGCAAGCGTCATACCAAAACGTTCAACGGGCCTCAGTGACGAAGAGGTAGCAAATCAGACTCGATATAGCGCCGCTCGCTCACAAATTCCGTGGTGGAACTCAACTGAGATTCTCTCTAACCATAGGACGGTACCCCCGGAGCCACGACTACTATCACCAAGCCGCTCAAACTTGAGCATTAGAAGCCGGTTCAAGCAATGATATATAAATAATAGAAATTATTAGGAGGATTTGATAATTATAATTAAGTAATTCATCGAGTCTGAAAGAAACCTCAACAGAATGCAGAAAGCACTGGACGGCCGAGTCTGATTTGCTACCTCTTCGTCACCGAGGCCCATTGAATAGTTTGTATGACGTTTGCTTGATAACCTAACTGTCCGGGTTTCAATTCTCGGTAGTGGATGCGCGCTGCTGATGAGTCCCAAATATAGGACGAAACGGCCGTCCAATGCTTTCTGCATTCTGTTGAGATTTCAGACTCGATGAATTATTTAATTATAATTATCAAATCCTCCTAATTATTTATATATATATATATATAAGGAGTTAATGGATGTAATTTTAACTTGACATTTTTATTACTTCCACCGTTCTTTTGGTGGATACTCGTATTTGAACCTAGTGCACACTCTTTAAAAACGGGGCGTTTATTTCAAACACGAATATCCACTAAAAAGGACATTTGAAATAATAAATATGTCGAATTAAAAATAAATCCATTAACTCCTTAAATTTGTTTACGTCTCGGATACGAAATCGAGCTGATATATTTCGAGTAAATCTAAACGAAAAACAGTGCATTCCTTCAAAGTTAAAATAGAACCTTTCTTGGCTCTAACGGTCTCTGTGGCCGAGCAGTCTAAAACACGTCGAATGTTTTCTAGATGAAGGGACGCAGGTTCGAACCGTGCCAGAAAGGGCGTTTCCTTTATTAAGCTTTCTAGACTACGCATGCCTACAGACGTAGTACACATTCATGAAATAAAATAAAAAATGGGCATTTGTATCAAACATGGTTGCCTCCTAAAATAGCTTTTGAAGTAATAGATAGACAGATAGATATGCCCGAGTAGACTCCCTGTTTTTTAAACAGTGTGAATTTCATCTACTAGCCTGAGCATTGGAAACCTGCTGATAGGCACTTTTTGTTTATTAGGTCACTAGAATGTGTCAGTCAACAGAGCATCTACTTAAATACGTGTATCCACTAACATATGGCGTTTACAGTGACGAAATAATATCGGTTTAAAAATAAACTCCATTATTTCCTTAAAAATGACTCGGTGACTGAACGTTCTAAAACATGTCCGATCAGACGGTTGTTTACTTTATAAAAGTAGTGTTTGTTCGAGATCCTGCCGGAGGTGATATTCTCTTTATTATGACTCTCGATTGCACAGACCAGTAGATTATATATATATATATATATATATATATATATATATATATATATATAGATAGATAGATAGATAGATAGATAGATAGATAGATAGATAGATAGATAGATAGATATTTTACGGCAAAAAACAAAATTACCTCAGCATGTATATAGTCTATGTCTGGCTGATCTGAACCCAGCCATCTTCAGCTCTTAAGTGTTTGGCTAACAGACAAACGCTTAAAAGCTGAAGACGGCTGGGTTCAGATCAGCTAGAAATAGACTATACTCATTGTGAGGTAATTTTGTTTTTTGCCGTAAAAACATATATGCTCTGTTATAATAAAGACATCGAGCTCTCTGTGGATCAGTTTTAATATTTGTTATTACTATGATCCACCTGGATTATGTACTAACGGATCTATTACCTGTACTATATATATATATATATATATATATATATATATATATATATATATATATATATATATATATATATATATATGTATGTGTGTGTGTGTGTGTGTGTGTGTGTGTGTGTGTGTTTGTGTGTGTGTGTGTGTTGAACCAACCTGTTGAATTCGCTGTAAAATTTCCAGTACAAAAATGAACTGTTGGGCCAACAGTTCATTTTTGTACTGGAAATTTAGACGACACATACAAATGATTTGATTATGTCAAAACCTTATGCAGAACAAATTATTCCCTGATAGCAGAGAATTTGCGCCCATTATGCCACGAAATCTTCAAACAACCATCTTCAGATTTATATTCAGTTTTCCTTCTCCTAAACTGGCTGACACTCAAGGCAAGAGATCCCTGTGTACCCTGCCATTTAACCCATAGTTGGGAGGAAATGTATTCATGCCTTAAATTAAATTCCCAGGTAAAATATATACAGAAATATGTGCGTGCGTGTGTGTATGTGTGTGTGTGTGTGTGTGTGTGTGTGGTAAGTTACTGGACAGTTCCACGGACTCTGATATTTATTACCTGTCTAATCTCCTTGCCAACGTTTTTAAGTGCATCTTCATCTTGCCCCCAGCCGCATAGCAAAGAAAGATCTTTTCGTCTTTCTTTTGCAAGTTTCCCAATAAAGAAATATAGTAAATTCAAGCAAAAAGTAAATTAAATGTACAACTTTTGTGAAGACTTCTTAAGCTTCACCAAGCAATCAGTTTTATTTAGCAACACTTTTACTGATAAATGAACAATCTTACTGCTTTTAATTCAGTTATATTGTCACTGTGCATTATAAAAGCTTGTCGGAGTTTCAGAACGTAAATCACTTCACAAAACCAATAAAAGTGACACAGCATAGAAATTAACCATTAAGACTAAAAATACATTTTTCTTTAATCTCTTTACACCAAGATAATATTTTTTTGTGTTTTAGTGAAAAATGTCACTATTCTCCTGAAATTGTTATCTATAACATTACAGCGTCAAAATATCTCATGAATTTCTCTGTTTTCACTGCATTCATTACCATTTACGAATTGTCTTGAATCACTGGCCGATTTACTGTCAAACTAAAAAGACCCAGAAATTTGTAACAATATCAGGAAATATTAGGTTGTTCGGAAAACAATGTCCGATTTTAAAACCACCTTTTATTTATGAATTAAATACATTTAAACAATATTTAAATCAATTAAAATAGGAACCCTGAACATCTATATATTGTTGCCAACAACTTCCAAATTTATTTATGCCTTCCTGATAAAATCTCTAAGAGTGTGGACGCCAAGAAATCTTTTAATGCGGTTTCTGTTTTTTTGTTTTTGTTTTTGTTTTTTTAACCGGAATGTCTTTTGGCTTAAAAAATGGTCAAGATGATTGAAAAAGTGTAAGTCAATGGAAGAGAGATCAGGAAAATATGGTGGATGTGGCAAAGTCTCGTATCCCAAGTCGGTGAACGTCTTCAATGCCATCCTCGCAACGTAGGCGAGGGTTGCCAGGAAGCAGAAATGGACCTTGTCGATTATCCGGTCTCATTTTGCTTAACTGAATGTGCATTTCATCCGGTAGCTAGCGGTAAAATTTTGCAGATGGCAAGATTGCAGGAAGCTGTATTGGAAAACGCGGAATACCGGAAAAGCGCTATAATCTTCTGCTGGTCCAATTTTGGCTTTGGAAAATGTTTGTCTCCTTCGTCATGATCAAGCCATTCAGTCAGTCGTTTACGATTGCCATAAAGGATTCATTTCTCATCACACGTCACGATTCGAAGAAGAAATGGAATGATTCCAATTTCGCAGATACATTATCGAACAAACTTCAAAACGCCGAAATTTTTTACTTCATGTGGAACCCACTTATCGAAATTCTTCACCTTGCCAATTTTCTTAGAATGTTTTGATATTGTCTAAATTCTGACACCCATTATCTGAGACATTTTTGTTTAACGTGGATTTTGTTCGACAATTATTTTCAGATGTAAATTATCAATTGCAGAAGAACGTCCTTTACCTCCTTGATGTTCAAGACTCGTATCCCCACTGCGGAACCTCAGAAACCAGCGCCGTACGTTCATCTCACAAGCCTATTCTTTACCCCATGCTCTGTTAATATCCTCATAAGCTTGAGAAACATTGTGACAAAGCTTGAACTCATACAAATAAAACGTAAACGCTTATCTTCTCTTTTCATATCCAAGATGTGGGATATATTATGCCTTACATTAAATCCTGAAAAAAGATTGATATAAAATTAACGAAGAAGACACATTAATCATGAGGAATGAGTAATAATACTTTTGTCTCTTTAATGATTAATCATTAGGAATGAGTAACCATACTTTTGTCTCTTTAATGATTAATCATTAGGAATGAGTAATCATACTTTAGTCTCTTTAATGATTAATTATTCTTGAAAGATAAAACAGCGATAATAAATTTTCCGCTTTTTTAATTGGCACCCTGAAGAACACAATTAAAAAGTTGATTCTAAAATCGAACATTATTTTTCGAACACCTTACTATAATCTACAAAGTTTATGTTTTCATGGATGCCACCATTTTCAAACTTCAGTGTATTGTTTTCTAGGTCATTTCTAAATCAAACATCACAAAACGTTTAAGTTTTTGCTACTTTTTTTATTCCTTTTACAATTACTCTTTCTCTTTCCTATACTAAACGTGTTTGTTCGAATAATGACTGTTGTTGCATACATACGGACGTTAATGGGTATGTCCCCATTTACATAAATACAGTAGTAAATACTGTATGTTGGTCCACAGTTGGAGTTTCGTCTCAAGCTGTGCTGGTCAAATCAGACGAAGCTACGTCGAAGGACAGATTCTCATCTAGGGAAACAACAACCCGACCTGGTTCGGATACCCTACATTAAATTCGGACATCTGACGGCGTGTGACGGTTGGTAAATTTCATGCAGTTGGAGATTCATTGTGGAATTCACTTGACACACTTCTAGCAGTTGACTACATCTTCTACGCGCCGCTGGTGAATCTTATATGTGTTGTTCTTGTCCTAAGTATTATCGTTCATTACCAACCTTCGTGTGGTTATTCTATTTAGTAACCATCCCTCGGTTACAACACATATATATATATATATATATATATATATATATATATATATATATATATATATATATATATACACATATATACATATATATATACATATATATATACATATATATATATATATATATATATATATATATATATATATATATATATATATATATATATATGATGGACTCTCCCGTCGAACTCGACGTATGAGGGTCAGACAGATCAGTTCCCAGAAACTGAAAGCCCGACACCCACCCAGGATTTGATTATAGTGGTGAAGGCTTTGTGCAGGGCCATCCACACTTTTTGGAGGGACGAATACACGGACCTGGCGCAACGAATGCCACAAGGTTCCCAAACGACCCTCCGCAGGTTTTGAATTCAGAGTTGTCCTTCTCCTAGACCAGTTGCCATCCAAGGCTATAGAACCCAGTCTGTCCTGCTATTTACCCATAGTTGGAGGGAGAAAAGGAGGATTCACACCTTTCCCAAGGGTATTATCACGTAAGTGAATGTAATGGATTCGACTGGAATTCGAACTCGGCTCTCCGATTCCTCAATCCAAGCCGTTATCCATTAATCCACCTCCTATATATACATACATACATATATATATTGTTTCCCTTCTGTATACTAGACGTGTTTGACAAAAGCAATAATTAGTACAATTATCGGTCAATGTTAAAAGATAATGCCGGGAGGGACGATGAATTTTTAATCTTTTAAATTTAATTTATTTTTACATATATTTTGGTAACCAATTTCAGTTTGACTTCACTTTCTTACAATATTTTATCTGTCTTGTCATATCTTCTATTAAGCCAATGTGGGATATTTAATAACAAAAGCGAGCAAAACATAAACGAAATAAATGGTTCAGTTCGACTTTTCAACTACCTGAAAAAGGCCGGAGCGCACAACGGCCGAAACGTTGTAATAAATATGGCGACAAAGATGAGGACAATAGTCCGAATAATGTAAATAGTGTACATAATACCTCATCTCGGAAATATAAACAGATAATAAACGAAAACAAACTAAACGAAAGTGGCTAGACTATAGACCCAAACACATCTAAAAAAATATTAAATTTAAAACTTTAAAATTTCATGTTCCTTCCCCTTCGTTCGCGTGTGTAGTTACACCAACGGAAATGTCATATGTGTTTTGCTGAAGTTCTAAAAGACGGAAAGTATCATACAATATTTTTCCAATTTGTTATTAACTTTCCTAACATCTTTCTGGTATATCAAAATGTATCTATCATTTTCTCCCACATTGATCAATGTATCACGTATTCCGCTTCCCTCACAAAGAGAACTGGCGGGAACATAAGCCACCACAAGTTGTACAGAATGAAAAGGTTAACATCCTCTGGAATTTCGACGTTCGAAGTAATTTGGAAATACAGGCAAATCGACCACACGTAATGGTGAAAAATCATGTTGGAAACACCTGTCTTCTGATAAATGCTGCAGCCTCAGCCGACAAAACACATTCTTTGAAAACGTTTGAGAAACAAAGTAAATACAAGAACCTCGAGATAGAAATCAGTAGAATCTGGCATCTCAAGAAAAGATCATGACCTGTTGTTATCGGATCTATGGGAATGGCATCAAAAGGAGCAACAAATATGTGGATGAAATTCCTGGAACCCCTAAAATATGAGAAATGTCGACAAGTCATATTCCTGCGCACATCTCAACATGCAATGATCACAATTACATATTTTGTCCTTGATTGCATAATATCTTGTAATTGATGGCAACCCTTACTCGCCAAGACAAAGACAAAACGTAATAATAATAATAATAATAATAATAATAATAATAATAATAATAATAATAATAAGCAGTAGTAGTAGTAGTAGCAGTAGTAAGCGTCTTTATTCCGTAATAAAGGAAGCCAACAAATTCAAAATGGAGTTTCAAATGGGTGCAGAAATACAAGTAAATCACAATACACCAAATGAAGTTGCAAAATACTTAACAAAAAGAAACACAAACAAAAGCAACCATCCAGATACAGAAACAATGGCAAGATAAACCGCTTAATGTCCAATTCTCTGTCCATACCAAACAAGCTGATGTAGACAAACCCCGTACCCATCAGTGGCTACGTAGTGCAGAGTTAAAAGCTGAAACCGAAGAATTTATTTCTTCTGCACAGGACCAATGCTTGTGTTGTGGTAGGATCCACCTAATCTGCATAGGTGACTACCGACTATATAAATAATGGTTGGTACCGGAAGACGGGGAGCGAATACAGAGATCCAGCTAGAGACTCTGCCCGACTGCGACTTAGTCAACACATTCTCCAGGAACGTCTTCCCAGAAATATACAGAAATACTATATGTAAATATTGTGTACATTTTCTTGATATAATACATTCTTGTTCTAAGTACATTTTGTGTTGCATTATTATTCCATGCATTAGTCGAGATTCAACAATGAGTCAAGACTCAACAGCTTGTTAACTAGAAATTATCAAGCACACATACTAAAATATAGTGTTAGCCCAATATGCAGACTCTGTGATAAATATACAGAAAAAATTGATCATCTTGTAACGGTTTGTATCTATGTAAAATATTTGCGAGTTTTTCTTTCAAAACTGCTCAGCGAAAATGTCATGATGCCATTCCATACCTTAGGTCTCTGGTCAGGACCCGGAAAGAAGGGAGTATACACCAGAAACCAAAGGAAATGAAACAATAATAATAATAGTATTGACAAAAATTAAATAATATGGATAAAAAAAATAGATAAAAACAAATCAATGTCCATTTTTATTGGATTGGTTGACATCACTAAAGGGCTGTGCTTGATATGTAATAGAATGGGAATTGATATTTGGTTGGAGATTAGAGACTTTTATCCATAAGTCACTACGAATTATATATCGATCCCCTTTTTAGCCTCAGGCATTTATCGACACCATTTTGCACCCCAGGCATTTACACGACTCCGTGTATAGTCCCATCGACCCCTACCTCGATATCAACCAATTGGGAAACCCCTGGTCTAAACCATATTTATCAAGAATGTACATAAATGTCACTCCCTTGATATGGTCACCAGATTTTGTAATCTGGTTTAAAAATTAAATTAGACTATTTTGAACATGACATAAATAGTACGGGATTACTCCATATTGTCTGCAATGGAACTTCTTTTAACCACGACTTGGTGGCGTTGTTTAAAAAGAAGGCGCACGAACACTTTATCTCTTTTCTTTCCGTAACCACAAGGACGCAAATTTAACGTGAAATGCACAGGCATCAGTGAACATTCTATACATTTTTGGCCTTAGTAAATTATTTTCTCTTTTAGTTAAAGCATAGTATTCAGCCTAGTGGACCCGTTGAAGACGATAAAAGTAGAGAGTAACCTAGACTACTTGAAGGAGTTTGGTCTGTACCGCAAGTTATAGTACAAAATATCTTCGTTCTAGAGGCATAACTGGAAAGTTACCAACAACCCCAAGAATTGTTTAGAAGCCATATATTTTTTTTAAAAATCGACAGTAAATATCCTAAAGATTTGATATACCATTAATACAGAACAATCAATCAATTAATAGCCTGATGAAATCCTTTTGAAATGGGAAACGGTTTACATGGGATTTTTTCGTTTTGTCATTCAATGCCACAACACTACTCTGGCATATAGATATCTCTATCTATCTATCTATATATATATATACATATATATATATATATATATATATATATATATATATATATATATACACGCACACACAGGATTAGGGCCATTTTTTAAAGGATTTAACGGTGTTGAGCGTTTTTTGTTCTGTCTAGGTAATCTGGGCTTCGAGCACTTTATTGTATATAAGATAAATAAACGAAGAAGGTCAGAAGACTCAGCAGAGTCTAACGACCCTATGGAAATATCGAATGGGTTAACAGAGCTGTTCTTAATTCACTGTTCTTTTTATAGATAAGAACAGATCTTCTACAGTTCCCAATAATGTCAAGCTCCTTATTGGAAAGATCAGAATACTCCCTGGTAAATTCCAAAGCCAAAGTAAAAAGATTTATCTTATATAATCTTACTGCTCACCAAGATATCAACATTGATAATATAGGGTTATAGAGAGATGATGGCTTTATGGTGGTGAAAAATTCCACAAAAAATTAAAGCTGACATAATCGGGAAATACTAAAAAAAAACTGGAACTTGTAAATCTTTAAATAAACTGTGCTTCTTATGTTTACATGAAAAATAAGAAATCATCAATTTTGCTGACAAAAATCTGTATCGAACCAAAGGACTGAATTAACTATAAACTGCCGACACAGTTTGTCTTTTACCATAAGATATAGTTAATGTTTTTAAAATTACGTATTACTATTTCTTACAGCCATAATTTATGAGTATATAATGGTCCACCCTCTCTGGGTAGGTACCTTATTCTTTTTATTCAGCTTTAATATTGCTATGTATCACCATCCTGTTACAATTATTGATATCTTATCTAGATGTTCCACATTTTTGATTTTATCTACAGGCCTCTTTAAATAGCTTCCTGAATCTAAAAATAATTTTTTTTCTGTTAACTTTACGCCTGATTAACGAAACCCCTCCTTTCAACACCCTGGCATATTTGTCTACAATCACGATACATCTGTGCTGACATATTTTCCGCAAACGACAATGATGGCCTGTCTATGTTCCGGTTTATCAAGACATAAAAAATAACTCACCCACCTCCATACTCTGAGCTAACTTTTCTATTTAGCGTAGATCTGATATTTTATTGGTTAATCGAAACATACCCACAAGTATAACTTTAATTCTGACCGTATGCTCCATCTTTTAACTTTCAGAATAGTGGTAATACTTTGTTCATAAATCTCCTTAAAAAATTTTTTAAAACCAGTTACTTACTATCGTCTGAACAAGTACAATGAAAAGATTCAAACATGAAAACTTTTGTGTAGCGATTTCAACATGTTTTTATTGTAATCTCTTATAATAAAAAATGATAATAATATATTTCTCTATTTGTATAGAGCACTTTCTAAAAGTAAATGATACGAACATTAGAATTTTACTCCATCTGCTCTTTTTCTCATTTGGAGATATATATATATATATATATATATATATATATATATATATATATATATATATATATATATATATATATATATATATATATATTGAAGTTAAAATTGCTACGAAGCCATACCATACAACTTCAACAGGGAATATGACATCACCAGCTGTTTTCTTTGCATTCAGCGCCCGTGTTCTTCCTTTTCGCTCATAGCCCCAAAATATGTACAGAATACCTTACCAACTCTTATCTCCATATGAACGCACGACCATACAATATTTGGGAATGCAAAAGTTCCGTCTTTGTTAAATACATTCATATGAAAATTCACGAAGGAATCCATTCGTAGTGAGTGCGATCCTTACTAGATGTTCAATACTTGACGTCTTGCGTCTAAGCTAACTTCACATCATAAATAACAACTAAGATATACGTATTCAAATGTTTACTGCTTACTGCCAAATAAACACGACCCCATTGTTAGTGGAAGTGTCTAAATCGTACCTAGAAATGCAAATGCTTATATATGCAACGTATTATTCTTCTGCCTGATCCTGAGTTAATCACCATGTACGCTACACCCTGCCAATACCTTATAAATATTGGACTCTTCCTTTTAAACAGGATGAAAGACGGAAAAGTCATATCAGAAACGCAGTTTGTTTTCAGTAAGAAAAAGAAACAAACAAATAAACAAAGATAGATAGATAGATAGATAGATAGATAGATAGATAACGCTCTCATTTTTAACACCTGCTTCGATGAAATGGAAAAACTTGCCAATGTTAAATCTTTTCATATGTACCCTCTTACTTCTTAAGATAATAAAAATTTTCTAGGCTAGCTTAAATACCAAAGGTATGTGGCACCCAGTGAGGATCAAATTCACAATTCAGTCGTAAATGATCCAGCAAGACAACCTTGCTGGCCATTAATGACCTGCGTTCATATTTAAGATTGTTACACTATTTACATCATTCGGACTATTGTCCTCATCTTTGTCGCCATATTTATTACAACGTTTCGGTCGTTGTACGCTCCGGCCTTCTTCAGGTGGTTGAAATGTCGAACTGAACCCTTTATTTCGCTCACTGGGCTAGACTGTTCTACATCCACGTGCCATGTTTAATGGATGTCAGTTATCAGTTATCTCCTGTTAATTCCTCTCTCCAAGTTCTCCACTGCCTTAACCGGATATTGAAACTAACAGGACACATAGCACAGTGGATAAAGAAGTTAGTTAGATCTAGTGACAAGACCCAAAGAGTGTGTGCTCAATACACGGTTAAGGCAGTGGAGAACTTGGAGAGGGGAATTAACAGGAGATAACTGATAACTGACATCCAATAATTATAATTGTAATATATATGGTGACAAAGATGAGGACAATAGTCCGAATAATGTAAATAGTGTACATAATACCTCATCTCGGAAATATAGACAGATACTTAAGATTGTTTTTTCATTAATTTACTAAAGTTGTTAAGCTCAAATATTTAACGAAGCAATAGGGGCATTTCCAGGGGTATTTTGTAGTCATGTCAAGTCAATCATTAACTTAAGATACGATCATTAACTTAAAAATTAAGATTCATCAGAAAATTCAAATAGAAAAAACCGTGAAATTTTCACGTGTATTTCTGCTTTATATAAGTCAATTCGGCAAACAGCCTGAGGAACAATTAAAACTTTTGTTTCTTTTTTTATTTGTCTTTATTTTTTATTCGTTTTTATTTTTTCGTTTTTGTTTCTTTTTCATTTTGTTTTGTTTTTCTGTACTCGCTTTCGTCGAATTTCTTACAATTTATTTTTCTGACCATCTTTCTCTTTTTTCTTTTCCCCCATTTCCCTCTCAATCAAGAAAAGAGAGGGAGAGAAGGAGCGAGAAGTTATCGCTCCTTCTCTCCCTGTCTTTTCTTCTCATACTCTTCTCTCTTTTTGTCTCCCTGCTCCTCTAACTATTCCTCTTTTTGTACATAACATTCTACATCTATTTATTTTTATCACTCACTTTCATACATTAATTTTAATTTCTGTTATTATCTTTTGTGAGGGGCGATTCTTTGAGTCGCGATTTCTTTTTTCCCTGTCTGGCTGTTTTTATTTTATTTTATTTTTTTGATGCCATTGTTTTCGGAATTAAAATACATTACAGAAATATCATTTTTTTTTCTTCATTGTTTGTTCATCCCGTCACTATTATATTAAAAGTTCAGGATTTTTAACATTTTTTTGCTAGTTTCCTCTTCCATGTTCATTTTATTTATCGTCTGCTTCTTTCAGTCATTTTGAGCTAAAGCGTTTGAGACATACTTTTCTATTATTTTTGTTCATTCCTTTCCATCTTGTTAACAACTCGTTTCGTCACTTTTTTTATTGTCTGGTTTGGTGCCGAATTGTTTGTTTGTTGGTTGGTTTTCTAATTTGTTTGCCTCTTCCAAATTTTTCGATTTATTTCTAGTAGAATTCTTTTTCTTTTTCCTTTTTCTCTTTTTTTTTTTTGTTTTGTAAATGTCTGTCTTTCTTTTTTATCGTCACATTATTTGTCATACTCGCTGATCCGTGTTTACAAATATTTCAATGATTTCTTCACTGGTCGTTTGTTTAACTGAATATAATAAACGAACTGTCATTTTCTCAACTTTTCTTATTTTTTCTTTTTAAGTTGTAATTTGTTTTTACCCAACTATTCATTTCAGTTTATTTTCTTCCATTTTTTCCAAAAGCATTTCGTCTGAAAATGTTTATAAGCGGTCAGTAGGGAACTTTAAAAATATGTAATTCGGCGGACATAACTTCAGTTTCCTCGCATAGATTTGAGTTAACTGGAAGATGTACGAATGGATTCCATATCTGGCGTCAGATAAAAACATTTTATAAAAACTAAAATACCAAAAAAGAATCTCTGAATTTTCTAGTATGAAGAGTTATTTACATTATTTACATTGGAAATAATGTCCTCATTTATTTATTACCCCAACGTTTTAGCTGTTATATCTTGCAACCTTCTTTAAGTGTCTGTCTCGCCAGGTAAACTTCAGGAAATTTCGAATTGAACACTTTATTTAATCTGCGGCGTTATAGTGTTCTCGTTACCTCTGTCCATGTTCGTGTCATGGATGTAGCTTAGTAATTGTGAGCTCATTCCTTGAACCAATAAGTACAGATTCAGACTGTGAAAACACGACTATCAATAACTGAGCAGTACTAAGAAAAAAATATGACGAGGTATATCTAGACATGGACGGCGGAAAAAGGTAACAATAACAAAGATGAGGACATTAATCTGACTGTAAATAATGTAAATCAAGAAATACTTATTTAGTAATAGAAAACGTACCTATAATTTTCGACAACATAATTTAAAATCTCAGATAACTCAACATTTATGCTGAGTTATATATATCACTTAATAGACAAAGGTATCTGAGTACCTCACATGAAAAGTTTGAACAAATAAGATTGCAATCTAAGACACGTAGAAGTAAAAGAATTGATTTATTAAACGGTTCATTTTTCTCGGGGAGTAATTTTTTTCTAAATGCAGATAAATATAAATGAATATATTTATATGTATTGTCGTGTTGTAAACGCCGTGTTTTGATTTTAATTAAATTGGATTTTTTTTTCGCTGATACTTGGATGTCTAAAAATGGTTGCTGAAATTCATGCACAGATGTCTTCAAGGACACATGGCACAGTGGATAAAGGTGTTGGTTGGATCCAGTGACAGGACCCAAAGAGTGTGAGTTCAATACCCGGTTAAGGCAGTGGAGAACTTTCAGAGGGAAAATTAACAGGAGATAACTGATAACTGACATCCATTAAATATGGCACGTGGAACTAGAACAGTCTACCCCAGTGAGCAAAATAAAGGGTTCAGTTCGACATTCCAACTACCTGAAGAAGGCCGGAGCGTACAATGGCCGAAACGTTGTAATAAATATAGCGACAAAGATGAGGACAAATAATGCTCTTTCTTTGTTTAACAATGGTAGCTAGCAAGAAAGAAACACACTTGTAAATGCACATTCAAGGTGGGACCAATTCAGAAAAGATATAGCAACAAGTCTTGGGCCTGGCTAAACAACCACTAGGAGGAAAATCTAATTTTGATTATTAATATGGAATAATTGGAAGATGTGTGTATGTCAAGTGATTTGCAGTTTGTTTTTCTATGATTGATAATAGAAAAAAAACCAGAAGAAATGAAACAGTAATAAAAAATATTTCAAAAATATAGACATATATAAAAAATCTAACCTAAAATAAGTAGATTTGCTAGATGTTCAAACTAAGAATATGTACATATCAACCATATAGAAAACATATACACATCTTCCAACCACCAATAATCAAGCAGATCCCACAATCAATTAACCGCATGTTATCTGACAATTCTTCCAGTGAAACCATCTTCATCGAAGCCAAGAAAGATTATGAAACAGCACTAAAAGAAAGTGGAAATTCGACAACACTTACATACACGCCACGCAACACAAAAAGCCAACAAAAAAAGAAACATAATACAGTTCAACTCAATGTACAATAAAAACGTAAAAACAAACGTAGGAAAATATTCATTAAACTCGTGCACAAATACTTCCCCACCTAACACTCTCCATAAGATATTCTAAAAACACCGTAAAAATGAGCTACAGTTGCACCGAGAACATGACACAAATAATAAAACAGCAGAACGAGAAAATAACCAACAAATCATTCGCACAAATCAAACCGACTGCAGAGATAGGAACGAATGTCTCTTAAACGACAATTGCTTGCAAAACAGTGTAATATACCAAGTCGCTTTAAAATCAGCAGACAACGAATAAAAATATACATTGGAGTAACTGAAAGGCCCTGGAAACAAAGTAACTGCGCACACAAAACATCCTTTACAAATAGTAAATACGAGAACAACACAATTCTTTCTAAATATATCTGGGAAATTAAAAACAAAAACCAGATTAAACCAACAATATCATGGAAAATAAGGACAACAGCATTAGCTTAAAACAATAAATCCGAAACCTACAAACTGTCTGTAGGAGAAAATAGCTATAATTACAATCCCAGATAAACACAAACTACTAAATAAACGATCAGAACTCATTTCAAAATGCAGATACGAAAACAAATCCTTTTTATTTCGATGTTGGTTCTTGGATCAACGTGTACAAACTGTACATCCATCTGTTTTGGGTCACATGTGATTTGTAACATTTTTTCTTATATATTAAATGTTTTAATTGTGTACGGGTGTATCTCGTCTTTCATTTCCATTTATTTAGTATAGATACACTAATGCTAATCATGGTGAGTGGTAAACTATTAAATATCTTCCTAGCACCAGATTGCCGGTAATTGATGACTGGCAAACAAATCATACTAGTAAGTTGTACTAATAATCGTTATTGTTTTTAAATATCCCATTTGTGACAGCAGATCTGGCAAAGCTTGTGATAACAAACGATCTAAGGACAGATACATAATTCCATCAATAAGATTTCTTTAATCCTTTTAGAGGACACGGAATGTTTCCACTTTGTCATTCAACATTCAATTGCTGACATTGTCCTCATATATAGAAATTAACATATATTCTCACGCATAATTCGAACCTGTGTCCCATGGTGGTTATCACTTTGTATTCAGTTGAATATGAATGATGATCCATTATCTGCTGGTGCAACATGAAATACAAATGTTTATTGCTTGTAACTTGACTGGAAAAATGATGCATCATGTTGACATATTCAGTTGTGGTAAACAGAAAAGATGTTATTGTTCAGCATGATATTGCATGTGCACACTCTAGAAAAAACCCAACATGGGTTGATATATTTTTACAGCTTAAAGTCATGAAATAGTTTTAGATTATAAGAATTTTTTGGAGATAATAATAATTCGTTGATACAATTAATTGATCCTATTAACTAGATAGGGGCAGAAGAGCTGGATGCATACCTTTCATAAGAGTATTTGCACTCAAGTGAATATAACAAATCCAATACAAATTGTAACTTGGCTCACTGATTTCCAATTCCGAGCCATTACACTAGCTACAAATTGATGCTTACAGCACCAGGTATTCCTAAGTGGTCACCCATCTATGCACTGACCAGGCTCAACATGCTTAACTCCTGTGATTATATTATAACATGATATGGCCATAAGGTCAACAAACCCAAGAAAGAATAAGATTGTGTGAAAGGTTCTTCATACTCACCAAATTCAAACTTTTCTTTTGAAAAACTCAGATTTCTTTAATTTGCCGCCCTTATTGAAATGAAGATGATTACAGATTTGATAATGGTTTGGTTTGGTTTTTGCTTGATGGCATATCAACCTCAATGGGTTATTTAATATTTATTTTATGACATTGTCCTGATATATAGAAATTAACGTATATTCTCACACATAAATCGAACCTGTGTCCCATAAAGAACCGTCATTTGATCTGACGTGCTATACGTACTTGGCTAAAGAGATGCATCTGGTTAGCAAAGTCCTAATTAATGTTTTTAAACAACAGATCTTCGACGATCTTTTCCGAACGATCATATCTGCTTAACGTAAACAATGACTTAACACTTAAGCCGCACACCAAACGTAGGTATATGTGTATTTATTAAAATATAATTCTTAGCTCTGTCTAATCACATTGAGCACTGTTATGTCTACACCTCTTGGCTAAATTTGGTAATTATTTATTTGCTTATCAACATGTGCACGCCAGCAGGCGCGTATACGCTCGCTGATATCTAGTTATTCAATTTACCAAACCCTATATAAACACACACACGATGGTGCGTGCAAATCATGCCGAACTAAACTGGTTTTGTGTGTGTATATATATATATATATATATATATATATATATATATACAAAACTAGTTATTCCATTTACCAAACCCTATATAAACACACACACGATGGATAATGAAAGAGAAAGAAACAGAACGTGCGAGCGATCAGACTGTCGGGTAGATAAAGACATTTAGCTCGAATAAATTTTCGTAATTCTTCCTCACTCTCCAAAACTCACTCTGCACATTCCATTGCGTCTTTAGCGTCTCTTATTTCTCCCCGCCATTCATCTAACCATCCAGTCCATCTGAACAAAAGGGCGCATTGAAGCTTTCAGTGACGGCTACAAGTCGGCGCACAATAGCGGGCCAAACACGCGCGTGTCGACACAACAAAGGCACCGCTCTTATTCATCAGGGCCGACGCACGGTTTCTGCCCGCACTAATGCAGCATTAGGCCCTATCTTGACTTACCAGAGACCGGATGTCTGACAACGCTTCCGAAATCAATGCAGTCTGATTCGCGGGTGTGCATTCTTCGTTTCTGAACACAAGTTAATGAGCACGACTCAGAGATAATATATATATATATATATAATACCTCACGAAGGAACATTCAGGAGGAGACTCAATTTTCTCTGCAGGCTCGCCTGTGATTCGCAAAAATACGCGCGATTCTAGTTTTCCCACGGTGATTAAACGGATTAGAATTGGTGTATGAAGCGAGAATCAATGGAAGCTTAGGTCACTACCTACTTCCCACCGTCCTCCATTTACAAAGTGATAAAGTGTTATTTACTGGAAAAAAAACGTGGTAACAAATGAACTGCCAGTCGCGTCTATTACCATACGAGGTATTTGATACCGCAGGAAACGAGGGTCATTTTAACTATTCCTTGTATTTTTTTCGTTCTGTTCCTTTATGCAGTGATCAATGGCCAGCTCAGTGAACTGAACAACAGTTTTTTGGGGGTGGGGTTTGCGAAAGTTGTTTGTTTTATAGCCTCGCCAAATGACCAGTAACCAGCTCAGAAAAATGTATTTTTTTCGGAAGGTTTCAATGCTGATAGCTTTCGGCTTTCACACTGATGATGACGTTCTTCGCCATGAGGTCACTTACTGACGGAAACAACGCTAGTAGAAACATTCAAGATGGAGATATTAGCCCTGTTGTACTTGCCCAATTTCCACACCAAATTGTTTTAAAGATTATTGATGAATATGTGGCACGATGATTTCATAAACACTTTCATTTATATGACAAATACTATCAGAATGTGGTTGATCATGGCTCTCCACAACTTCCTGTTTTTATACACTAATTAACGTTTGACACTTGACTACCATTCTTTGTTCCTGTTCTGCCATTCATTTGTACAATTTCATTATTAGGTCACTTGCTGTTTCATTTCCCTTCAATACATAAAATTGAATAGTGAGTTCGATCATTACTGGATGCTCCATATTTATGGCCTTGTGCTACATCTAGGCTACACCTAGTAAATCAGTATATATTTCCTGTTAATTATTACTGAATATAAATATATTTCCTTAACTAAAGGCGCCAGTTGGCAGTGTGTTTGTTACGAACATAGCTGCCTATTTCAAAATTTTCCGAAGCCAAGCATTGAAAACGTTGACATCGAGAACGATTAGTGCATAACAGTAATAACTGGAAAGTATTTGAAGGCCATCATTAGAAAACCTAATATTACTGGGAGTATAAGAAAATATACTGTCATTTTTTTTTAATCAGTTCACCCAAAGAAAGGCGATAATGTCACTAAGACGTAAGGGAGTGGAAGAGAACGAGAAGACTTTCGCGAGGAGAAAGGACAATAAAAGCACTTAGAAAGACAGAAGGTTGTGATAGACATTGTATTTAAATTTTTGAAGATTATAGATGGCAGAGAAGAAAAATCGGAAGAGAGTTTCACCGGTAAGAAGTGCGATAAAAAAAAACCCATTAGAATGGAACTTGCATTGAATAATACTACCATAACTAGCTTGGTTAACCTGATATATATCGCAAGATTCTTGACAAAAATTCAAAGAAGGGTCTGTAATGTTAACTGTCATCTAGACGTCAGTCATTATCCCACACCTTCTGTCTTTTCTATAAGGATTTTCATGTCAATTTTTCTAAGTTTTCTTCCTTGAAGCCTCGACTGCATGAATTAAAGCGTCCTACTCGATTGGCAACTAGGTAAGTTCTATTCTAATAGTTTCTTCTCTCGCACTTCTCGCCTGTGGAATCCACTTCCGGTTTCTTGCTTTCCTACCATCTAGAGCCTTCAACTGTTTATAAGCAACGTTAATCTCCATCTTGTATCTGTCTTAATCTTGTTCTTTTCTTTTTTTTCTATCTCATCACTAACGTCTTCTCATACATTTACGCATTCAATAACCTCTTGCGATTTAATGGGACTATCGCCTCGTTTCAGGTGAAATTCTAGGTATGATTTTGTGTAGTTTATTTATAAAATCTAGTCATTTCGTTCGGTTTACTTGGCAGACAGTTTCATAAGACCCCAGTTCCCCCAAAATTGTTCTGATGACTTTTTCTCCTTAGCGTTCCGATAGCGTGAATTTAAGCATGTTACTTGTTTGGCAACTAGGTTTAACTCTTGTACTAGCTAGATGCAACCGTCGTTTTTTGTTTCCTTTCGATTTCTTGCTTCCCTGATAACTACAATCTCCAAAAATATTAAATCCGACGTCAATCGCCATCTTCTTTCTTCCTGAGTCGTGTTTTTTTTTATTTTTCCTTTCTCCTCATTAACGTCTTTTCATTTCTCACTGGCTATAATAACCCCTCGCGACTCGCCTCGGGTGAAATTGTTGGTTTTGTTTCGTTTAGTTTATTTATGATTTTGTTATTGATGTAATAAATTTAAAAAAAACCTTGCTGGTCTATTTAAAACAAACTTATCTGATTCAATTCTTGGTACCCAATCATACGTTATATTCATCAGATGATCATCGCTAATTTTGAAACTTCAAACGTTATTATAGTGGATTGTCCGTATTTGAAATAGACGCCCAATTTTTATTTACTGAACAGTGTGTAATTAATACGTCTGTTGACGTGCGCAATCGAGAAATCTTTATAAATGCGATATATATATATATATATATATATATATATATATATATATATATATATATATATATATATGAGTAAAGATAAAAATAGCGGTGGGTGGCGAACGGTCCAGGAGAAGGACAACTCTAAAATCAAAAGCTGCGGAGGGTTGCTTTGGAGACATTGTGGCATACTGTGCACCAGTTCGTTTAATTTTGATTGACTATCATCCCAAGTTTGCCGCACATGTATGATCACATTGTTTCAGTATCCAATGGTAGAATTGGACGCCACAAACGACAGCCTGTTAGGCTGAAAGATATTATCAGAATCTGATAGAATTTATTTCCGTTATGTCTTATGTGGCTACCACTCTTGGTCTCGAATCAGAGCTATCTTTCTCCTAAGCCTGGTCGACAGCCAAAGCTATAGAGATCCGTCCGCGCAGATATTTAACCACATCTGAAAGGAAAATCTGATTCTGGGCATTCTCAGGAGTAATAATACGAAGTCGCCACAACCGAAACCCAAACTCACTTTGCCGATTCCATTTTCTGGACCAAGAAACTTAAAGCTACTCGGCACCTCCGCTAGTTTGGTTTGACACAAGGACACGTGTCTGGAGCATTCATTGGAGATTGAACTCAAAGCAATATTAAAGACCTGCGGACAAGTTATTTACGACTAAGCCACGTTTAATGATAGATAAAGTAAAGCAGGGAGAACAAAACATAAAGAAAGAAAGAAAACTCTGCTAAAGACGTGATAGATTGGAAATGAAACTGTGATCAATCAACTGGTCGATATGTTTGGACATCTATATAACAGAAAACTGAATTACTTCATCGATTTTTACCAAGCTCAACCTATGTTACCTCAAGGCTACAGAAAGGAAGCACTCAGTGCGCAGAGAAAGATACCTTACAAATGCTAAACAAAACATCACAGGAAAAATCATACATGAAAAAGAGACTTAAAGGAACAGAAATGCGGTTCTACAGACAGATGCTGAAGATGTCCTGGACTGTACATATGAGCAACGACAAAGTTTCAGAAAAAGTGGAAACAAAAATTATAATTAGAATCACAAAGTACACATAATGAAGGAAGACGGCTTGGAAAATGTGATACTTACAGGGCAGATTGAAAACAAGAGGAAAACAACGTATAACCTACATAATGAGGAAAGACGGCTTGGAAAATCTGATACTCACAGGACAGATTGAAGACAAGAGAGACAGAGAAAAACAACACCAAACCTACATAATGAGGAAAGAGGGTATGGAAAATCTGATACTCACAGGACAGATTGAAGACAAGAGGGACAGAGAAAAACAACGCAAGACCTACATAATGAGGAAAGAGGGTATGGAAAATCTGATACTCACAGGACTGATTTAAGACAAAAGGAAAACAACGCAAAACCTACATAATGAGGAAAGAGGGTATGGAAAATCTGATACTCACAGGGCAGATTGAAGACAAGAGGGACAGAGAAAAACAACGCGTAACCTACATAATGAGGAAAGAGGGTTTGGAAATTCTGATACTCACAGGACAGATTGAAGACAAGAGGAAAACAACGCATAAACTACATAATGAGGAAAGAGGGCTTGGAAAATGTGATACTCACAGGACAGATTGAAGACAAGAGGGATAGAGAAAAACAACGCAAAACCTACATAATGAGGAAAGAGGGTATGGAAAATCTGATACTCACAGGACAGATTGAAGACAAGAGAGACAGAGAAAAACAACGTATAACCTACATAATGAGGAAAGAGGGCTTGGAAAATCTGATACTCACAGGACAGATTGAAGACAAGAGGGACAGAGAAAAACGACGCATAACCTACCTAGCGAGCTTTTGTATATGGATGGCAGAACAGGGTTTAGAGATTTAAAAAGAGTCAAAATTTATTAATTATCTTCAAAGGACAGGATATTCTGAATCATGATCGAAAACGTCCTGAAAGGACACGGCACGAAATAGAAGAAGATCTCGTTAGAAACAAAAAGACGTTTGTTGGACTATGATGTATAATCAATCTTGAAGCGACGAGTACTGGGAATACCATGGACTGAACATGTGAAGAACAGGGAAGTTTTAAAGAAAATAGAAAACAGAACACTTGTACTTAGAATCAGAGATAGATGAAAATTGCTGGAAAAAGAGGGCTTGGAGAATTTGATACTCACAAGACATTGAACTAAGAAGAGACAGGTGGATACATAACGAGATTGTAAATGTAAATAGATAGCGAAACAGGGTCTAGGAGGTATAGTAAGGGAACAAACATTGCATAGGTCTACAAAGGATAGACAATTTGTAGAAAACCATGACTTTCCACGTCATGACTTGACACGATAGATAAGAGAAAAATAACTTGGTACAAAAGAAAAAACTATTTAATATATTCGCAAATCAGAATTTCGTTAGTTTCTGTAATACTAACAATCAGAAGGAGACGGTTGAAATCTCAGGGAGACATAATGAGAAAGTAGGGCTTGGAGAATTTGACACTCACAAAATGCTGAAAGGAAGAGGAGCTGAAGGTAACATCGAGTAACCTACCTAGCTAGTTTATGGCAGAACAAAGACCAGGACAGATTTTGGGAGACCAACGTTTCTTATAGAAGCAAGAGAAGTTGTGGAGAGCCATGATCGCTCACATCATGAAGAGGCAAAAAACAAGGGTTCAATCGTGCAGTAACAAGTAAAAATGTAACTCACTTCCCATAGGGTTCGATATTTTCGTGACTGATCCGCGTAAATTAGTCCTTGTGAATTTGGCAGAATTCTGCTGATAATGCATTTTGTGTAGTATTTTTTCAAGCATATTGCGTAGTATTTTTTCAAGCATTTTGCGTTGTATTTTTTCAAGCATTTTGCATAGTATGTTTTCAAGCATTTTGCGTAGTATCTTTTCAAGCATTTTGCGTAGTATTTTTTCAAGCATTTTGCGTAGTATCTTTTCAAGCATTTTGCATAGTATTTTTTCAAGCATTTTGCGTTGTATTTTTTCAAGCTTTTATCAGTATATATTCCGTGTTTAATGAAAGATTCCACGGGTTCCTTGAAATCGTTTTCCTTTTTTTTTTTTTGATAATCTAGTTCACCAAATACAAGGCCCTAGAGCCACTCAATATAGAGGTTAATGAATGAGGTGGAAGTAGGAAGTAAAGATCAGTGTGGGTAGTAGTCATGGTTACCTGTCAAAGGTAATAATACCAGTAGTAGGAGATGAGTGAAAGTTTTATGTTCTAGGATTTGGATTAGCAGTAGTAGTCGCTGTCTTTTTTCCTTTATATTGAATTTTATTATTGGCTTTGTTCTTTCGCCGAAAGGTTGCATCTTACAAAGGCTGTGTGTTGGCATCACGTTGGGGTCACCATTAGTAACGGATGCGATGTTACCGATCATAAGTGCATTCTGTTTAATGCATTGACATAATCAAAATAATTGAATTCATGTGTATATATGCACACACACACACAAACACACACACACACACACACACACACATATATATATATATATATATATATATATATATATATTCAAACAGGTTTGGTTAAATAATTTAAACATACTATGTTTATTTTTGTTTTAATCCTTTCGAATCCTCGAATCTGTTTCCTCGTAGCCGTAGATAATTGATTAACAAAAATAACAAACTTTACTTTAAAATAAGTTTTTATTTTCCCTAGAACTTTCAGATCATCTTCAGGGGATTAAATTGTCTGTGTATTTGTATACGCATTTCTGTAAATTCAAACCATTTTTACTGATCAATTTACTGGAGTTTTATCGTTCTATATGAAGTTCAAATTCACGAGGTTTATTTTTACATACAAGGAAGGCAACTTTTATTTATTATTATTTGTATTATCTTAATTTATATATATATATATATATATATATATATATATATATATATATATATATATATATATATATATATATATAAATTTGCTGCTACAAGCATTTAAGAATTTTATTGCTATACTGATAGTTGACTGTATTTTTGGCCTTACTTTTCTGATATAAAGCTTTTTAAATTTTGGGGTGTAATATAGATGGTATTTCAACTAATATCTGTCTGTCTGTCTCTGTCTGTCTCTGTCTCTCTCTCCCTCTCTCCCTCACTCTCTCTCTCTCTCTATATATATATATATATATATATATATATATATATATATATAATAGCTGCCCACTCGAATTCGAGAATACTCGTATACTAGTGCGGTTAGCCTATCCCTATTGCAGACCCTCACTCAGGCACATTTGTGTTTGCTCAACATCCACAGAGCCCATCTGTGGTTTATACTGAGCAGACATGAGTTACAGTTTATGGGAGAAAGCTTGTTATCTAGAGTGATCAACAATTTGAGGAAGACTAGCACTCTCAAGCCCTCGGCAACGATGACTAATGGTGTTGTCCTAGCACAGCTGTCGACCGCCTTCAAGAGTTCCGTCTACCTACTTTCACTCACAAGGCTTTGGTCAACCCGTGGTATGGTTTTCAGACATTTCCAAAGGTGCTACACGCTGGGATCGACCTTAATCCATTCCGATTACATCAGGAAGTCTCCTTCCTGACAAATCGACCATGCTGAGATTCGTATATATACATATATATATATATATATATATATATATATATATATATATATATATATATATATATACGCACACACACACACATTGAATAACATCATTCAGAAAAGAAGATACATTATTACGCGATTATCTATAGTGTGTGTGGCTGTGGATGAGTTTTCTTGTTTTTTAGTCATGCGCCACGTGGTTTGGTTACAATTAAGTAGTCGGTTCTTCCACAGAAGATCTCCACGGACGGGTGATAACCGTCTTGTCGCTACTGCATTCTGTAGTTGAGAGAGCAATAATTTATCACCTTTCATTTCATACAACGCCTGAGAGACAAGGTGAATTAATCCGTTATAATCATCTGTCTGCAACATGAGATTTCTATTATTAATTTTGAAAATCATAATAGTATTTAAGAGTAAAAAAAAATGACTTGTAATGTTTACCAATATGTTGTGAAGAGCCATGATCACCCACATCATGGACACGGAACTTTAATAGTTCCTGTGAGTGTTAAATTTTCTAAGCCCTCTTTCATTATTATATACCCTGTAATTTCAACACTGATTCAAAGTATAAGTATACTTTGTATTTGCATTTTCCCTAAAACTTCGCCGTTGTCCACATGTTCAGTTCATGGTATTCTCAGCATCCTTCTGTAGAATCACATTTCTGTTGCGTCAAGTCTCTTTCTTATCTGTAATGAGATTGTCCAGCATTCATTGCCATATAGTAGGACTGATATTACATAACAATTCATTACTCTTTTCGTTGTTTCTAATTAAATTTTCGTGTTTTCTAATACTTTGCTTACCTTGTGGAAGGCGTCTTTCTGTATTCCAATGCATCTTTGTATTACGGTGTCGCATTTTCAGTCCTCTGTTAAAACGCTTCCTAGATATTTAAATTTTTTGTACCTGCTTGATTCTGTTGTTCCAATTCGTATTTCGCATATTGGGGTCCCTTTTGCTAACAACCTTCTGTCTCCTTCGTTTGATGATTAGTCCTTTCTTCTACCTTTCTTCTTACGGCCTTCTGCAAGAAATTCCGATAGTTTCTTTTCTGTGTCTGCTATCAACATTGATATTATCGTATATTATTAAGATTGTAGCCACCAATAATGAATCCTGGTAGGACTTCTCATTCTGTAATTATTGCCTTATCGTAAAGGTTGAATAAGTCCCGTGAGAAGACGTAACTTTGTCGTACAACGATTTACATTTTTATGTATTTGTTGAATTCCTTTTCTATCCGTATGCAGGCGATTTGCTCCCGGTATAAGTTCCGGGTTAATTTAATAGAATTTTTCTCAACGTGGGACATATGGCCCTCTTCGAGAGCCATGAGATATTGTCAGGGGCCACAAAAAAGGTTGAAAAATTGGGAACCACGAGAGGGCACAAAAAATTTAGGACCCACAATATATATATATATATATATATATATATATATATATATAGGGTAATTTGTAATTAATAATTATTATTTAAAATAAAATATTAAATTTACCTAAGCCATTTTGTTAACATAAATATTTATTTATTGTAATTTTTTATTTGATCTATGCAAAATGGCTGTTTTTAGCTTTCAATTTTTTAAGATTTAAAAACTCATAATTTAAAGTTTAAATTAAGGTATGTTTTCACCAACTTGTCTTTCAGTTTTGAAAAGCTAAATGTCTTCAACAAAGAGTTTCAGGGAAATAACTCCACCCTGTTATTTTTTTTTTCTTCAGGGAGGCAATTAACGGGAAATTTAACCTATTCCGGTTTAACCTTGTTTCACGGGAGTTTGCCCAGTTTCCTTCCTTAACAAATATATCCACCGAGCTGCTTGATGATGACCTAGCAGTATATGTTGATCATTTGCAGCAGTTGCATAATGATATGAAAACTTGCTTCTCAGATTTACTCGAAACGATAGTGCCGCTCTGGTTTGTGGATTTCTTCACTGCTGATACAGCTGAAGTTGATGTCATCCTACAAGAAAGTTTCATTGAACTTCAAAATAACACAGCTGCTCAAGTGTGATTCAAGCGTGGAGTATACCACAAAAATGAAGACATACATAAGAATTACCCACTACTTTTGCCGCATCTTACTTGGTTGAGTTTGGTTAGTTGATGCATCTGCTGTCAAAGACTCGAAATCGCCCTGACGTAGAAAAAAGATGCGATTTACGTCACTCTCTGACGGCTTTCAATCCAAACATTGACAATTTGGCAGCCTTGGACCAGTCACAGGGATCCCATTGAAACCATACAAGATAGAGCTGATGGTACAATTATTTTTTTGTTTTGTAAATACAGGAGGTTATTCAAATAAAATACTTATCCAAATAATAGGATTCTTTGATTTACAACTAGAGTTAGTGTTTTGATGCCAAACTATTATCCAAGTTACAACCTTTAATATATTCCTACCTGCATGTATGCATTGAGTTGAGGGACATGATAAAAAACGAAGTTGGCATGTGGGGCCATAAAGAACTCGCACTGGAGTGAGGGGGGTGGGGGGGGTGGGGGGGCACGACTAGAATAAGTTTGAGAAACATTCTTCTGATATACAGTGTGAGATGGACAAATTGTCGTCTAAATTACTCAAAAATGAAAATAAAACTGGCATCTCATCTTCACGAATATATTCACCAAATTTACACAAAAATGTCTTGAAATACTAAAGAATAAATTTATTTAATAAAATCGCCATTGGCTTCAGCAAAAGCCCCCAGACGACGTCAGAATCCCCTGCATCTCTTCTGGGCGGTCTCCTTGTTTAAGTAGATGAATGTTGACATAATCCTTGCCTTCAGTTCATTTTTGGTGCTACGTAGAGGTTTTTTTTGGGGGGGGTCTCTCGCTCAAATACGCCCCACACCCAATAATCAAGGGGGTTGCAATCTGGGCAGTTAGGTAACCAAATATAAGGAGCGATGTGATCGTAGCAATTGTCTGGCAGTCATGACTTGATTCTCCTACTTGTGTGACATGGTGCAGAGTGCTGTTTCCAGACATAAAATCTTCCAGCAGCCACCCTCTTTACCCAGGGCAGCACTACCTCCTCAAAGCACTTGATATAGGCATCCGTGTTGAGTCTGAAGCTCTCAAAAACCGATTCAAGAATTCTTTTCTCATCAGAACGATCAGAGTGAGTTTTCTGAGCTATCGTAACATCGCAACCACCATTAGACTCATCCAACTCTTTCTAAATCCTCTGCACAGTCATCCAAACACTCTGAAATGTTCGTATTGGCGATTCCGGCACGAATGGCAAGCAGTACAACATGCCGTTTCCAAATTTCTAGCGGAGTGAATTACGTCATGGTGCTCTTTTCCTCACAGATGGTGCCCAACTGACCCTACTATACTGTGCAGTCGACAAAATCAAAAAGAAACAACACGCATGCGCAAAATTAGAAATATAAAATTACGACAATTTACCCATCGAACTGCGTATTTCCCATTTTAATCAGTAAGAAAAGCGGGTAAAATGACAGATCAAAATGTCTAGATGCGATCAAAGAGACATGTCTGAACGCATGAAACTGTTTCATCGGCTGATAAAATTAAAGATACACAGCAGAATTGATCAACAGACAAAAGTGAGATCGAACTGGAAACGTTTCGTCGTAAAGAGATTTGCTCGAGTCAAGAATCAACCTGAGTCAATTCTCTACGCCGTTTCCTTGATTATTTCTCTCTCTCTCTCTCTCTCTCTCTCTCTCCCTCCCTCTCACCCTTTCTCTCTATATCTCTCTCCCTCTCTCTCCCTCTCTCTCCCTTTTTCTCTCTATCTCTTGCTTAATCTCCTTCTCTCTCTTCCTCTCTCGCTCCTTCTTTCTCCCTCTCTCTCTCTCTCTATCTATCTATCTCCCTCTCTCTATTTATCTTTCTCTTTTCTCTCTTTTCTCTCTCCCTCTCTCACTCTCACTCTTTCTCTCTATATATCTCCCTCTCTTCCTTTTTCTCTCTCTCTATCTCTTGCTTACTCTCCTTCTCTCTCTTCTTCTTCTTCTTCTTTCTCTCTCTCTCTATCTATCTCCCTCTCTCTATTTCTCTATCTTTCTCTTTCTCTCTCTTTTCTCTCTCCCTCTCATCCTTTCTCTCTATATCTCTCTCCCTTTTTCTCTCTCTCTCCCTCTTTCTTTCTCTCCTTCTCTCTCTCTCTCTCTTTCTCTCTTTCTCTTTTCTATGGTTCGTTTGTTTTGTTCTTATTTACCTTGGAAACATTTCGTTTCAGAATCACCAGTTCGCACATCGCTCAATTCAATTAACTCGGATATCGTATAAACAAAGACGAAGCATTGTGGGCTTTGAAAAGGCGCCGCTCTTACGTTATCTTGTCTTATTGCCCTGTTTTGTCTCTTTAACAAAAAGTGAAACCAGAAAAAAGAAGTGAAACAAAGAAAACAGAAACAAGAAAAACAAAGAATAGAACAACTGAAACAAAAACTGCTGTTTTGAACAAGATAATTAATAGGAAGATTCGTGTAAAGATGGCTCAACTCTGTCCCTTTAAAATAATTAGTACATCACTTATAGATATCCACACAACAACGAATGATGTGTATATTTTCGTATTGTCTACGTATCGGTGTGCAATTGTGATTCTGTAAGGGTAATCAAGCTTGAAAGGTTAAGAACAAGACGTACAGAAAAGTAAAGGGAAACGTTAAATATTTCCTGTGGGACTAAAGTGGAGTTTCAAAATGATAAAAATCGTTTTAAAAAATAATTAATTTGGCTTTATAATTGTTT
>OZ038498.1:62674832-62752332 GCA_964036315.1 Acanthosepion esculentum | reverse complement strand
GACTGTATGAATTTAAACTCAATAGTAGAATTTAGGAGATATTTCATCAATTTAGATTTGAGCTAGCTAGATGTAGCTGTAACTTCTATGCTAATAGTTTCTTATCCCTCACTTCTCGCTTGTGGAATTCCCTCTCGGCTGCATGCTTTCCAACCAATTTTCATCTGTAAACATTTAATGCAATGTCAATCGCTATCTACTGTCCTCCTGATTACTCTTTCCTCTTCCTGCTCGTTATTAATGATTCTGTTCCTAATTCCTCCACCTTTAACCCCTTGCGTGATAGTGGCTGGACTGCCTTGCTTGGAGTAATAGCGATTAATATATATATATATATATATATATATATATATATATATATATATATATATATATAGTGCTGTTCGATAAAAATGACTCACCTGATTTTTTTTACTAAATGTTCTGTTTTCCGACGAAACGAAAGTTGAGCTAAATTCAAAGGATAAGCGATCTAAAATCCGACGAAGAAGCTTTGAAAACTCTTTGAATTTAGCAGTAATTACTGTCAAGCATCCGTTCAGTATATTGTTCTGGGGATGCTTTTCTTTTCATGGAACTGGTTTCTTAAAACCTATTGAAAAGACCCTCAGGAGCGAGCAGTACAAGACAATTTTAGTGTCTTGTCTGCTCCCTTCTGCTGAAAGGGTGCAAATCGACCCCACCAAGCTCATTTTTATGCAGGATAATGCTCTCTGTCACGAATCAAAATTGATGAAGGAATACTTTGATGAGAAGCAGGTGAGTGTTATGACATGGCCGCCCCAATCTTCTGACCCCAACCCCATAGAAAACTTATGGAGCATTATAAAGTACAGGCTCTCGAGAAAGCAGTTGAACAACAAAGAGGATTTGATTGTGAATTTCATATCCGAATGGAATTCAATGCTTGGAGATGAGATTTGCCAGAACCTAATCAAGTCAATGCCAAAAAGGGTTGGAAAGGTTATTCAAAATAAAGGAGGACCCATAGATTATTAAATATTTCGAACTATATTACCTATTATAAATAAATTATACTTCTATTATTCTTTATTTAAAGCTGTTCGGTTATGTTTCTATTGATTACTAGTTGCAGGAAATAAGTGAGTCACTTTTTTTGCACAGAGATATTCCCTAAATCTCATTTATATCCAAATTGATAATTATCACTAGAATACCTTAGGGTGAGTAAACTTTTTTACTAGGTGGTCGGGAAGTGGTCTTTATATTAGTAAGATTAAAAATTAGTTTGATCACAAAAACAATAGGCGAAAAAATTTTAAGTAAAAAAATCAGTTGAGTCACTTTTATCGAACAGCACTGTATATATATATATATATATATATATATATATATATATATATATATATATATATATATATGCATATATATACACACACTCACACACACGCACATATATACATACATATGCACATATATATACATATATACACACACAGATATATATATATATATATATATATATATATATATATATATATATGAATATATATATATATATATGAAGAGAGAGAGAAAAACATATATACTAAACATATATAGCTGAAAAATTGATTAGCTGACTATGAAGTGATGCCAGAGCTGTGAAAACTTGCATGCATTAATTTCAACTCTTCTTAGTAATAGTTGCATTGTTTCTTTTCAGGTAAAATGACAACTGACTCTCCACGGAAAACTTCAAGAGTAACTATTAGCGATTTTCTTGAAAATGGACAATATCTAGCATCATAATGTACCTAGAGAAGAAGGAGTAGGGAGGATCTACAAATGGCCCCAGGTCAAGCCATCCTGCAACTGCTACCGTAGATGAAAGCATTGATCCTGTTCACCACATGCTGAACTTAGTATGACGAAGGTTTCTGTTCGGTGGGTGGCCCGTCTTCTGACCCCTGGTCAAAATTGATATTGTTCAAGGTAGATGGTTTCTTTTAACCTTTCCTAACCGAGGATGAGGCAAAGAGAAAATCCATGCAATGAAAACACAACTCGTTTGCTCCAAAGAAGGCCAATGACGTTTCATCTGCAGGGAAGGTGATGGTCTCATTTTTCTGGAATGCAAAAGGTATTCTATTAATTAGCTATCTTCAAAAGAGCGACACTCTCAATGGAGTGTACGATGCCAACTTGCCGAGACATTTACGAAATGCCACAAAAAAAAAGCCAGAAAACCTTAAGAAAGGTGTCTTTAATCAGGATAATGCTCTAGCAGACAAGTCTTTGGTTTCAATTGCTGCTGTGGGTGACTGTTGTTTTGACCTGGTTGATCACCCTCCGTATTCTCCTTATTTGTCCCCATCGGACTATCATCTGTTCTCCAACATGAAAAAAACATTTGGCTTGGAATCAGTATCTCAATGATGATGACGTCATAACTGCGGTCGAAATTTATGACCAACAGGATGAGGGCTTTTTCATCAATGGAAGCCGAGCTCTGCAGCAAAGATGTTAAAAAATGAGTGGACCGCGAGAAGGACTATGTTGAAAAGTAAACCTCATATGGTCACATTTCATGAGAGTATCTTGGTCAGCCTATGAACTTTTCAACTTTTATGTTGAACATCATCATTTGATAAGACACCGGAGGTGTTGAAAAAATGGCTATTTTTGTAGTGATTTTATAACATATTTATGTTATAATTATATATATATATATATATATATATATATATATATATATATATATATATATATATATATATATATATACAGAGAGAGAGAGAGAGAGATTCAGGTAGCATCCGAGACGAAAAAATATAATGCGAATCGAAATTGATAACACATTTCAGATCAATGCGCTCGTGGTTGAAAAGGGAACGTTCAAGCCACTAACTTTCAGAACTAAGCAAAAATCTTAACATGCCAGT
Source organism: Acanthosepion esculentum (assembly GCA_964036315.1). NCBI lineage: Eukaryota > Metazoa > Mollusca > Cephalopoda > Sepiida > Sepiidae > Acanthosepion > Acanthosepion esculentum. Next base: position 62,749,447 of record OZ038498.1, on the reverse strand, counting down.
ATTCTGTCACTTTGCTTTTTTCATTTCTTTCTCAACATGTAACGAACCTTTAATAAAAGTGAAACATGTTAGATTAAGATACGTTTCCTACTTGTTCTTTATTTTATTATATACATATATATAGAGATAGACAAAGAGAGAGAGAGAGAGAAAAATAGAACCAAATATAGATCAAATATGGACTGGAATCCGACAGCTTCTAACATCTCCGCCTAAATTATAAAATTTATTCTATTACTAAATTTAAAAGCTGTCCCATCGGGCGGCAATTAAGCTAGCTCATGCGGGGGACTCTTCATTGAGCCTTCATCATACATACATATACACTTACATGAATTAACGTTATTGTCCAACATACACCTAGACAAACAAGCATTTCTTTACATACACACTCATACACTATTACACACTTTAATATCCAAAATGTTCCTCACAAATATTTATATTTTATTTATTGTGTTAATACACATAACACGTATCTGACCAATATGTACTAACCAATGATCTCATAACACACCAGTACTTTGTATCCCTTTGCTTTTTTTCATTTCTATCTTGATCGCTGACAAAGCTTTAATAAAGGTAAAAAATGTTAGATTGAGATATGTTTCCTACTTGTTGTTTATTTTATTTCATCATCTTGTCAGAGTCATATCCATATCTGATCTACATTTGATCTTCAACTAATACATATATATATAGATATATATATATATATATATATATATATATATATATATATATATATATATATATATATATATATATATATATATCGATTTCTCTCAGTCACTGTGTGTTTATCTAAATATAAATACGCTTAAATTCACCTTCTTCTCTGCCGTGCGCCAACAGCTTCAGGGTAAAATTTCCGACTGGCGCCAATTCAGTCGGGTTTCGATCCTAGCTAGAGGCAACCGGACGTCTAGCCACATTGATGAGCTGTGAAACAGCGAAACAGTCTGTCTGTGGATGACGAATATATATATGTATATATATATATAGAGAGAGAGAGGGGGGAGAGATAGGAGAGAGAGAACGAGATACAGGCAAACGGAGAGATCTTATTGTTATGGTCCAATACCCTTGTCGCCACTGTTATGGTCCAAGGTTAGGACCAAGGAAGAACAACACGAACACAAGAGTAGAAAATAACAAAGATATATTACACAGAATAATAATACAAGATGTTGAAGGTGCTAGTATGACTGTCAGTCTGGTTTGGAGTGAACTACTATTGTCTCGACTCGATTCCGTCTTGACTCGTTCCACGTCTCTATTGAGAGGCGTAGTATTTATAGTGTCAGGAAGAGTTCACTGTCGTTATAGGTAATGTCCCATAACACTTATTTAACATTAAACATTCCTGGAGCTATAGGTTAAATAGCAAGGAAGATTGGGTTGTCTTGTTTTAGATGAAAGTGAAAGGCAGTCTAGGGGAAGAAGTGCGTAGAATTTTGACTTGAGGAGGGCCGTTTGTACTCTTTGTGGCACATTATGCATCAATTCTCTGTTATCAGTTCTACTGGTTCACTACAGGCCTTCGCCACTATAATCCAATCACGTGTGTTCAATTTCCTTTCTCAATTTCAATGGGCTTTTATACATCGAAATCGACGGTAAGGTTTACTGTATATAATTATGGCAGCTCGCCATTCCCTATTACCGTGGCCGACCCAGGCACATTTGCTTATCAATGGCTATTATCTGTCCGGGTAGGCGATCGTTAGTAATTAAAAAAATATACGAGGGTCCTTTAATAAATAAGGTGAATTTTTCGGTATAAGGACTTCTAATACAGATAGAAGCTTACTTTTTTTTTCAACGCAGTCTCCCAGCACTGTTACACACTTTCCCCATCTGTGCACAAGCTTCCGTATTCCCTCAGCGTAAAAATCTTTGGACTGATGTCTCAGCCAGTCGCTCACAACACTTTTGACTTCATCGTCACTTTTAAACTTCGTGCCTCTCGTGAACGCTTTCAAGGGACCAAACAGGTGAAAGTATGAAGGGGCAAGGTCTGGGCTGTAAGGGGGATGAGGGAGCAGTTCCCAGCCCAGCTCGTTGATGGTCTGCACCGTTTGGGCTGCTGTGTGAGGCCTTGCGTTGTCATGATGCAAGATGACTCCTTCTGACTGATGACCCCTGCGTTTGTCCCAACAGATAAGCTCAAAGTCCTTGCAATGTCATCCACTGTCACCCTTCTGTCAGACTGAATGAGGTCATTGACTGATTCGATCACCTCAGGAGACCTCACTTCTGTAGGCCTCCCATGCCTGTCTTCATCCTCAACACTGCTCCGTCCTTCTTTAAACAATTTAGCCCACTTGTAGACATTCTGTGACTGAAACATGTGGCACCATACACAGTTGACATTCTCCTATGAATTCCAACTGGTTTGCACCCTTCAGCACCCAAAAACTTGATAACTGACCGCTGTTCAATCCTGGTGCATGCTTCTTGGTCGGCCATCTTTGTTAATCGCCAAAACTCTCAAAGTTTTTTTTTTAATCTGCAAAAGAAATTAAATCCATGTGAAAAAGAAGTAAAACAAAAAAAAATAAAAAAGAGTAAGCTTCTATCTGTATTAGAAGTCCTTATACCGAAAATTTCTCCTTATTTATTGAATGACCCTCGTACATTAAAAAAATATTACAGTCCGCTCAGCATGCAGTTGCAGTATAAACCACAGATTTATACTGCAACTGCATGCTGAGCGGACTGTAATTCCAGTTTCTGGGAGAGAGTGCATGATCTGTCATGATCATTAATTTGAATAACGCCAGTGCGCTCACACACTCAGTCACGATGACATGTTACTTCATTCTAGCACAACTATTGACCGCTTCCATCTGCCGATTTTCCTTCACAAGCTTTGATATGGTTTTCAAGCACTTATCAAATGTGCCGCGCGCTGCGATCGCCTACCCGGACAGGTAATAGTCACCTTCCTGAAATTCGATCAATGCGCTCGTGGTCGAAAAAGGAACGTTCAAGCCACTCGGTCATTTCTTGTAAACATGTCTTATTCAAATGAATAGACATTTTGTGCCTATTACATTTATTGATCGTTTTTATGTGAATAACATTTCACAATTGTGGCTGTAGTCGAGGTATGAAATAGCCCAAATTTCTATTCCGTCCAAGCTTTCGACACACATGGTCATAATCAGGGCTGTGAGTAAGAAAAAGAGAAGAAAAGAAAATGAAATGTGTTTTAAGCAACTCATTGTTAAATGTCGTTATGTCTTGTTTGAAAGCGAAATCCAGTAGAGTAAGTCAACCTGCATTGGCAAGGTGTACCGGCAACATTAAATTTCTACATTCTAGAAAACAGCCTCTCAAACAGTTTTCATTGATGGTTAGTTGTTTTTGATGAACGGACGTTATTTCAGTAATCTCATTCTTTTTCACATTCTGTAACGCCTTGCGTCATAGAGCATTATCACCTTGCTTGGGGTGAAATGATTTTAAAAAATACGCACATTTTTTTTCAGTTTACTTAGATAAAATATAGGTATTCAGTATATTTTGGCGGTAATTGTACTTGTAAGCATGTCTTATTAAAATGATAAGACATTTTATGCCTATTACATTTGTTGATCTTTTTTTGTGAGCAACATTTCACAAATGTGGCTGTATTCGATGTATATAATAAGCAAAGTTTCTATTATGTTCAAACTTTCGACACACATGGGTTATCATTAGGAGTGTGAATAAGAAAAGAGCAAAAAAGAAAATCAAATGTATTTTTAAAAAAAGGAATTGTTTAAATCCATAATCTAAGAATGCCAAAAACTAATGTCTGCAACATGAACCGCCAACATGTATATATATATATATATATATATATATATATATATATATATATATATGAAGAAGTATAGTCTTAAAGTGTGCTATATTTATGGAATAAAGTGCTCAATATCAGATATAGAGCGTGTGTAAATATAAAAGTGAACATAATAGTCAATACTTTGAGGCCTGACGATTGCATCTAGCATGAAACAGACTGTCGCCTCTAAGTGTTGACTTCTATGTTCACTTTATATATATATATATATATATATATATATATATATATATATATATATATATATATATATATACATATATATATATATAAATATATATATATTATAAATTAATAGATTTAAAATATGGTTTTACCGCTACACAGTGATAACCATGTTTCAGAAATGGAAGCTAAAGCCCCTGAATTTAATTTTGTTATTAAACCAAAGACATTAGTTTCATTTCCTCATCAAGCGAATTTTGGAGTAACTTACTTTTTAAAATTTACGGTTGTTAACGGCACTGGAAAGATTCATAATTGAATTCAATTATGAATCTTTCCAGTGACAAGATTTAATAAGAAAGGTGAAATGTTTTAAGAAGATGGACGCAAACCTTGGTCACGATAACTAGTGACTTCGTGCTAACGCAACTATCGACGACTTCCCTAAAGTTCCGTTTTAGAATAGTTGGACTTCAGGTAGACCGTGCTGCTCCAGTCTCCCAAACGGTGTCAGCCTATCTAACTTGAATATTGGTATCGAGAGAAATGATATTTACATGCATTAGGAGAACCAGACCCAGGAGTGAGTGAAAGTATCAATGCTTTCTCCCACTAAACCCCTCCACACGCACACAGACGCACGCACATAGATAGATAGATAGATAGATAGATAGATAGATAGATAGATAGATAGATAGAAAAGATAGATAGATAGATAGATAAGTAGGTAGGTAGATGTGAACAGATGAGATACATACACATACATAAATTTTTGAATTGGACAATGTCCGACAATTTATTTTAAAGGCAAAAAAGAACGTTAAACATATCATAAATGTCTTTAAAATACACATACATAAGTATATATCTCAGTCTGTATTTGTTTGATAGATAGATAGATAGATAGATAGATAGATAGATAGATAGATAGATAGATAGATAGATAGATAGATAGATAGATAGATTAGGAGAACCAAACCCAGGAGTGAGTGAAAGTATCAATGCTTTCTCCCACTAAACCCCTCCACACGCACACATGCACGCACATAGATAGATAGATAGATAGATAGATAGATAGATAGATAGATAGATAGATAGATAGATATGAACAATGTAATAGATAGATAAATAGATACATACATACATACATATGAACAATGTAATAGATAGATAGATAGATAGATAGATAGATAGATAGATAGATAGATAGATAGATAGATGTGAACAGATGAGATACAAAGACATACATAAATATATGCCAGTATGTATCTGTGTGATAGATAGATATGAACAATGTAATAGATAGATAGATAGATAGATAGATAGATAGATAGATAGATAGATAGATAGATAGATAGATAGATAGATAGATAGATAAGTAGGTAGGTAGGTAGATGTGAACATATGAGATACATAAACATACATAAGTATATATCTCAGTCTGTATCTGTGTGATAGATAGATAGATAGATAGATAGATAGATAGATAGATAGATAGATAGATAGATAGATAGATAGATAGATAGAAAGAAACAATGTAATAGATAGATATGAACAATGTAATAAAAGATAGATAGATACATACATACATACATACATATGAACAATGTAATAGATAGATAGATAGATAGATAGATAGATAGATAGATAGATAGATAGATAGATAGATAGATAGATAGATAAAGTAGGTAGGTAGGTAGGTAGATGTGAACAGATGAGATACATAAACATACATAAGTATATACCTCAGTCTGTATCTGTGTGATAGATAGATAGATAGATAGATAGATAGATATGAACAATGTAATAGATAGATAGAAACAATGTAATAGATAGATAGAAACAATGTAATAGATAGATAGATAGATAGATAGATAGATAGATAGATAGATAGATAGATAGATAGATACAATGTAACAGATTATATACTGAGACATGTAGACTAGGATAAAGAGAATGAGAGATAGATACGAACAGAAAGAAAGAGAGAAAGAATTTTTTTTTAAATCTATGTCGGGAGAGTGATCACTATAGAAATGTCCACCTTTCGTGCCATTCATGTTATCTCTATCACTATTGTATTCATTTGTTTTTGCTGAGTAACCTATCCGCCCTATTTCTTCTTTAACTCTTCCGTCTTCCCCATTTCTTCTGACGTGCATTTCTTCCTCCTCACAATTTTTCTTTCCTTCCTTTTTAATCTTATATTAATGTCATTTTGCAAAACACTGCGCTTCATAATCGCTGATTATACACAACCAGAACGAAGAGATATCGATTTTAAGGTTGATTATACCGAACGCTGCAAAGGACGGCGTGTCCATCGATTCAGTTATTGATCGTTTGATGGCTACATTGTGTAGAATCGTAGCTAGAATTCCAGATAGATTCGATATGGGGATTATCGGAAACTATTGTTCCAAGTGTTTTTTATCCGTGATGTACAGCTATCGTTAAATTGAAGATCGTGACGTCTTCATTCGCAAAATACTTAAATTCTTATCGTGTTTGTGTAGCGCTCGACTGATGCCTACGAGGAGAAAATAGGGAAAAAATTCACATTCCCAAGAAATAAAGAAAAATAATATATACATATACATATATGTTTGTGTGTATAATATATATATATATATATATATATATGTGTGTGTGTGTGTGTGTGTGTGTATGTATACAATATGCGTATGTATGTTGTACATATATATGTGAGTTGTTTTGTATATATATATATATATATATATATATATATATATATATATATATTGTATATATGTGTGTGCATATTTTATATATATATTTATGCAATAAGTGTATATATCTGCATATTTGTATAAGATATATATATGTGTATAAGATACATATATGTGTATGTATATATATACAATGTGTGTATATTGTATATATATATCTGTGTATTTTATTGTATATTGTATATCTATTTGTCTGTATATTATATATATATACATATGTATATATACAATGTGTGTGCATATATATATGTGTATAAGATACATATATATATGTGTGTGTGTATGTGTGTATAAGTTACATATAAATGTATATCTATATGTATACGAGATGCATATATATGTGTGTAAAATGCATATATATGTATGTGTGCGTATATGTTATATATATATGGGTGTGTGTATATGATACATATATATATGTGTACGTATGTGTGTAAGAAACACACACACACACACATATATATATGTGTGTGTGTGTGTGTGAGAGAGAGAGAGAGAGAAGGAGATAGCACGTTTTCTCAAACGATTTTTCCCTTTGTAGGGTGATGCAGATTTGGTTCATATATTTATCAGGCCGTGTTGAAACATGTCGATGTCGCAATTCATACCAAGGACGGACATTGTTAGACAGCAGATAAGAAAAACTGTTACATGTCCGTTTTTCCTTATCTGGGCGCATTTCCTGTATCTTCACAGATCATTAGTAAACATCTCTGCATATGATACCGCTGTTCATGAACGCACTTCCAAAGACCAAGATGGCCGGAGCCTTACGGCTAATCTCCCCTCTGACCTCTAACAAGATAATGGGGCGAAAACCTGGCTGATATCTTTCAGTACCTGAAAAACCAAGCTCGTATCGTTTCATCATCAACGATCAGGTCCTGAGTTCTCTCCAGTCACTCTGACCGTTTGCACTCTAAATGAAGCTCCATGCTTTGAACGTTTATATATCCGCCAGGTTAAAAGGCCCACGCCACATGATGAGCACACTAATAAAACATTCGCAGAGTCCGAGCTCTGGTACACAACAGCGACAGATGTAGGAGAACGCTGGACAGATCAGCTCGACGCAGCCCAAACAACTCTTTCCCGGGTTAAGAACGAAAGACGAAGAAATCTTAAGCTTATGCCTGACTTCATTTGGAACTATGATATACAATCCATTACGAAAACGGTTGGCTCATTCTACTCCTCGGGGAAGCACCTAACTTTTTCAGCCATGCTTTATCTTTAGAAACGGATTATTGCAGCCATGTCTGGGCTGGGGATACTCAGTCGTTACATTACAACTATGATAGAGTTCTACTTTTCCAAGCCAAGCTAGAGAACCCAGTCTACCGTACTGTTACCCTGTAGTTCTGAAATCGCATGTCCACAGGTCGTCAGCCTGTCGCAAGTCAGTCGCTGTTTCAATGGCTAAAGTCCACTATTTACATTATTCGGACTATTGTCCCCATCTTTCTTGATATATTTATCACAACGTTTCGGCCGTTGTACGCTCCGGCCTTCTTCAGGTGGTTGGAATGTTGAACTGAACCCTTTATTTCGCTCGCTGGGGTAGATTGTTCTAGTTCCACATGCAATGATAACAGCAAAAATTGTAATATTAGCACTAGTAAAAAAAAAAATTGTTTGCTGAAGACATTAACTTTATAAGTCACAGAAATTCATACACGGATGTCCATGGCACAATGGATAAAGGCGTTGGTTAAATCCAGTGACAGGGCCCAAAGAGTGTGAGTTCAAAACCTGGTTAAGGCAGTGGAAACCTTGGAGAGGTGAATTGACAGGAGATAACTGATAACTGACATCCATTAGATATGGCGCGTGGAACTAGAACAGTCAGCGAAATAAAGGGTTCAGTTCGACATTCCAACCACCTGAAGAAGGCCGGAGCGCACACCGACCGAAACGTTGTGATAAATATGATAAAAGATGAGGATAATAGTCCTAATAATATAAATAGCGTACATAATGCCTCATCTCAGAAATATAGACGGTTAATGTTCTGATGAGATCCATTCTTTTGTGTCACCAGTTCAAACTTTGCAGCTCGGACACGTCACGCTATTTCCACAGAGTCGAATCACCCTCATTTACCCCGTGTTCCAAAAGTAGGAAGAAAGTTCTCGTTAATTAAATTATTTTCCCAAGATCCGACACTTTTTGGAACAGGTACCTTGATGTTTTCTTCTCGGAATACATAAATGTTGACATTTTCAAGTCAAGGGTCAGTCTTTATCTATCCCCCTTATCCTCATAATCTTCACTTTCTATCAGCCTACCTTTCATCATATTCCTTTTAACAGTATCGTTTACCTTTGACTGATTCGACGACCTTTCATTAGGTGGGTCCGAGTATAAAAAGAACAGAATATTATCTAGACATGGACAGTGGAAGGAGAATGGTCTAATAAAGGGTTCAGTTTGGAATTCCTTGAAGCTTACTCGGATCGACATACACCAGATGATAACAACAACAAAGATGAGGAAAATGATCTGCATGTAAATATTGTAGATAATAACTCCTCATCCAAAAAATTAAGACGGAAATTGACAGAATAAGCATAAAAATAACGGTTGCTGAGGTTTTTTTTAACTCTGCCGAGAATACAATCATCGAGAAATATAGGCAGCCTAACAAGCACCACCTGGTTATATTTCATTTCTCTCCCAAAGCTCCAAACAAGTATAATTCTACGCTGTTTGATTCCAGATTCCCATCACCTGACATTTGATAGGCTGTGACTATATCATATATTACGTCACCTGTTCCCCCCACTCCTTTTTTTTTCTTTCTTATCGAGTTCGGAGTCCAGCCGAAGTTGTTGCACAAATACCCTTGGAAAGATACGAATCCATCTCTTCTTCCTTGCCAACTACAGGGTAACAATAGGGTAGACTGGGTTCTCTAGCTTGGCTTGGAAAACGAGCCTAAGAGAGAACAGCTTTGAATTCGTTTGGTTGGGAGGCTAGCAGCTCCACTCCATAAAAAAACTTGCTACGGAATCCACAGCAACAACACCTACCGTTTGTTTTCTTATATCAAATAATGGCACTACAAATTTCCAGGAATTGGTTGTATAAAAGCATGTAATCTTTAGAAACTTATTCTGTTTATTTTATTTTCAATCTGAGAATGGAAAAAAAAACTTTATAGTATCAAAAAGAATTAAAACATTTTGATAATTTAATAAAAAAACAATTATTTATTAACATCATACCAGATTGAAATTCTGTTCCCGTCATATTTCTGTTCAGAAATATGATGCTTTTCTATCTAGTGTGTTATCGTTTCTTAGCTACACTCGGACTGAATCGCTGCAACCCCAAAGACCTTTCTCTTTCGCTTATTTTCTTTTTTCTACACGCCGACCATTATCTATGTCTTTGACTTTTTCCTTGTTTCTCCTTCTCCGCTGACCGCTGTTTATTGTTGCACAGGACAGAAGACATGCCCATCAACAGGCGGCATAAGATCCAAGGACGGGATGCTCATATTAGCGAAGAAAAAGATCAACGAGACGACAGATGGTCTTTACTTTGAAGAATAAATGTTGGTGTTGTTCCATAAAATGTTGTTGTTTCTTTCCGCTTCTTAAGTCAGCCAGTAATATCTGGCCAACCTAATATTGGGTTGTGGTAATTTCCGATTGGGGGAACTAATTGTAATGACGAATGTATCACCCTAGATAGATATATAGATAACGAAATATCTATTTTAACAAGAGAGTTTGGAAAACTTCTATTCATCGACTTTAAGTTTTTCGTTGAAGAATCGCCGTCATCAGAACAATGGATTTTATTTCAACATAATCTGCATTAACTGGATAAAATGTGATTCCCGATAAGAGCGTGATTTTTGCTCTAACTCTATCGTTCTTTAAATTAAATTTTCACTAATTTTAACAGTTTTTTTTTATTTATCTAGATTTATATATTAATCTATTTAAACTTCTCATATCCTCGTGTTTTTTTTTTTATTATTAATTTATTAAAGCGTGATATGAAAACCTTAAAACAAATTAAGATATAAATAAATGAATAAATAAAATGAATAAAGATAAAAACAACTGCGGTGAAATTAATTAAAATCTAATTGAAAAAAAATATACAGGCTGGACGTGAATCACATTTTGTCTCGTTAATGGAGTTTTGTTGAAATAATAATCTTTTTTTTTTCTGATGACAGCGATATATCGACGAATCACTTCAAAGTAGAAGCCTTTCAAACCGGATAATCATCTATCTATCTATCTATCTATCTATCTATCTATCTATCTATCTCGCTCTTTCACTCTCTTTCCCTCTCTTGCGCACACGCACACACTGTCACTCACATACACACGCTCACAGTCAGACACACTCACACTCATACACACACACCCTCTCTCTCTTGTTTTACAAACAAGGAAAAAACGATATATATATACTCACACACACACACACACACACACACATATATATATGTATATATATATATATATATATAAAAGTGAACATGGAAGTCAACACTTAGAGGCAACAGTGTTTCATGCTAGACGCGATCGTCAGGCCACCACACGCTATATTTACACACACCCTATCTCTGATATTGAGCACTTTATCCCATAAATATAGCACACCTTAAGACTATATTTCTTAATACATATATATATATATATATATATATATATATATATATATATATATATATATATATATATATGAAGAAATATAGTTGCTCAATATCAGAGATAGGGCGTGTGTAAACATAAATATAAAAGTGAACATTGAAGTCAACACTGAGAGGTGACAGGCTGTTTCCTGCTAGGTGCAATCGTCAGACGGCCTGACGAATGTGCCTAGCATGAAACAGCCTGTCGCCTCTCAGTGTTGACTTCAATGTTCACTTTTATATTTATGTTTATATATATATATATATATATATATATATATATATATATATATATATATATATGCCCTGACAATTAGCATGAAACAGACTGTCGCCTCTGGCTGTTGAATTCAGTGCCCACTTTTATATTTACATACGCTCTACCCTTGATAGTGAGCACTTTAACCTACAAATATAGCAATCCATAAAACTATATTTTACCATATATATATATATATATATATTAAATAGATAGAAAGACAGATGGACTATAGGCCAACAGCTAATTCGTTGTTTGTGGACCATGCTCTGTATTTCGTAGAATAGCTTGAATTGAATTGAAGGTGACATGTCTTTTTCAAAACTTATTTCCTAACTTATTCCCAGCCAGACAGAATTTTCTCTATTTGAAGGGTTTTATAACAATAATAATAATAATAATAATAATAATAATAATAATAATAAGAAGAAGAAGAAGAAGAAGAAGAAGAAGAAGAAGAAGAAGAAGAAGAAGAAGAAGAAGAAGAATGATATTAACCATGCATAAAGATTTCTTAAAATGTTAACACTTTTTGCCTGATCGACTTTGCTGGCTAATGGTAAACCTAGGACTGGCGTATTTATGTAATCATAGATAGATAGATAGATAGATAGATAGATAGATAGATAGGATAAATGACAAATAGAACGTTTATCAATCTAACATGTTTTTCTTTTTATTAAAGATTTATCAGAGAATAAGCTATGGAGTAAATGAAGATATCCTGGTATTTTTACTTTTGTGTCGTCTGATTTTCATTGGTTAGTCATGGTGTCACGTGCATTCGACTTTTAAAACAACGTTACTATAATTTGTGGCGTTCCAAATTCAATGACAGACGACGCGCCCATCCGAAGTTTCAAGAAATTAGCCTATTTGAAAAACGGTAAATATTGCTTTATGTATGTAAGTGTATCATAATTCTAGTGTATCTATATGCGATTCAGATGATAATGTATATTGTATGTATACTGTGTGTAAGTGCATGTGTGTGTGTACTAGTAGTAGTACTAGTAGTAGTAGTAGTAGTAGTAGTAACATTATGTTCATTGGTTTTTTACATGTTCATTTGGGAACATTTTTACGTACACACTGTTTTAGATAACATAAGTTATATTTGTGACAGAGAGAGGGTACGGGGAATACACACACACACATGTATATTTTCTTATTGAAATTGGAGGAGATTTGAATAGCGAAATTAATTTAGAGCATTTTGTTTACTGATGGGGAAATCTGATCTAGGGCAGAAGTTGTACCCATTGAATCTGGGTCATCAGAAGACAATTAAAAATGGTCGAAATAATTTGTATCGACTAAAAATTGAAATAGAGCTGAATAAGCTAGAAGGAACTTTGGAATTCACATGATTTTGGTTGAAGCAGCCAGAACCCCGTGATAATCGCGTAAGAAGTAGTAGGGTCAGTTATAAACGGCCGGGTTTATCTATATAAACGCGTACATATGCTGAAAAAAGCAGACTGGAGAAAATTCTTGAAGAGAGAAGAGAAAATTGGCCCGGGCAAGCGTTGGGAGGAGGAACGCCACTATAACTTTAAGCCCCGCACAGAAATCTTTATCCCTCCATCGCAAGAGTCATATATCGTTCTGAGACGATTTAACAAGTTAATCACAAACACACACACACACACACACACACACACACACAGACACTCTCTCTCTCTTTCTCTCTCTCTCTTTCTCTCTCTCTCTCTCTATCTGTCTCTCTATCTCTATCTCTATCTCTCTATCTCTCTCTCTCGAATCCAGTGTATGAGTTTTTACGTTAAATACTTTTGTTTTCTGTAACCCGTTTATTTTCTCTACTATTCTTTTCTGCTCTATAAAAGACATTAACAATTCAACCATTGAATAGTTGTTTGTCCGGCTTTCTGCAGATATTAATATTTTTTGCCGCATTCTAAATTTCTTAGCGCAGACTCCCCAACCGTGTCTGCATCTTCAGTCGACCGTGAATGGACGGACATCAATTCTGCTTTCTGGATCAAACAAATCACAACGTGAGCAGGAAGCAGGATTAAACCAGCGGACCAGTCGAATAATCTACGGATGCTCAGGGGACCTATGGCCACTTCCTTAAGTTCGGTTAGGACCGAGTAGACACCTCAACCCAGAGAGTAAGACGCTGGAGGTTGAGGGCTGAAAGTGTTAGAGATTCTTTAAGAACAAATTCAATATAGATTGGCAATGTAATGTTTTTGACATGTGTTTAAGTTGGTAATATTACTAATAGGCTCTAGAATTACTTTCTTCGAAAAGAATTATGTTCTTTTTATTTAGGGTCGCATTAGTAAAATCAAAATTATGGTCAGTTTTATTACTGTGTATTAAGAGTGTGTTTGAATCATTGTCTAAACTTAAATCTCTTTTATGTCCATAGATACGGGATTTTAGACTTCTTTATGTATGTGCGACATAAAACCTTTTATATTGTAAACAATTTATTTGATAAATACCGGCATCTGAATTTGTTCTGGATTCGTTTTTCGTGCGAATTATATGACATCTTCATATAATTAGGAAGGAAAATGACTCGAACTAAAAGAAATGTCGTTCTACAGAAGGATGTCATGGGCCGAACACCGTCCTGGGTAAGACGATAAACTACACCCAGCAGCAAGGTCTCTGATCAGGAGGTTCTGAAGAGAGTGGAACTACCTCTTAATTGCTGGTGTTCCCAGGTCTATCCTGACCCGGGGTGCTAGCACCTGTCAGGGTCCCAACTATGGATAAATAGTTAACCCACCAAATTAGGGACAAAACACTATGAAAATGTAAAACTGGTTTTAATACCAGTAATAAATTTTTTTGAGGAAAAATTATTACCAACAATACATTTTTACCAGCAATACATTTTTACCAACAATACATTTTTACCAACAATACATTTTACCAGCAATACATTTTTACCAGCAATACATTTTTACCAACAATACATTTTTACCAACAATACATTTTACCAGCAATACATTTTTACCAACAATACATTTTTACCAGCAATACATTTTTACCAACAATACATTTTTACCAAAAATACATTTTTACCAGCAATACATTTTGGGAAAAAAAACATATGAGCAGCAATACATTTTTGAAAAATAATATTACTAGCAATAAAAATCATGTCGGTATTAAATAATCCATTGTGGTTGATATGCCGTAAAACAAAAAAAAAACCATGGTCTGAACATGTGAGTAACGATGAAGTTTTGGAGAGAATAGAAACAAAGAGAAAACATACTTAACATCACGAAGAGGCATTTCTGATAAGGAAGGAGGGTTTGGAAAATTTGATCCTCACGGGACGGATAGAGGGAAAGAAGAACAGGGGAAAGCAACGCGTGACATAGTTAATGGGCTTGAGCAAGTGGGTGGCAGGACAGGGTCTGGCAGAAATAACAAAAAAAAACTTATTAAGAGCTACAAGGGCCAGGAGGAGGTGGAGGACACTGATCGCCTACGTCCTGAAGGAACAAGGCACATGATAAATAGAAAGGTGGTAAAGATCCTAGTATTTATTTACAAATTTTGTTGAAAGTGTGTTAGAAGGTAGGATTTTGTATTTTGTGCTGTTGTAATTAGAAGTCCTATTAGTGTTGCCTATTGTTTTTATTGATTTGTGGATTTCGTAAGCTTGTTTCCTAGCTATGAGGATGAAACGATGTATGTAGCGAAGAATTATAAATGTTTTCTCAATATATTTCTCTTCTTCACTTAGGTGTTCTAGACTATGTATCCTATGTGCTCTTAGCTAGAATCCTTATTTAATCCTGATTTTATTTCTGAGTTGAGGTGGAAATAGAAATTAATTAGGTGGTTTTTGTTAGTGTGTTAAAGATAGATCATAAAATTTTATTGTTACGTATTAATAAGATGTTGAGAAAAAGGTAAAGATTTGTTTATTTCAAATTCATAGATAGATAGATAGATAGATAGATAGATAGATAGATAGGAACAGACTGAGATAGATATGAACAGACTGAGATAGATAGATAGATAGATAGATAGATAGATAGATAGATAGATAGATATGAATAGACTGAGATAGATAGATAGATAGATAGATAGATAGATAGATAGATAGATAGATATGAATAGACTGAGATAGATAGATAGATAGATAGATAGATAGATAGATATAAACAGACTGAGATAGATATGAACAGACTGAGATAGATATGAACAGACTGAGATAGATAGATAGATAGATAGATAGATAGATAGATAGATAGATAGATAGATAGATATGAATAGACTGAGATAGATAGATAGATAGATAGATAGATAGATAGATAGATAGATAGATAGATAGATAGATATGAATAGACTGACATAGATAGATAGATAGATAGATAGATAGATAGATAGATAGATAGATAGATATGAACAGACTGAAATAGATATGAACAGACTGAGATAGATATGAACAGACTGAGATAGATAGATAGATAGATAGATAGATAGATAGATAGATAGATAGATAGATAGATAGATAGATAGATAGATAGATAGATTGTGATTTTGAGAGAAATCCAAAACAGTGCCGAGCCAGATCTTAAACAGCAATCTTAAGAAAAAACACGAACTGATGTTGTTTAGATGTTAATAACATTTTTACAGATTCCTTATATCCTTAGATGTGTTGTGCAATATCCCACCCAGTCGAAAATTCGTGGGCAGAATCCCCTGGACAGACACCGACACATGTAAGAGCAAATGCAGAAGGCACTCAATTAATTAAAGTCAGGTTGGATGAGAAATCTCCGAAAAACGCTGATCTAATCAAATTCACATTAATTTTCAACCATAAATTCTTTATTCATAAATCCTATTTATTTCTTGCCAGAAAAGTATGTAACTCTGCACGCGATGCAAGTATTGTATATAAATTAAATTAAATCCGATAAATTGAACTGAATTAGTAGAAATTAAATCAATTTATTAGATTCAATAAATTCTATTAATCATTGGTTACTTGGGACAGTTGAAAAAATATATAACTGTTTGCTTTTATGGTGTTACTGCGTTTACACCGTTCTTGAAGACAGCTAATAAGATACCAAACGCGTTATAAATTCAATTTCAGATATAAATTATACATATAATCGCCATATTCTGTCAATAATGCTTCCTCTCATTTCTGAAAAGTGACAATATCTTTCTTCCTGAGTTTTAATGAATATCCTAATGTACTGCGACCACATCAGATCTGGTGCTCCTGCTATATATTTAGAGATTCTTGAAGAATCTGCAATGTTACTGGTCTTGACCTGGCAGCTCTCCTTCAATCAGTTTCCCACCGCCTAAATATCGCGTCTTGGTACCTTTTCGATAAATACTTTCATGGTAATTGCTCTGATGAACTTTCGACTATGAATGATTATCTAGTCCGGCGTTAATTACGTCCAGTTACCAATTAAGGGTTTTGGTGAGTTTTATTACTAACATTATTTTGTTTAGTTTCTGGTATATAAATTGTATTCATTGCAAATATTCATTGGGTTTTCATTTTTAAATTTTGTTATTTTTATTCCCCCACCAAAAAATATTGTTCATATGGGAACTAGTTAGGACTACATAGAGACTCCGAGGTATTATGGTGACTGTAGTAAGAATGGTAAATAAGAATATGTTGTTTTGGTGTAAGGAATACTGTGGTATGTTTCTGTCAGTAATTGTGGCTAGCTAAGTTTAAGAGAAGATAGATTGAAGACTGACCTTCGCCTGTCACTCTCTTTGGCCTTGTGCCACATTTTTGTATTTTTCAAAATAAATATTACTTTCCACTATGGTACCGATACTTTATGAATTTAAGCGCGGTACAAGATTGGCAGCAAGGTTTCATCATTTTACACTTGAAATAGCTAGACGTAACCGTAAGTTCTATGCTAACAGTTTCTTCTCGCTTGTGGAACTCTCTTCCGGCTTCTTGCATCGCAGTCGACTTTGATCTTAAAAAATGTAAATGCAATGTCAGTCGTTATTTACTGTCTTCTTAATTCTTGTTCTTTTAATATTCTCTCTCCTGAATATTATTCTCGTATTCCGTAACACTCAGTGACTTTACTGCTTTGCTTGAAGTAAAATGATTTTTTTTTAAGTAAACGTATTAGGAATACATTTTTATCCCACACATAAAAGCGTATCATCTTAAAATAATATACTAAAATTTACAATATACAATTATTAAATTATAATATTGAATATGTAATAATATTAAAACTGTTGTAAACGGGAACTAAGGAAACGGAAGCACCGTCTCAGCTATTGTTCAGACACGGAAGTACTGTGTCGGCCATGTTGTTTATGTGGGGAAAAAAAGAGCTAGCGAGATCGCTTCGGCGGACAGAAGGCGAAAAGTCGAAACTGCGTTGGCGGTGTTATACATCCCACCTTACTAAGTTGGGACAACATAATATATTATTATATGTATAATATTATATTTTATATAATAACAATGATAATGTTATAGACCCCACTGTTGCTGAAGCCGTTTCGGCTTTCGATGTTCTTCAACTGGCTGCAAATATACCTGCCTGAAATGTTTGTGAATGTGGAGTTACATTATTTAAGTTAAAATGAATGAAAGAATCAGCGTATATGCTAGGTTATGAGGACCTCCTTAGCAGACCTAGCCTAAAAGTAAATTTACCCGCTGGGCCTTTTCTATAAATACTTTCACGGTAATTGTTCGAATAAGCTCTCCGCTATAGTACCTAGACATTTTGAATGTAAGCGCAGTACTAGACTGGCATCAAATTCTCATCAATTTACAGTTGAGGTGGCTAGATGTAACCATAAATTCTTTGCTAATGGTTTCTTTTCTCGCACTTCTCTTTTGTGGAACTCTCTTGCGGTTCCATACTTTCCGGCCAACTTTAATCTTCAAAAATGTAAATGCAATGTCAATCGCTATGTACTGTACACCTGATTACTCTTTTTGTTCCCGCTCATTAGCAAATTATACCTGTCTCTAATTCTTCCACGCCCAGTAACCTCTTGTATCTTAATGGCTTTACTGACTTGCGTGGGATGGACTCGATTTTTTAAAAAAGTATGGGAGCCGCTAATAAAGAAAGAAAGGCAAATGACATTAAGTGTTCAATGGCAGCAGCAGCAGTCAAACCCTGGGGAGCAGCAGCAGTTAAAACATGACAGCCAGCAGCAGCAGTTGCAACTTAATCAGCAACCAGGTCAGGTTTAATCCTCTAAGTTCGCTTGATATACACCCGAGGCAGGTCGGAGAGCGAAATAGGCCAAAACGTTGTAACAACAACAAAGATAAGGACAATAGTACTAATATAAATAGTGAAAATAATAATAATAATAATAATAATAATCCCAGGAATTCAATTCAGACAAAAATTATAATATTGGGTTTAACGTAACCAAAGCAAGAGGAAATGTAAAGATTAAAATCATCATCACAGACAGATTCTGTAGATCAAGGGTTCTTAACCTTTTGATGATTCCAGACCCCCAATGGATTGTCCAATATGGTCCCATAGCCACTTCATTTGACTGTCGAAATAGTTATCACCAATCCTATTATTTGCCAGTATGTCTTCCAAATATTTCAATCGCTTGAATTTACTGTACTTTAGATATGGATTGCTAGGAACAGAACATGAAAATAAAAGCATTGATAACTTTATTATATTTTTTTTTACTGAAAGCAAAATAAAGTTATAATTCAGTTTTATTCCACAAGAAAAAAAGAAAGAGAACATAAATGTGAAAGTTTTTTTAGTATCTCGACTACATAAAACAGACTTTTACTAATCTAGTGAGATATTCGCTGTCGTTTTTGTGCAATCAAAGCATGGAATCGTGATACAGTTACAGACAAAGCTACTCGCATGTCATCTGACACATCAAGTCGATTTCTCCACTTTGATTTCAGATTTAATAATGCAGAGATTCACAGAGATACGTAGTTGTGAAGGGAACCCAAACATGCATTGCCCTAATATTGCCAAACCTGGGTAAGCAGAGATTTGTTCACACCAAAACTGCTTGACATCCATCCCATCCCTTTCGAAACCCCCAGCATTTGGTTCCCATACACCCATGGGGTATGGATACCCCCAGTTAAGAAACCCTACTGTAGATGATCGCGGTCTTGTATCCAACATTTTTGAAAATCAACAGCTAATTCTTCCCAGGTTAGAATCTGCTGCAACACAATTAATACGCTTTATGATTGAAATTAAAAACAAAATCCATGTCTTTTAATCAAACAGGAGATCTTATAACATGTGACAATCTACATTAGGTAGATGATTTTTTTTATAACTGAGATCATGACTGAACTCTTCACAAAAAGTCTAGAACGCTAGAACTGCAACGGAATAGACAACACCATCCAAAATGGATGCCATCTGAATAAAAGAAAGCCTGAATGTGCTAATCTTTAGGTCAACGATATAAAATCCTCTTATACGAATTAAGAATTTACACTATTTACATAGTTCGAACTATTGTCATCATCTTTATTGTCATATTGTCGACGTTTAAGTTGTTGTACGCTCCGGGCTTCTTCAGGAGATATACATTAACTGATAACCCTTTATTTCGTCCACCAGGGTAAATTGGTCTAGCTCCACATGTCATGACTTTTCTGGATATCTCAATTTCCCTTATAGTAACTCAGCTCTCCAAGTTTTTGTTCACCTCTTAAATATACACCATCTCAGAAATATAGACAACACGAATTAAGAAGTCGGGCAGTAATATAATCACAAAAAAAGACTAAATGATACGTTCACTCGACTATTGAGAACAATGCTAGACATCTCTCGTCTTTCTTGGAGTGAAATGCCTAATATATATATATATATATATATATATATATATATATATATATATATATATATATGTCCTGGACATTGAGTTCTGCCTGGATCATATCCTCTTGGAATTATTTTATACATATATGTATGTGTATATGTATATTTACCACTAATATTGTATATATATATATATATATATATATATACATATATATATATATATATATATATATATATATGTATGTGTGTGTGTATATGTATCTGTATATATATATATATATATATGTATTATGTCCGTGTATTGTTTAATATACTGTAATGTAATTGTCATCTTTGATGATGGCTTATATAAACCGAAAGCTTAGATAGGATTAAAAAACATGTATCAATATGGTGATTTTCTTTCGTCTTTCAATGATAATGTTAAGATTATCAGAGGATATGAAAGGACTTTGCATAAAATAAATAGACAAAACTTGTCTATATTATTTAATGAAACATGCATCAATATATATATATATATATATATATATATATATATATATATACATATTCTTAGTGTATATATATATATATTCTTAGTATATATATATATATTCTTCGTATATATATATATATATTCTTAGTATATATGTATATATATATTCTTTGTGTATATATATATATATATATATAAATATATATATATATATATATATTCTTAGTATATATATATATATATATATATATATATATATATATATATATATATATATATATATATATAGGGTACGATGGCTAAATTGTCGCAATTTTTTATTTTTTATTTCGTGCATGCGCGCTGTTTGTTTTGGTTTTTCAACTACACAGAATAGTTGGGTCAGTTGAGGAATGCCTGTTTAAAAAAAAAAAACAACATTACGCAATTCAGTTGGCCAGAAATTTGGAAACGGCATGCTTTACTGCTTGGCATTCGTACCAAACCTCCAATACGAACACTTCAGAGTGATGTGTGGATGTCAATCTGAGGATACTGAAGATGATTCAGAAAGAGTTGGATGAGCTAATGGTGATTACGAAGGTACTGCAGCTCGGAAAATCCACTCTCCTCGTTCTCATAAGGAAGGAACTCCCGAATTTGATGGTGAGATTCAGACGATGATTGACAACGATCCCTCCAAGTCATTCAGGTCCATAACCTGGGACACAGGAGTGTCTGAGTTTCTTATCAGGAAGGGTAGTGCATGGAGACAGTCGGTATTTATCGGTAATATGAGAAAGGGCCAATTTTTATCCCAAGGTCAAGCTATGAAGGACAAGAGAAAAAACCGCGCTACGAAGCTTTTGAAAAAACTCAACCATCCCCCTCCAACCGAATATTCTTTGGTTTTTCTCAGAGGAGAAAAATTTCTGCCGGGATAAAATGCAGAACACACAGAGTAACCGTTGACTTGCTGTGACCCTAAAAGATGTATCGAGAGTAATGAAAACTAAATATCCAGCCAACACATGGTTTTCGAAGTGATCGCTAGTGATAGTGACGTTATGTCTCCATTCATCTTCCCTCAGGTTTTCAGACACAGCACGGAGGGATGCATCAAGTGGCTTGATGAGGTAGTGCTGCTCTAGGTCAAGAGGGTGGCTGCTGGAAGACCCTATGTTTGGCAACAGGACTTTGCACCATATCAAGAATGTCAGGCAATTTCCGCGACCACATCGCCCTATAAATCTGGCCACCTAACTCCCCAGATTACAACCTGTTTGATTGTTATATGTGGGTGACGGTTGAGCGAGAGACCAATAAAACTGCTTGTAACACCAAACCTGAACTGAAAGCAAGGACTATGGAAGCATATAACGATACATAATTTTTTATCTAAAATTTTTATATATCAGGAACGGTTTTCAAAGGAAAAATGTATGACAAACTGGGAAATGTTTTTGTGACGCGTTTCATCCGTTAGGACTTCATTTAATTGAGTTTGTTTATGTTGTTTTGACTACAAACGTGAACGAACGAGAGACGCTGAAAGTTTTTAAATATATATATATATATATATGTTGGAAGGAAACATAAAGGGAGATAACTCCAAAGTATTGTAAGAGTTATCCCACTTGCTTTGGACATCGTGACGTCAGACGTCACGTGTGGCAATACAGGGAGAGATCCAAGATGGCGGACTACACGGGGACACGTGTGGCAAACGTCTCTCCATATTTCACTAATTCCTTTGTAGAGTAGTATTAACTCAGTTTATCTAGTAATTAATAAAATGCTGTAAACCTAAAAACGTTCTTGGCTATTATTTCCAATCAAAAAATGCATTGCTCGGTCCTCAGAACTCACGCAAACATAACAATATATATATGTGTGTGTGTGTGTGTGTGTGTGTGTGTGTGTGTGTGTGTGTTGATGTAAAAGGAAAGAACAGTCAGATTAATGATCCAAAGTCCTTTAGTATTTATGCTTTTATTTTTAAAAAACAGTGCTCGATACGGAAGTATGGTTTTAAAACAAAATTATATTTTAAACGTCATCTGGAAGCTGTGGTTGAAGCCAATGGCGATTTTATTGAATAAATTTACTCTTTAGTCTTTCAATATATTTTTGCGTAATTTTGTTAAATATATCTGTGAAAATGAGGTTTCACTGTTATTTTTATTTTTGCTTAATTTAGACGACAATTTATCCACCGCACCCTATATATATATATATATATATATATATATATATATATATATATATATATATATATATATATATTTGTCATCCACAGACTGTTTCGCTGTTTCACAGCTCATCAGTGTGGCTAGACGTCCGGTTGCCTCTAGCTAGGATCGAAACCCAGGGATGAAGGTGAATTTTAGCGTGTTTATTTTTAGATTTAGATAAACACACAGTGACTGACAGTGACTCAATTCTGTCGAAGAGTCATGCTATATTAGCTTAAATAGTCGCTGTTTCAAACCAAAGAGCTCAACCGAAATTAATTTTTCAGGAGCCAATATTTTTGTCATCCACAGACAGACAGACTGTTTCGCTGTTTCACAGCTCATCAGTGTGGCTAGACGTCCGGTTGCCTCTAGCTAGGATTGAAACCCGACTGAAATGGCGTCAGTCGGAACTTCTACCACTAAGCCGTCGGCTCACGGCAGGGATGAAGGTGAATTTTAGCGTGTTTATTTTTAGATTTAGATAAACACACAGTGAGTGTTATATATATATATATATATATATATATATATATATATATATATATATATATATATATATATATATATATATATATATATATATATATATATATATATTTAGAGGTAAAATTTGTAGACACTATAAACAGTGCTCAATGCAAGGTATTTGAACTATATAGAAAAACAGCAAACACAAAATATGGACAAACTGTACTTAGACTAAAAGTTTCATGTATACGCAAAGTATACATAATATAATGTATATAATACTCCGTCGCACCATCGTCAAGTGGTAAAAGATGCAATAATAATAATAATAATAATAATAATAATAATAATACTCAATGTGTATTATATTGTTTCTTTTAGCGTCTGACGATTGTACGACAGTAATATTATTCCCATATACAGGAAACTTTTAGTCGCGAGCAGCAGTAAAATCTAAGTACTTTTTTTCCATACGTATTTTATATGTATATATACACATATATAATCTCTCTATAATGTATGTGTATGTGCGTGTGTGTGTGAAGGCGAGTGAATGAGTAAAAATGTGCTTGTAATAATGATATTTCAGCCCAGTAACAATTCCTGACCCTTGGGTTATGCAAACTTCGTTAGGATTTTTACCGTAGACACATTTCAACAATCCCCCCCTCTCTCACTCTTTTTTCTTTACCTCACCCCCTACCTCTCACTTTATCTCCGTTATCTCTCCCTTTCTATATCTCTTTCTCACACACGCTCACACATATATATGCATAAATTTAGCAATATGAGCTGATTTTAATCCGATTAATATTTGTATAATGAGAAGGCACTTGGGAATTCTTGAATTTTCCTCCATTGACGAAGGCACTCCACGGATTCATTCTTCATCTGTCAATTTCCATGACTTCTTGGGAAATCTAGTGGAATGCTTTCCCATTTCCTTCTCCACGATTCTGAATTCAGTTTTTCCTTTTCCTAAATGCGGGTCTATTTTACCCTACTATTTACCACATAAATTTGGGGTGGGGGCAGAAGAGAAAGCTTTACGCCTTTACCAAGGGCATTCATGAAAAAAAAAAATGATCGGAAAAGAATTTAACTCTGTTAGGCTAATCGCGATCGCGAATCCCGTGAGGTCGTAGGTGCACTACGTGTACTGCAGCCGCAGTAGAAGTGGTGTTTCTTGGGCAAGATAGCCCAACCCTCTCCAGGCCGGTTTGAATTCAGAGTTTTTCCTTCTCCTAGACCGATTGCCACCCAAGGCTATAGAACACAGTCTACTCTGCTATTTACCCATAGCTGGAGGAGAAGAGGAGTCATACCTTTCCCAAGTGTACTAGCACGTAAGTCAAATATAATGGATCCGACTGGAATTCGAACTCGGCTCTCTGATTTCCCAATCCGAGCCCCTATCCATTAATATTTCCAGCTTTTATGCACAACTGTCCGATTTTGTTCATGTAATTTGTAAAAATAAAATAAAATAAAATAAAGCTGGTTCATTTTATTTTACTAATTGGTCATCCAATACAAGTCTCAAGAGCCAATCAAAGTAGAGGTTTACTAAATGAGGTTATTGTATGGATTAAAAAGTGGTGGATTAAGTAAGTGCAGATTATGAGGATAAGTAACATTTGACCCTAGACGAGTAGTAGTTAAGATGGTAGTATTTGGGAAAGCATCCTCTTGGGAGTCTGTGCCATGAAGTAGCGGATCTTGGGAAGAGGTTGTCCGACGGGAACTTCTTTCTTACAAATGGAAGACGAATTTGCTGACTTTCATCTATTGAATTGTTATCGGGAGTATCAAATTTATTTCTGTTTCTGTCACAGTTACAAGACATGATAGATCAAACTTGTTTTGTCGTTACTGTTTAATCTAACCCCCGTAACCGAAATCATCTGACCCAACCGAGATCGAAAACTATGAAAATTAGACTATAGGATTTGAGACATGTAATAACTTTTTGTGGATATGCGGGTAGGGTCACAGTTATCAGCGCGACATGTGCAATCGGTGAACCGAGTTGAAATCTTTGCATAGCCAGTTGCGTTCAATTATAAATCCGCTCCTTCACACAATCCCAGCTATAGGTTAAATAGCAGGATAGACTGCACTCAATCCTTGATAACCAGTCTAGGAGAATAGTAACCGTAGGAACGTCAATGGGAAACCACTCCACTAGAAGTTATGGCAATTTATAGGTATTAAAGAAAAGAATCTGTGGAAAGCTATGATCGCTTTTGTCATGAAGGGTTATGTCATTTTTTTTAAATATTCAGACCCAAGCAAGGCAATAAAGCCAATTAGACGCAAGAGGTTACTGAGTGTGAAAGAATACGAGAAAAAGAACAAGAATATTATTGAGGAGACAGAACAACAAAAGAACAGAAATTAAGAAGACGGAAGATAATTTACTCCTGCCTCAAACACAAATCTAGTGATGCTGACAAAGTTAACCTGGCAATTCGAATAGAAAAGGACCTCCAATCGGTTGTGAACTGGGGCAAGAAATGGATGGTTAACTTTAACGCCTCTAAAACAAAACTGTTCTCTATTAACCACCACAAGGATCCATCCCTGCATCCCATTAGAATGTCTGAAGACCAACTTCTCGAGAGCTCCTCTCTGCGGCTGCTCGGTCTCACGCTGTCCGCTGATCTGAGATGGAACAAATACATCGAGTCAATTGCATCATCAACCGCAAGGAAAGTTGGCTTCCTGTGCCGAGCCAGGAAATTTTTCTCCCCGGAATCGATCCTCCAAATCTATAAATCGACCATTCGCTCTTGCATGGAGTATTGCTGCCATATATGGTCTGGAGCCCCTGCTGTTTGCCTCAGGGTTCTTTATAAGATCCAGAGACGGATATGCAATGTAATTGGCCCTGATCTGTCATCTCATCTGCAGTCGCTCTCTCACAGACGCGACGTTGCCCCGCTCTGTCTTTTTTACAAATACTTTCATGGTAATTGCTCCGAGGAGCTGCTTTCGCTGGTTCCTAGGCCTCATGAATTTAAACGTCCTACGAGGCTGGCATCCCGTTCCCACCCCTTCACCGTTGAAACTGTTAGATGTAGACGTCTCTTCTACTCCAATAGCTTCATGTCTCGCACATCTCGCCTGTGGAACTCCCTTCCTTATTCCTGTTTCCCTGACAAATACAATCTCCAACTATTTAAGTGTAACGTCAATCGACATCTCCAGTTGCCTTGATCTATCCACTTCCCTTCTCCACATCATTTCACCTTTCATTCCTGTCTGCTCTCGCTCCAAATCTTCTGTAACCCCCTTGCCTTGATCAATCCACTATCTTTCTCCACATCCTCTCCTTTACCACTCCTATCTGCTCTTCCTCCAAACCTTCTGTAACCCCTTGCGTGCTAGTAGCCTCCAGCCTTGCTTGGGGTGATAAGCTTTAAAAAAAGATACTGATTGACATATTTAAAATTTTAAAGATTAAAATTGACAGAAAAGCATTAGGCCGGAAGAGAGCTTCAAATGTCAGAAGTACGAGAGAAGAAACTGTTAGCACAGAACCGATAGCTACAGCTAGCAATTTCAACAGTAAAAATGATGAAACCTAGCTGCCAATCTAGTACTGCGCTTAAATTCATAAAGTCGAGGTATCGAAGAGGAAAGCTCCTCAGAACAATCCCCATGAAAATATTTATAGAAAAGGCACAGGCACGATGGAGTAATGGATAGCGGCTTGGACTGAGGAATCGAAGGACATCCCCGGTACAAAAGGAACCGGTAAACCATTGCACAATTGCGAGATGGAGGGAGTGGTGACCATCATCGCACAAAATGCGCTAACTGAATTAATAAATGAATGAACTTACTACACTTAAACGCTTATTACGGCTGGAATCGACATTGATATGCATGTATATATGCTGAGTTCGAATTCCAGTCAAATCCATTACATTCACTTACGTGCTAATACCACTGGGAAAGGTATGAATCCTCTTCTTCTCCCCCGAGATACGGGTAAATAACAGGACAGACCGGGTTCTATAACCTTGGATGGTAACTGGACTACCGCAGAGAGAAATGGCAACCAACTGCCTATCGAAAGATACATGATCGCCTAAGCGTGTATCATGCATGGCACATAACTGAGTGACTGGGAAGCTACGTTATGGCGAAGGGTAAGAGACCGAAGCCGAGATGCAAAATCAGGACTGATAACATATAGATTCTTTTTTGGATTTTATCAAGCGGAAAAAAATTAAAAAATGTATTGTTATATCGTTATGATTTCACGTCAAGAGTTGTGTAGGCAAATACTGGACTGGTGGAACCAAGAAATATAGTTCGCCCAACATCTGTCCTGAAAATAGTGCTACTCGTCTTTCGCTACTATATGGCTGCTCGTTACCTTGTATGCTAGTCTGCTAAGGTGGTCCTGTTACAAATGTACATTTGTAACAGTACCACATTTGTATTTATTCAACGTAAATGGTTTATACTGCAGCTAGTCTGAGCGGATCATAGTTACAGTTTATGGGAGAGAGCGCATCGTCTTGCCTGATCTGTAGTTGAACAAGTTCAGTATGATTTCTAACTGCAGATGACTTGTAACTTTGTGCTAATAAAATCATTGATGTCTTTTCAATTTCTCTCAAAAGGTTTGAGTGAAGCCCAGGTCCGGTTTTCAAGTAATTCCCGACGATGCCACACCCTGGGATTGTCTCCTCAGGCCGATATTATCAAGAAGTACTTGACAATCGAATATGGTGAGATTAAATCCCATTTATTATAGTCAGAATGTTATCGTTTTATCCACTCGGCCATGCATCCACCATCCAATAGCTTCATGTCTCGCACTTCTCGCCTGTGGAAATCCCCCCTTTTCCTGTTTCCCTGATAGCTATAATCTCCAACTATTCAAATGTAATGTCAATCGACGTCTCCAGATGCCTTGATCTATCTCTTATCCTTCTCTTCATCCTTCCTCTATCGCCCCTATTTGATCTGGCTCCAACTTTCTGTAACCCCTTGTAACCTAGTGGCTTCCCGCCTTGCTTGTGGTGAAACGCTTAAAAATATACATGTATATCAGAGGCGATTCCAGTCGCAGTAGGCGTTTAAGCGTAGTAAGTTCATGCATTTATTAATTCAGTTAGCGCATTTTGTGCGACTGTGGTCACCACTCCTCTCCATCTCGCAATGGTGGTTCATGATGTCATTCAAGGCAGAATAGTGCAATGGTTTGCCGGTTCCTTTTGTAACGGGGTTGTTTAGCTTAGCCCGTCTCTCCTCTCAGAAGTTAAAAGGGCCGTAGTAAGTTAATGTTTGAAATTATATTCTTTAAGATTTGCTGTATTTAATGGAAAAATGTGCTCAGTATCGTCACAGAGCATTTGTAGATACAATCAGTGTAAACATAGAAATCAACACTGTAAAACGACGAACAGTTTCATGTCCTAAGTTCTGATGAATTTAAGGCAGGAAAGAGCTAATCATATGTATTAAGTTCTATATCCATTTTCTTTCTTTCTTTCTTTCTTTCTTTCTTTTCCTCTCCCTTCCCCTCCATCTCGCTCTATGTGTGTGTGTGTGTGTGTGTGTGTGTGTGTGTGTGTGTGTGTGTGTGTGTGTGCGTATAAACTACCTTCGGGCTGAATTCTTTTTTCTTTTTATGTGCCGTATCCTTTCAGGACGTAGGCGATCATGGCCCTCCACTTCCTCTCTCCTTTGTGGCTCTCAACAGTTTTTGTGTTTCTGCTAACTCCCCCCGACCACGCTCCGCCATCTGCCTACCCAAGCCCGCCATGCATGTCATTCGCCGCTTTCCTCTGTCTCTTTTTCCCTCTATTCGTCCTGTGAGTATTAGATTCTCCAGGCCTTCCTTTTTCATGACGTCTCCCAGAAATTTCATCTGCCTCTTCCTTATCTTAAGCATAAGATTCCTCCTCGATTGCATCCTCGGGCTGAATTAGTGATGAATTTTTTGCTAATGTTACAGGCCGGGAGTTCAAGGCGAGCCCTCACCAGGGAAGATTGACGCAGCACAATCTTACTTTCTCCTATTTAGCTGTGGTGTCCTACTAAGCAAAAGTTAATAAATATCTGTATCTGGGTGTTGACGGGTTTGAGTAATGGTGTGCGTGTGTGTTTAAGTGAACGCATACAAGAGAGGAGGAGGAGGAGGAGGCGAAGAAAAGGAGGGACCGAGATAAGAGGAATGTTTTTTGTTTTTTTTTTAAAAAGAAAAAGTGACATCTGGAAATCGTTTGAATGACTCAAGGAGTATTGAAGGCACGGGATGCGAAGGGACGCAACGTTCCCTGCTGTTTGATATAAAGGCGGCGGCTTCTCCCTCCCTCCCCAAGGAACCCTCCGAGATATGCGGGGTAGAAAAATGACTCAAAACCAATGGCAACAACAGTTCAAAGCACCTTCCGCACTGAGACGCACAAAAAAAAATACATCCCCCACATTTAATAACTCTAGTTTATTCGTTTCCCTTTTGTTGTTGTCACTCTTATTGTTCGATTACATTGCGGTAGGAAGATTCCAGAAAAAAAACAAAAACAAAAAAACAATGAACTACCCAGTCAGTGCCACACGCTTGAGCAATTATGCATCTTTAAATACATGACTGACGAGATAGAAGATTTTTTTCCCGCAGTTGGTTGCCATTTCTTTCTGCGGTAGACTGGTTGTCAGCCAAGGCTAAAGAACCCAGTCTGTCTTGCTATTTAACCCATAGCTGGGGGAGAAGAGATGGATTTATACCTTTCCCAAACGTGTTTGTGCTTAAGTGAATATAACAAACTGAACTGGAATTTAAATGCGTCTCTCCGAGTTCTTATTCCGAGCCGATATCCATTGCCCCACAACGCCCTTCCACACAGAAGATAGGGCAATTATTAAAATAAAATAATAATAATAAAAAAAAAATGAAATTCTTTATATTTTGTTGGAGTGAAGAGATGTGTGAAATATCCAGTGAGACACGGGAAACAATGGGTAATTTGAGATATGATAAATATCTCTGATGTTGCATCCGGTAACAATAAAAAAGATTTCGAATGAAACCTTATATTTCAGTCTGACACAAGGCCAAGAGAGTGAGAGTTAAAGTGAGGATTAAATTGAATATATATATATATATATATATATATATATATATATATATATATATATATATATATATATTGTAAAGTTAGAACCAACTATGTTGGTGTGACCAACAGACAACTTGACAAAAGAACTAACATCTTTTATGTGCCTCAACTCTCATGAGGTAGGCAATCATGGCCCTCCACATCTTCCTGTCCCTTGTAGCTCTTAATAACTCTTCTCTCTTTGTTATTTTTCCCAAACCCTGTTCTACCATTCATTTCCTCAAGCTCATCAAGTATGTTACGCGCTGTTATCCTTCGATAGGTTTTGTGTGTATGAGATTTTCCAAGCTGCCCTTCATTATTATGTAAACCAGAAATTTCAACTGCCTCTTCCTGATGTTAAGTATAAGTTTCCTTTGTTTTCTCCAAAAGCTCGTTGTTGCTCACATGTTCGGTCCATGGCATTCTCAGCATCTTTCTGTAGAACCACATTTCCGTTGCTTCAAGTCTCTCCTTCATCTTTGCGGTGATTGACCAGCATTCGCTGCGATACAGGAAGACATATATCACGTAACGTTTCAGTTTTCTTTTCTTATATATATATATATATATATATATATATATATATATATATGTATGTATATGTGTGTGTGTGCGTGCGCGTGCGTGTGTATATATATATGTGTGTGTGTGTGTGTGTGCATTGATTAAAAGGGCCGTAACTTGACACGTAGTTATTGCCGGAATTTTGACCGGTATCTTTCACTGTATAATGTTCGATTTATGTGATCCGGCATTTACTTAAGTGGATTGACAAGGATGAAGATTACGTTGAAAAATAAATATTTGTGGAGTAAAATAGGTGCTTTTTCCACATTAGCCTATCTGTTATATATATATATATATATATATATATATATATATATATATATATATATATATATATATATTACTGATGTGAACCCGAAGTAGGGGCCACAGAAGGAAAACACGGAACACGGGTTAGAGGTAAGAAAGATATATTGAACAGAAAAATTACAAAGAATAGTGTAAGAGTAAGCAGAGCTTACTATCCAGTGGTGTCCGATATTGGTATCGTACGAGATGCGCATTACTGGTGCTACGATATTTAACAACCCCCCCACCCCACACGGGTCGAATGTGGCACAAGGCCGGTTTAACGTGGGCTTACCGAGCCCGTAGGCTCGGCCAAAAATATGCCCATTTACAACCCGTATACACGAGTTTAGGGACTGTCTACCTCCCCGGACAAAACTTTGCCCTGCGGGAAAGCCTCGTCCGAGTTCCTCTCTGCCAAACAGAGAGTTCGACAGCAGAGCACCATTACTGGTGCTACTCCCATGATACTACCATTCACATAATAATATAGTACTGGGAGAGTTCATGATGTAGGAAAGTATCGGTCTCACAACAATTACTTTAAATGTTATTTTTAGTGAATACCCATATTTGAGTAGACGCTACATTTATTTCAAACAGTATTTTATTTCGTCTATTGGCCTGTACACCGGAGAAAACTTATTAAAGAAAATACGCCCTCAGCAATATGCTGTTGTTCCTCATCGTTTGGTGTAACTCTGAGTTTCACACTCAGAATTGAATCAAGCTAACAAATCCATATTTATTCTCAGTATAAATTGCACATCTATTATTTTGCATCGAGCAGTGTTTTTTTACCATTAGCATTTACTGTGCACTATCACACACACACACACACACACACACACACACACATATATATATATATATATATATATATATATGAGTAAATTTGGATGAGAATCCAACGTAATGGCAAATATATAAAACACTTCGAAAGCTTATGAATCGGAGTTACCTATAGAAGAAAAATAAGTAAATAATAAAAATTAAACAAAAATAAAAATACTTCTAAATTAAATTGAATTTAATTTTCGTAGCAATACATTTAAAGTAAAAATTAAGCGTTCATCTGCTTAACGTGAAGAGTCCGTCTACGAAACTCTGGAGTCGGGATGTTGAAGGCAACATCAATCAGCTAAGTGACAAACTTTTACTCATAGTAATCCTATATATATCTATGTATATATCCAAACAAGTTTGATTAAAAAGAACCATCCCAGTCTGTCTGTTTAATTTTTATTGTATTTTTATCAATTTTCGGATAAGGTGTTGATTATTGTGGATAAACTGTCCGAAGTTCATATTTTGTTATTTTTTATTCAAGTACTTTCGACTTTCGCAGTTATTATCAAGAACCGATGTTGTGTCTGTGTCGTATTTACAGTTCCTTTGTTTGCATCCCTCTGTTCTTTGGGAAGCTGGACGTTTGAAATGCTCTAGCGTGACGTCACGTTTAACGGCTATTGGGAACTAGGCCGCCCAAAAAGAATGATACTTATTTATTTATTTCCTAAATTTAAAGTCTAGTTTCATTTTTAAGCGTTGCTGAATAAGTTTCGAAAAAATGATTTACTCCATTATAAGCTAAATAGTATTAATACTATTTTAAGTTAAATTTAAGATTTAGGTTTTGGTTTCGAAACATAGTAAATTCTGTATCGCGATAAATACATATTTTAAAAAAATAATTATAATAATATGCTCTACTGTGTATCGAGCATTGTCTTTAAAAATAAATGCTAAAGAACTCTGGATTATAAATCTGACTGTTCTATTTATTTTCACACACACACACACACACACACACACACACACACACACACACATATATATATATATATATATATATATATATATATATATATATATATATATATATATATATATATACATTGTTTCGTTGTATTACAGCTCATCAGTGTGGCTAGACATCCTATTGCTTAAAGCCGGGATCGAAACTCGACTGATTTGGCATCGGCCGGCGACAGAGAAATAGAATCTTTTAACGTACTATATACGTGATGTG
Organism: Acanthosepion esculentum; assembly: GCA_964036315.1. Lineage (NCBI taxonomy): Eukaryota > Metazoa > Mollusca > Cephalopoda > Sepiida > Sepiidae > Acanthosepion > Acanthosepion esculentum. The sequence goes on along the minus strand of OZ038498.1, from coordinate 62,715,774 downwards.
TATAAACGCTAAATCAGTAGCCAGAGTGCTCAATTCATACAAAGAGCTGTGCGCTTTAAGCAGGGGCAGCTGCTGTTAAAAATTCCCTTTCTCCATAGTTCTCAACCAGAACGAGAGCAAGTCATCGACAAAGAGACTGTTTCGTTTCGCTGTATCACATCTCATATATATATATATATATATATATATATATATATATATATATATATATATATATATATATATTCATGAATAGAGACAAAAAGAAAAAACTTATCTCAACCAACGCGTTTCGTCCTCTGACAGACTTTATGAGGGCAAATGTGAAAATTTTATTTTGAAACAAGTATTTATAAACAAAAGTCAAAATTTTAGTTTTTTAATTTTTAAAAATTTAAGAGCCGCTCATAAATATTTATCAGTTTAACTGAAAAGTCTTGGTAAATTATGGAAGATGCTAAGTGATGTAATTTAATGTCTAATCAACAAAAGTGTGTAAATGATGTTGAATGTTTTTTATGCAATTAATATACGTTTTCCGTTTGTATTTATTCATATTGTTCTTTTTACTGATACATATTAGTTATAACTGATTTTTTTACACATATATATTCATGTTTGACTTTTCAAAAAACCATTGGAGCAATCCTATTACGCTATGTGATTTTCTTTCACGCAGAAGCTCTTAACCAAAAGTTCGGTTAATTTAGAGCGTAAAATGGCTTCTTCAATGATAGATAAAAAAAAAAGTCAGAAACCAGGTTGTTTATTTCCTGCTGGAGTTCTGTCGAGGAATGTGTGACATATCCGGCAACACACGGGCAACGTTGTTTAATTTGACATATCAACAGATTGGTCCATCTACTGAAATAGCTCGTATGTTTTGTAGCTACAAACCAACAATACGTATTATATCATTTCTGACTCATGTACCCGGTTAAAGATCCACAATCATACAAGCGGGTACCTGGGTATATTGACGAGAAGAGACGTAAGAGGAAATGGCGGGTAACCTACTTATCGACTCCGAGTCAATGAGTGGCCGAGCAAGGACCACAAAGCCGATGAGTGATGGTCAAGGAACAATAGTTACTGTTCTCTAAAACAGCAAACATGATACCACGCCCCTATTCCAACTATGGATTAAATAACGTAGGTTCTCTAGTTTTGCACAGTAACCATTCTAGGAAAAGAATTCAAAACCGTAGAGAAGGAAATGGTAAACCATTCTACTATGTTTCCCAATAAATCATAGCAATTCACAAATAATAAAGAAAAAGGCAATCGTGGAGAGCTGTGACCGCCTATGTTATGAAAGGACATGGCATTAAAAAACGTAGTAAAATCAAGTGGCAGAAAGCATCCCTAATACTTCAATATTCTCCTTAACATTCTTGTTGATTTTAGGAGTACACTGATGTCAACATGGGGTATTTTCCGAAATTATTCGGACTTGCCTTTGTTATTATCGCAATGGCCAGTCAGACCTTTGGCCTTACGCGTTTTGTCTGAGCTTTTGTAAGGAAGGATTTTCTTTATCCCACGGACTTATTAAGAGTAGTTTCCTTATTTTTGTAATTGTTATTTTTTTTTTTAAAGGTGCTTATTGCTTCCGCTTGTCTTTGAGAGACGCTCATTACTTTCTTACTTGCCTCAAAGAAACGGCATAGTTCACGAATCGGAGTGCGGAAACCTCTTGCACACAAGAGAATTTTAGGACCTCAATGAAAAAAAAGAAGTCCATCCCACGCACTTGCATAAACTCAACGACTTTACAAAAATATTACAAAAAATGTTTGCTACTATTAATATTCGAAAAGGTTAAAGAACAATGAGCAATTAATTGCGTTTACAATTAATATTTTACAGTCATAATACTAGTATTACGACTATTACGTCACATTATTTTGTTGTCATGTAGCGACTCGAAACGAGGAATCATCGATCCGTGTTCGAATTTCGGTCGAGTTTCATTATGCTTTGATTAGTGTCTATTTCACCAATAAATTTGGGAGATTCGCAAAAAAAAAAAAAAACCCCAAAAACTACCTTTGGGGAAAGGCATTAATTAATTTCTTCTTTCCCCGCAGTGCTTAGTAACAAGTCTATGAGAAAGACAACTGTGGATTCAAGACGTCTTGCAGCCCTGGCGAAGCGCATGTTAAATGAAAGGGTGGAGTTCACAATAACGGTATGATCCCAACTGTAGTCGGTCTAGTAGATGGAGCCTTGCGGCCACCACGTTGAAATATCGGTTCCTGTATGATCACTGAAGTTAATCAACGTCGAACCTGGTCAGTATCTAGATGGGTTACCGCTTGAGAATACGAGGTGCTGTAAGCAAGGATGTGCGGATGGTGTAATGAGTCGGAATCGTTAATCGGAGAGCCGGGTTCCAATTCCCGCTGGGTTCGTTATATTCATTTACGCGCAAATACTCTTGGGCAAAGGTATGAATCCACCTATTCTCTCCTCAATTGATTCGTAAGATTTGTATCAGTAAACCATTATTATCTAAAAAAAAATTCTTACAATCTAAAAATAATTTCTGGCTTTAAATAACCTGCAAAGGGTTGATAAACCGTAGAAAACAAATCAATCAAGCAATAGTGGATGAACTAATTACTAAAAGACTAATATTAAATGAATTTGTTCGCGTCGATGCTAAAAGCACTTCACGAAAAATAATTTGGAAGTGTGAATTTCATTTTTTTAATCTAATCTCTTGACGCATTCATTCCGCTGATATGGTTATTTTCCAAGAATAGCTTAGATGTAGCACAAGACCGAAAGTATGGGATTCCCAGTGAGGATCGAACTTACGACCCAGACGTAATTTTTCCGGCGAGACAATCTTGCTAACCATTACACTTCGTCGAGGTTCCCACATTCCGCTGATATGAGTCCGGATACATAAATTTGTAATTACCTGGAATTATGGTTAAAAGGAACATTCATTTCTATTTTTGTCTCCCATATTTAACTTGAAAGTTTAAAGCTTTTAGGCGTGTCAATTTCAGTGAAAACTTTGAGAAAAAGACATTTTGAAAGGAGAAATTAATTCTTTTTTTTTCTATACATATTTTACAAAGGGAAATTATTAATATGGATTGAATTAGAATATTGAATGAGCCTGAATAAACATCTAATAAATATGGAACAAGAATTTAACAATTATTATTAGAAATAAAAGAAGCCACAAAAGACTTGGTGTGTTTGCATAAAAGACGATAAAGTTCCCTTAAGTAAATATTTAGTGTTGGAAATTTCTTTGACAGAAATTAAGATAGATATAATTCACTCAGAATAATTGCATTTACTACATTTTCTGTCAAATCATAGAAATTCTGTTTGTATTCCCGAGTTCCCCGTGCTAAGTGGCATTCACTTCTGTCAGCATATTTAAGCGATTTTAAAGGCTACCAGAGAAGGATTTTAAAAATTGGGTTGGGTCTATTCATTGGCTTGAAATATTTTTGAACCTTTTATTTCAGTTGGCTTATTTCAGTTCATTATATTTTTAAAGTTTAAAATTTGAATCTTCAAGTCTCTCTTTTCGTGCCAATTTTTTAGCCTTTTCATTTTATGCATTTTTGAGACTCCTTAGCGTCTAATCCTTTAATATGTGACTAAAAATGTGATTAAACAGGGATTTGGGCTTACTCAGAGAATATAGTTTCCACGGGGAGCCCCTTAACCAACAACACTATTCATCGGAAGAGTGAGTCTCACTTCTTTGTTTATTCCCTATCTCGTTGAAAAAGGACACAGGCGTGTCAGTAAATTCCGACTTTAAAATCTTTCTCTTCGTGTTTCAATTTAGTTAAAAGGTTAATATATAATAAATATCAATCGTATTGCCAATATTGTTATCATTTTGTTGTCTTTCTATTCCTCAAATTTCATTAACCGGCCTAATAAATCTCTCTCTCTCTCTCTCTTTATATATATATATATATATATATATATATATATATATATATATATATATATATAGAATATGTCCAAATGTATTCTACATTCAAGCGCTTTCGGCAATATATCAATTGTACTTTTTTGATATTGGTATCTCCGATTTGTAATTTGCATGTTGGCCTGTTCCGTTTGCAAACAACCATGCAGTCTGTCTTCTTGCAATTGATATTTAGTCCTTTCTATTAGCTTTCCTTCACTACAATCTGTAGTTCTTGTAATTTACTTTCTACCTGCTATCAGCACCATGTCATCTGCATATCTTATGTTGTTAAGATTGTGACTGCCAATAATGAATCGTGGTAGGACTTCTATTTCTTTCAGAATCACTTCACTGTTGAATAAGTCCGGTGAGAAGACACATCTTTGTCTTACACGCCTTTTTATTTTCGTATATTTACTGAACTCATTTTCTAGCCGTATGTAGGCAGTTTGCTGCTATTATAAGTTATAGATTATTCTAACATTCTTCCCAAATATGTCAAAGTTTTCTAGCAGTTCCAATAGTTCTTTGTGACGTGTTTTATCACACGTTTTGGCATAATCTATAAAATTCAGGTACCCACTACGTTTGTTAAAACTATTTTGTTATATTACATTTATTACATAACAAAAATGCTTTGTTTGTTATGTAATCATACTACACCCTCCCCAGTCGTCCAAGACTTCCAACACCGCGGCTGGTCGCTGAATTGACCGCTTCAATCCGGAGCTAACCTTATCCCACGTTGTGATTTAAGTTGGATCATAAGGAGGCCAGGATCAAATCGTCGCAGGTATTTTGATGTTGGGTTGTAGGGCGATGACATACAGGAAAAAAATAACACTTGAATAAATTATACAAAAGTAAATATTGTTTTTATATCAGTCTTCCGTACAATATATTCGCATGCAATTAATTATCAGCCCAACCCGCGTCTAAATCGGAAGTGATATTATCGTTGTTGACTTAGCAAAATCTGATTTACTGTTGTTGGTAAAGGTTAGCACAAGGCTGAAGTCGGAGGCTTTCGTCGGCAGATAATCACGTAGGCCTCTCGCTTGTCTTTGGTCTCGTCTCCGTCTCTTCTGCCTCTCTTCTGCGACTCGTCTGCCTAATTCGCTTCCCACATTCATATTTATTGACATTCGCCCAAACTGTTAAAGTAAGAGAATTCGATAATTCTGGAGAATTCCCTTCTTCCACTGCCTGACACGAAATCTCCTCAGTGAGTGTGCATAACTTATTCACCCACCCCTGGTATTTCAAATTCGTTGTTTACAAAAAATGAAATTTTCGCTTTACAGCTTGTATTTGCATCTATGTTTCAATCAACATTGCCCCCTAAATCTGGGTCAATTTTCCATTGTTCAAACTTCTCGACATACAGTTCAAGTCATTTATGTGTGAATTAAATCCTCAATTCTTCCCACGGGCTTTTGGTATCAGCACATAACACTTTCTTATGTTTTAACAAAACTTTCTTCCGTTTTATCGCGGGCAACGACAAATAGTATCACGGTTATATTACATAAACACTCAACATCCACAAATTAATCACCTGGAACTAATCCTGTCAGTATTTTATTTGTATAGAATATTAAAATGGCCAAGGGAAGTAACCACTCATAAATATACTATCTTAAGTTGAGTTGCTACCCTTTATAGTAATTTTTTTTTTTAAAGACGCTTAATCCTTTTGTTATGTTTAAGTGTCATTTTTGTTTGCATTTTCTCTAAAATTTTATCGTTGCTCAAATGTTCGGTTCATGTTATTCTCATAATATCTCATGTTGATTTTATGAGCCTACTCTTCTATGCTGGCTCAAGGTATGTTGAATGAGAGCGTTTGAAGATTTTCTCGCAATAGGCTGCCAATTCATTCTGCGGTAGACTGGTTACCAACCAAGGCTATAGAATCCAGTCTGTCCTGGAGGGAGAAGACTTATTTTGTTTGTTTTATTTTTATTTTACGGTATATCAACCTCAATGGGTTAGTTCATGCCGACAAGTTTTTTATTGCTGATATTTTTTAAAAAAATGTATAGCTGGTAATAATGTATTACTAGTAATAATTTTTCTTCAAAAATTTATTGCTGGTAATAATTTTTTACAAAGTATTTCTGGTATTAAAAGCTATTTTTACACTTTCATAGTGTTTTGACTCCAGTTTGGGGGTTAACTATTTACCCATAGCTGGGACCCTAACAGGTGCTACCACCCCGGGTTAGGGTGGACCTGGGAACACCAACAATTAAGAGGTAGTTCCATGCTCCTTAAAATCTCCTGATCAGAGGCCTTGCTGTTGGATGTAGTTTATCGTCTTACCCAGAGATGGATTAATACCTACTATTAACACTACTACTACTAGTTGCATTTGAAATCCTGTTTATTAGCGAAAATTAGACACTCGCCTCAGACACTAACAGCAAACACGCAAGGAATGTCAGAAACATTACTGGTTGCCTTCTTTTGCGGATGAAAGAGAGTGGCAAATAAATATTCTAAGGTATAAAATAAAGCCGGCTAAGAGACAAATTTCAGTCAGATTTTCCAAAATTTTAGGCGAATAAAGAAAAACGCCATATTAAAATCGTGTCAAAGAGCGTTTCCTCTGAGTAATCAGTCTTGAGCGTGATATAAAAATGTTCGTAGCATTTGATACATTCAGTGACGATATGTCATGTCTAAATAATTGCAGATAAATTTAAAACTAAACTTTCACTGTTTGACATTCACAAATGTCAGATTTTATGTCGTCCTTTAGTTCAAATTTCACAGTTTGATGTTAATTTTAGACACAGTCATATGAATGATGCCTGCTAGTATGGATTTGAGACAATTAGCCCAAGTCGTTTTCTGTTTGGCGAACGCAGACGTTTTAAAAATACAACCCAAAATATATAAAATAATATAATTAAACTTATCTCCTTGCGGTAGGATTTATTTTACGGAGCCACTGATAGCATAATAAATAAATAAATAAATATGCCTCACCGTCAATTTCAGTTTTTTCAATTTTAAAATTGGAGAATTACAAGTTGTTTCGTCGTTTTCATTTGCATGGAAAGTCATCACGAACAAAAGCAAACATTCAGAGAGACACTGCTTTTTATGAGGGGGTGCTGAAAAGTTTTCTAACAGATTCACTTACTCAAATCTGATCAAGTATTAGGATGTTTTTTTTAATCGTTTAAGATGAGAAGCATTATTTTTTCCATTTATTTATCTTTTGATCGTGGTAAATTTCGTGAAATTTGAAAATTTGCCCAATTTTTACAACTCAAAACAGGCTAAGGGTTATTCAAATAATATATAAAAATATTACTAAATGAAGTGGTCCTTGATTTGGTCATTTGGAAACATTTCTAGATGTGGGTTGAACCAAGGCTTTACGACCCTATCACCAGCTCTCGTTCGATCACCAAAGTTAAGCAACGTTGAGCCTGGTCAGTAATTAAAGTTAAAAACCCCTTAAAATGTATTTCAATAATATATAAACATATTAGTAAATGATGAAAAGTTCCTCGACAAAAAAGATCTTCCATATGAAGAAAAAAAGAAAGAAAACTATTTGGTCACTTGTAAACCTTTTTGGGCCGAACCGAATGCTTACGACCATATCACCGGTTCTTGTCTGTGCATCAAAGTTAAGCAGCGTTGAACATAGTCAGTAATCAGATGGGTGACCGTTGGGGATTAAGCAACACGCCGAACAAACCGGCACTTCCGGACTGACAGGTCGTAAGACAGACCTAGATTTGGATGAGTGGTCTAACCGAAAACTTTTATGCCCTTCATCGTAGTTCCTGGAGGCACAATTTAGAAGAGTCTCTGCTTAGGCGCATTTCGCATTAATAAACTTCTAAAGGTGCAGCGGGGTGGGGGGATTAAAAATTAGCCCTGGAAAATGAAATCGACAAATCGAATTCAAATCCAGGCTGAGACAACTGCGTTCACTTTTTTCTTTTCTTTTTATGTGCCGTGTCCTTTCAGGACGTAGGCGATCATGGCTCTCCACTTCCCCCTATCCCTTGTAGCTCTCAATAACTTTCGTGCCTCTGCCTACTCCCCTAGACCACGTTCTGCCATCCACTTGCTTAAGCACGCCAGGTAATGAAATGCGTTGATTCTCCTTGTCTCTTTTTCCCTCTATTCGATCTGTGAGTATCAGATTATCGAGGCCTTCCTTTCTTATTACGTGTCCCAGAAATTTCAGCTGTCTCTTCCTGATGTTAAGTATAAGCCTCCTGCTTGTTTGCACCCTCTCCAAAACCTCATCGTTGCTCACACGCTCGGTCCATGATATACTTAGAATCCTTCTGTAGAACCATCCCTTCGTTGCCTCGAGTCTCTTCTTTTCTCATTACGTGTCCCAGAAATTTCAGCTGTCTCTTCCTGATGTTAAGTATAAGCCTCCTGCTTGTTTGCACCCTCTCCAAAACCTCATCGTTGCTCACACGCTCGGTCGATGATATACTTAGAATCCTTCTGTAGAACCATCCCTTCGTTGCCTCGAGTCTCTTCTTTTCTCATTACGTGTCCCAGAAATTTCAGCTGTCTCTTCCTGATGTTAAGTATAAGCCTCCTGCTTGTTTGCACCCTCTCCAAAACCTCATCGTTGCTCACACGCTCGATCGATGATATACTTAGAATCCTTCTGTAGAACCATCCCTTCGTTGCCTCGAGTCTCTTCTTTTCTCATTACGTGTCCCAGAAATTTCAGCTGTCTCTTCCTGATGTTAAGTATAAGCCTCCTGCTTGATTGCACCCTCTCCAAAACCTCATCGTTGCTCACACGCTCGGTCGATGATATACTTAGAATCCTTCTGTAGAACCATCCCTTCGTTGCCTCGAGTCTCTTCTTTTCTCATTACGTGTCCCAGAAATTTCAGCTGTCTCTTCCTGATGTTAAGTATAAGCCTCCTGCTTGTTTGCACCCTCTCCAAAACCCATCTTTGCTCACACGCTCGGTCGATGATATACTTAGAATCCTTCTGTAGAACCATCCCTTCGTTGCCTCGAGTCTCTTCTTTTCTCATTACATGTCCCAGAAATTTCAGCTGTCTCTTCCTGATGTTAAGTATAAGCCTCCTGCTTGTTTGCACCCTCTCCAAGACCTCATCGTTGCTCACACGCTCGGTCGATGATATACTTAGAATCCTTCTGTAGAACCATCCCTTCGTTGCCTCGAGTCTCTTCTTTTCTCATTACGTGTCCCAGAAATTTCAGCTGTCTCTTCCTGATGTTAAGTATAAGCCTCCTGCTTGTTTGCACCCTCTCCAAAACCTCATCGTTGCTCACACGCTCGGTCGATGATATACTTAGAATCCTTCTGTAGAACCATCCCTTCGTTGCCTCGAGTCTCTTCTTTTCTCATTACGTGTCCCAGAAATGTCAGCTGTCTCTTCCTGATGTTAAGTATAAGCCTCCTGCTTGTTTGCACCCTCTCCAAAACCTCATCGTTGCTCACACGCTCGGTCGATGATATACTTAGAATCCTTCTGTAGAACCATCCCTTCGTTGCCTCGAGTCTCTTCTTTTCTCATTACGTGTCCCAGAAATGTCAGCTGTCTCTTCCTGATGTTAAGTATAAGCCTCCTGCTTGTTTGCACCCTCTCCAAAACCTCATCGTTGCTCACACGCTCGGTCCATGATATACTTAGAATCCTTCTGTAGAACCATCCCTTCGTTGCCTCGAGTCTCTTCTTTTCTCATTACGTGTCCCAGAAATGTCAGCTGTCTCTTCCTGATGTTAAGTATAAGCCTCCTGCTTGTTTGCACCCTCTCCAAAACCTCATCGTTGCTCACACGCTTGGTACTTGATATCCTTAGCATCCTTCTGTTGAGCCACATTTCCGCTGCGTCGAGTCTGTTCTTCATCTTTGAGGAGACCGTCCAACATTCGCTGCCATAAAGAAGGACAGATGTCACGTAACAACTCAGTACTCTTTTCTTTGTCACCAAAGAAATCCTGCTGTCTCCCAATACTCTGCCCAGTTTTTGGAATGCATCCTTGGCCATCACACTCCGTCTTCGGATCTCAGCGTCGCACCTACCGTCCTCCGACAAAACACTTTCCAGATATTTCAACTTCCGAACATGCTTGATTTTAGTGTCCTCGGCCTGCAAATCGCATTTCGGGCTCATCCTTTTATCGATGACCATGCATTCTGTCTTCTGCGTTCACTAGGCACTAATTACTCGAGGAAATCGTCCATTTTCTTGATTTTTATTCAGAACGACACTGATAGAAAACAAAATTGCAACAACCTGAACAAATAAACCTGGTATTAAATAAATGATATCAGTAATATTCTCAGAATTAATTTATGTTTTTATGAGCAATATATCGTATGAACTCACTTTATAATATCTATTCTTAAAAAATATAGATACTAACATCTTTAGGGATTGTCGCTTTTTATCTTACAAAGTGCAACATAAATTCTCTTTATCAATAAATTTTATCACTTTAAATTTATTTTTAGTGGGTACTCATATTTGAATAGACTCTCCGTTTATTTACTAAACTTTATATTTATAAATTTTCCTTTGCCTGCTTGAGTTCTCTGGAAAGATTCGAGCCTGCTTCCCCACCATTGGACATAGGGAACAGCCGTTAGATCCTACGTGCTTTAGACCGACTCTGCCACGAATAACTTTGCCGATCAAGCAAGGATGGATGCTTCTTTTATGCGAAATCCTTCTCGTCATAAACTCTCGAAATTTCATATCTGCTCAGTTTCGAATCCTTGGTAGTTACTCTGTCTCCCCACTACGACGAGTTGTGACACAAGGTCTTTTTTTTAAGGTGGACACCCGAGCACGTACACCCGGGCCAGGAACAAAAATTGCGCGCAGCCGTCGTTTGAGGTGGCCTCGGTGCGAGCACCGATCCCTCTCTCTGGCGCAATGAGAGGGCGCAGCCTCGGGCAGCTGTTCCCCAGGGATGGGCACCTCTCGGTATAATTTTCTCAGTTGCGACACTGTCCTTTGACGCAGTCGCCTCTGAGTGCACTCTGCTCAAAGACAGAGACGCAACTGAGAGATGATAAATAGATGTTTTACAAACTCCTCCGAAGAGGTATTTACACACTTGTAAATACCTCATCAGTTTCGAATCCTAACGTACAGAAAGCAATTTTCTAAAAAAAAAATAAAAGCCTCCTAAAGCCCACCAACCGTCTCAAATCACTTTAATTAGACAAAAGAGGCCCGTGTGCATTTTCTGCTTGCCGTGGACACTTTCACTGCAGAAATCTATCGGAGCACGCGTCACTATTTAAAACTCAGACACTAATTGTGTACTGGTATGAATGTTACTACATTACAAAATGAATCAAAGCCTTCGGAAATTTTATAAGAATATCTTTTATGTAATTTTCATTCTTCGGTACCAATTGTAATGACGAACGTATCATTCCAACTACTAATCATACCTGGTGGTTAAAAATAATTTGGGCGTGCACTAACTTACCTTAGATTAAAGAATAAATTTCTTAACCCTACTAATGGAAGGATTGAATGTTCATATATGTCACATAATATTATTGGAGAATAACAGAATAAGGGAATAACGATTTAGAGTTATCTAGAAAAATATGTTGTGTTTATAGCCAATGAGTGTTAACTGTCCGAGAAGTGCGGAATTGTTTTGCAAAATTTCCTTCTGAAGAAATGTCGTTGGAAGATAAACCCAGAACGGAGCTTTTCACCGGGTTTGATGAAGCCCTAAAATCATTAGTAGAGACCAATCGACTGTAAAGTACTCGGAAATTAGCAATGATACTAAGCACATCCTAATCTAACAGATACCACCACTTAGAAAAGCTAGAAAAAGTCAGCAAACTGTTTGTTTTGGACTCCACAGACACTTTGCTAAAATAACAATGTAGATCGTTGATATACAAAAACGTAAAACATTTATGACTCAATCTAACAATAGATTCTAGCAAGCATATAGCGTACCCATGTCAAAATTTACATCGTTCTGCAGGATGTTACAATTTTATTTTTCGTTTGTCTATATCAGCTTTTTCTGATAATCCAATCTGCTTATTTTCAAAGCAGACACATCCTATGTTTTGAAAGATTAGTAAAGAAGAATATCCCTGCCCAATCGCAACCTCTATATAACGTACACTCGTAAAAGTACTTACATGGTATAGATATCTAGAGGAACAGATAGAATCCGAGTTTCGTAGTAGAACTCCGAGTACTTCCTGGTCTTTTCTGCTACTGTGACAATAGACTGCTCCTACCAGGGCGGGATTTAGGTGAAGAGAGGTCTTAGGCTATTCCACTTGTGAGGCCTCTCCAAATCCCCAATTCTCACGAGTAGAGAAAAATGGAAGTGTGTTTGTTTGAGTAAAACCGAGGATGATGATGTGTGTTTGAAATTACTGAATCTTTATTTAGAGTCTACAATGCGTTATGACAGCATGTGTAAGAAAGACCTATGATAGTTTAAAAAATATTATACACCTTGGCTGGAGGCTCCATAGATTTTGATGCCCTAGACTTCAGCCTTCTAAGCTTATAGATAAATCCGGAACTGGCTCCTACTTATAAATATGGCAAGTAGCTACATTAGAGTAGGATTTGAGGAGTAGCTGATTTACTCAAGTATTTTCGTTCTATGTATGAGTATTAATAAATCTCTTCTTTGTTTCCCTAACTAGTCTTCTGTTCATTTCGATACTCTAACTACGGCCTTCCTCATTCTCGGCTATTTTGAACAAAGACAAAATTACAACGGTTCGAACCCGGATAAAAACCGAGATCTTGAATACAAAGGCATGCATTCTCTATTTGTTAGGATGGCGCCGCACAGTCGTGCACTCACCTCATCCTTGGGGCTCTGTGTCAAACTAATCTCATTAAATATCTTTATATATTAGAAAGAGGAACAAAGCTATGATTGTACATGAGCATACAAATCGATGCAAATATATATAAAATATTGATTTATTGCCATCTACTTACCTATCTCGTTACTACTTACGAGTCTAAAATATACATCATAGCTGTCTGGTCTGACTCGAAAGAGATATTTGTACTAAAACAATGTAAGTGCAAGTAAGATATTCACCTTGTTTAAGTAATATAACGTACAGACCAGATATAAATATATAAATGTACAGATGCAAATTCACGAATAGAAATTTGAAAGCGTTAAATAATAAAGCGTCAAGCAAGTAATTACGTTTTATCAGAAACGATATAAAAAAAATGTAAGTTAAATTTATTTGAATATTATTTATAGAACAAATATAATCATCTTCACTTTCAAAGGATTGCAGCCCAAAGGGGAAGATAAATTTTCGATTTCCCGTTTAAAGAAATCTATTTATTTCCCCCCGAAAAAGAAGTTTGAAAGTGTGTTTTTAACTTGTTTATTTCAGAAATGTTCTGGTGATTGAAACAAACGAAAATCTGCAGATGCTAAATCTGGCTAGTGTGAGGGACATAGAAGAACGTTCTTCACCCACTGTAGTGAGTTTATTTTTGATTGGCTTTGTTTTACAGAGTGTGCTCTTGTATTGTTACGCTGGAAAATAACATACTTGTTCTGTTTTGCAACAAAAGACACTTTCGACATAATGTTTCCTTTATACAATCCAGAGGCAATTCCCGTCTCTAAAGATGGTTCTTCCATGTTTCATCAGTTTCTAATTGTCGAAACCTTTCATATCCCCCCCCCCCCAGATACAAAAAAAAAGAACTTCTGTGAGTATAGTTCTGGTTATGGTGGTGACACTGAGTTTTCATCTTGTGAGAATCACTGTTTTTCGTTTTCTCTTGATATGCAAAACTCATTTTTCATCACCTGTAATAATGCGATGCAAAAAATAAATATTTATATAATCTCCGTCTTTGTCAATGCATTTAATTCAGTGGTGAATATTATACAGTGGAAATTATAGATCAAAATTTGGATAATAACTACGTCGCAGACGTAGACTTAAATATATATATATATATATATATATATATATTTATATTTAAATATATATATATATATATATATATTTAAATATATATATATATTTACGTAGGCTTATATATATATATATATATATATATATATATATATATATATATATATTTAAATATATATATATATTTACGTAGACTTATATATATATATATATATATATATATATATATATTTAATTTATTTAATTTGCAACTTTTCAGTTGTTTTTTCTATATTATATATATATATATATATATATATATATATATATATATATATATATATATATATATATATATATATATATATATATATGAAATATCGCACATTGAGTTCTGACGTTAATAAAATAGTGCTTGATGTAATATAACAGTGCTATTAAGTAAAAAGAATCGATATATAGAGCGTAGATAAATATATTTTTGTCTTTTGGGTATATAATCAAGCCAATGTCATTTAGGTCATTTTCTTTTTCCCCTCCATCTTTGTTATTAAATATCCCACATTGTGATGACCGAACATCTGCCAATAATGGTATAACTTTGCAAGAAACTGGACGCAAATTTACTGCGGGGGAACCAGCGATTAAAGCATTTTCTAAACATTTTCGCCTTAGTGAAATATTTACGCCTTTAATTCGAGTAGAATTTTTTTATGTCAAAATCGTCGTCAGTCTCGTTACGCTGTGGAACTAATACGTTTAATGTGATTTTTTAAAAATGTCTCTTTTGTGCTTTTTTTGTTTAACTTCTTGAGGTTTCTCTAATATATTCTTACTGGCAATACTTGCAGGTGATAGAATAAAATCGTCCTTCAAGTTTCTTTTATTCTTTTAGATGTAATTGTGACATTATATATATATATATATATATATATATATATAGATAGATAATATTAGTGGTCAATGTATATATATATATATATATATATATATATATATATATATATATATATATATATAGATATATAGATAGATAATATTAGTGGTCAATGTATATATATATATATATATATATATATATATATATATAAATTTCCAAGAGGATAGAATCCATGTAGAGCTCAATGTTCAGGACAGAGCAAGAATATAATATAAAAGGCTCAAACACTAATATTCCATGGTTATAATTCATTACACTGGAATCGTAATTACAATCCAATCGTAATTACAATCAGACCTACAGGTAGGTCTGATGAATTGAACCGTATTTACGATTCCAATGTAGTAAATTGCTGAAAGCTGAAGAGACAGCTGAAATTTCTGGGACACGAAATGAGAAAAGAAGAGACTCGAGGCAACGAAGGTATGGTTCTACAAATGGATGCTAAGTATATCATGGAGCGAGCGTGTGTGCAACGATGAGATCTTGGCGGGGATGCAAACAAGCAGGAAGATTATACTTAACATCAGGATGAGACAGCTGAAGTTTCTGGGGTATGTAATAAGAAAGGAGGGCCTGGAGAATCCGATACTCACAGGTCGAATAGAGGGAAAGAGAGACAAGGGAAAGCAAGGCATGACATAACCTGGCGTGCTTAAGCAAGTGGATGACAGAACGTGGTCTGCTGGAGGTGGCAGAGGTACGAAACTTATTGAGATCTACAAGGGATAGGGAGAAGTGGAGAGCTGTGATCGCCTACGTCCTCAAGGGACAGGGCACATAAAAAGAATATCCTTAAATAATCTATCAGGGGCTGTTGCAGAATTTTCTTGTGACTTTAAGAACGACTATTTTACTGATGATATTTTTTCACCTTTTTTAGTCGTTGTGCACATATTTACATATTTTGTCCTCGATTGAACTCTGAAGAACGAGGAGTGATAACTGGTTAAATTTTGTTGTTTCTTTTTTTGTTATATTTTTCGATTCACCATTTAACGATGAGTAATGTTTTCTTGCCCTTGCTTCCTCCAATCTGCTTTCCTATAGACATTATGTGAAAATGTACTTTTAAAGTTTCTGTTTTAAAGCCATAACAATAAATGATGACAATTCTACAAACATTGGATTGCTAATAGCAATATTAGCGTGAAAACATTGTCTTGAATAATAAAATCCGAAATAAATGTATATAAATATATGTGTGTGACTGTGTGTGTGCATATGCATACGTATGTTTCTGCACGTGTGAATGCACACACATACACACACACAAATATATATATATATATATACATTTATATATAAGTATGTTTCTTGTTTGCATATGTATGTGTACGTTATAGTGTCACTTATTGAATCAGCCTCCATCAGTCGGTAACTCGATAGGGGCATTTAGAGTAAGAGTGATCTGAAGAACGTCCCCAGTCACATGACTCTGATTGAACCTAAGTGCTCTATTGCATGGCCCACAGGTCAGAGGAACAATCGTACTTTCTCGTCTGCCGTTGTTTGAGTGTCTGGGCCAAAGGGCCTGTTCACAGGACGAACGAACAAGAAGAGACTGGTTACTATTTTTACACCATTAATAGACATTCTCGACAACAATATTAACTATTGTTACAGGAGTTTGCGCCAAAGTGTGTATTTGCGATTTTAACAATGTGAAAGCGGGTCTCTCTGTATATTAATCGTATTCTTCCTCTCGAGATGGCATTGAGATGCAGGCCTGCGGTTAGAAAGCACTCATCTTGAGGCTAGTGCTAAAAAGAAACCAGTCATGTGTATGACGATAAACTAAATCCGGCAGCAAGACCTCTGATCAGGAGATTGGAGGTTTTGAGGAGAATGGCCCCACCTTTTAATAGTTATTTCCCCTAGGTGCTCCTCTGACCTGGGGTAGTAGCACCTGATAGTTTCCCAGCTATGGGCAAATAGTGAACCCCCAAACAAAAATAAAACACTATGAAAGTATAAAAATACATTTTTATAGTAAAAATACTAGCAAAGTATTTTTTATATAAAAGATTACCTACAATACCTATTTATAGTAAAATTACCAGCAATACATTTTATAGTAAAATTACCAGCAATACATTTTATAGTAAAATTAGCAACAATGCATTTTATAGTAAAATTACCAGCAATACATTTTATAGTAAAATTACCAGCAATACATTTTATAGTAAAATTACCAGCAATACATTTTATAGTAAAATTAGCAACAATGCATTTTATAGTAAAATTACCAGCAATACATTTTATAGTAAAATTACCAGCAATACATTTTATAGTAAAATTAGCAACAATGCATTTTATAGAAGAATTAGCAACAATACTTTTTATTTGTAGGTGAAGGCATGCAATTGCGTTCCAAAATATATCTAGCTGAAGCCATAAAATTGTGTTCAAAATATTTAGTCTTTAGCATTAAATAACCCATAAAGGTTTATATGCCGCTAAACAAAGTTAACCAATATGTAAGAATTCTTTCATGATATTAATCAATATAATATCCTACAATTTCTTAAAGAAATCAAATTGTATTCCAAAATATACCTTCAACAAAACTACAGCACAAAAAACCCATATCACTACCTCTAGTAATCATGACCATACAAATCTGTATATGCACAAATGTCGTGTATCATCTACCATGTAGTCAATTGTGGAAGTAAAATAACATATATCACATTTGTATTACGTCAAAGCTCCCTCAGAAATTAAATTTCGGCATTAAATGACCCATAAGGTGTTGATATACCGTTAAACGAACAAATCAAATCAAATTAAAAAGAAACAGATCAAGTGATCGATACTGGAACGTAAAATCCAACGTTTATTACAACAGTGGTTAGATGGAAATTGAGAATACCATGGACTGAACGCATGCGCAAAGACGAAGTTTGAGAGAAAATGGAAACAAAAAGGAGAAAATGGAAACAAAAAGGACATTTATACGTAACATCTGAAAAAGACCGCTGAAATTTAATTAAATCTCATTATTAAAACTTTTCATCAATTGCTGTCATTTTTGACTAGTAAAAATTATACCCCACTATGTCAACATGCGAATTAAAAATTGATGATAACAAAATCAAGCAAGTATAAAAATAAAATAAAAATTCTTACAATCTAAAATATTTTATGGCTTTAAATAACCTGTAAATGGTTGATAAACCGTAGAAAACGAATCAATCAAGCCTAAACCAAGTTTGTTAAACATCTTTATGTTGAATCTAATTGGTAAATAAAATGTCAGTATAAATTTAATTATGTCCTGAATGCAATTTTGTCATAGTTTGTGGTTACTTTGTAGTTGGTTTCATAGTTTATTAGTGTTTTATTTGAATTATTATTGTTTGTATTACAATTTGTTTTTATTTTTTCCAAGTTTGGTTTAATTTGTTTATCAATTATGTACTTAGGCAAATTAATTTTAATTAATATCTGTTTTATGTTTTTGAGTTCATTATAGAATATTGGGCGCGTAGAGGATACAAAATATGCTGTATTTATTAAATTCTTTTTGTATCTGTGTGGACATCCATTGTTGTAGTTAATTAGACATTTATTTTAAAACGAGCTTTTGAAGTTTTCATTATTCGAATTAATTAGTACGACTAAAAAAGGGATTCTGTTATTTATATTTAGTTCATAGGTGAAGATAAGGACTTTGACAATTTATAACATCTTATATATATATATATATATATATATATATATATACAGTCATCCACAGACAGACTGTTTCGCTGTATCACAGCTCCTCATTGTGGCTAGACGTCCGATTGCTTCAAGCCGGAAATCCGACTGATTTGACATCAGGCAGATATCTTACCTCTAGGCTATCATCGCACGACAGAAAGGAAGGGAGTTTTAACGTTTTCCTCTATACGAAATACGCCAGCGGCTCGGAGAACTCAATACATTTTACTTGAAAAGTAATGCTTAATAGCAGCAGGCGCCGCTGTTTTTAAAGCCCCCTTTTCATAGAGAGTTCAATCGGATTTCCGCGAGCAGATATATAGACATCTACAGACAGAGTGTTTCGCTGTATCACAAGCTCCTCAGTGTGGCTAGATGTTCGATTGTTTCAAGCTGGAATCGTAACCCCACTGACTGATTTGACAACAGTCATATATATATATATATATATATATATATATATATATATATATATATATATATATATAGTTAAATTCCCAGATCAATTCTGTGGACAAGACAGATTGATATAAAATGACAATTGGAAAAATCTTAGATCTTGCCGACGCGTTTCGTCTTCCGACTTTTTCAAGGCAAAAATGTAATCGAAATATCTCTGTTGTTATAGTTGTTATTTTAATGTAACTAAAACAACTATAACAACAGAGATATTTCGATTTCATTTCATACCATATATATATATATATATATATATATATATATATATATATATATATATGAAGTAGAGATGAAATGTTTTCCAGTACACTTACTTCCCCAAAATATTCCTGAAATCATTGGAATACTGGTTTGGGAAATGTGTTAAGCCGGAAAATATTCAATATCTGCCAAGTGCTTTGAGTTAAAATAAAATTATCAGTGTTTGAGTTTAAATGGAAACGGTTATTTCGTATATTAGTTTTAATGCAGCAGACCGGCGCCTCCCCATTAGAAGATTAGCGAAACATAACCTTGCTACCTACTATCGCTCCATTAGTCCGTTTCGTAAATGGATTTTAGTATTTCTGAATATATGCCGACGGCCTTAATAGTAGCTGCCGAAGTTTATAAATGTTTTACTCGATTTCTCCCCGACCCTGAAAAAGAAAGCTAGCAAATATTACAAACAGTTTGTCCTTAATCCCGAATCTAGTGCGTCATGTTGCAAGCTGTGTGCATGTGTTTGTGTTTCACGGGCCAGGGAGCATCTCTCCACGGCGTCTACTGCAAACTTCTCTTCTGTACATGGGTTTCACTGACTAGCTGTTAAAGTTCACATAAAAAGCCAAGCGCCGTGTATATATAATTAGGGAAGAGGAAAGAAAGTTACCCCAACTTTAGTACTGTGAGTATGAGTCTGAGATGATGCCCTGCACCTGTAACTCACACTAGATGAAGATTAGTAAATCCCTTGCTCTCCTTCTCTCTCATAAATGTACAAACACAATTTTTAAATCGGTATCACCCCATGCAAGGCAGTAAAGCCACTAAGACACAAGGTGCTACAGGGTGTGGAATAATTAGGAAAAGAAACTTTAGTAATGAGTGGGAAGAGGAATGCGTAATTAGAAGGACAGTAGATAGTGATTGATATTGAATTTGCATTTTTGCATAATAGAGTTGTCTGGAAAGCATAGACAGGAAACTATTAGCATAGAACTTACGGCTACATTTAGCGAGCTCAACTGTAAATTGCTGAGATCTTTACGTTAGTCTAGTACTGATCTTAAATTTAAAAAAAGTCTAGGTACCATAGCGAAGAGATAATGCGAACAATTCCCATGAAAATATTTATAGAAAAAACATAGAGAAGCAACCTTACGGCGGTGGGAAAGTGACTGGAGCCGAGCCCCCAGATCAGAACCAATAATATTGCTGATTCTTCTTTTGATTTTATCAAGGAACTCCAGATAAATAGCAGAGACGCCGGACCATATGTGGCAGCCATATTCTAAGCATAGAAGAATAGTAGACTTATAGTTATATAAGATAGATGCTAAGGAGAAGAATTGTCTCGCGCAACACAGTGAACCGACTTTCTTAGCAGCTGACCAAGCAATGGATTCAATATAGTCTTTCCACTTCATGTCGGCTGAGGGCGTTAGCCCGAGAAGGCGCAACGTGTCTCGTGCAACATGCGCATATGTGAATATACCGACAGTAGCAGAAACATTCAGAATAAAGTTTACCATGTTTAGCATATTAACAGAAATGGCATTGGCATTCAACACCCATTACTGGCAAAATCCCAACCATCAAGTTGCCGATCTCACATCTAAAATGATGAGCCTGTCCACGCCAGATTGCCTCACTCACGTGACTTAACCCTTAGAACCCGAATTTGTCCGTATACCGGCCGCTGCGTGAAAGTGCATATACCGTACGATCAGGATTCAAGAATTTCAGTCATTGCGCGTTTTTTTTTTTGGCCAACATATCGTCACGCGCGACACGGGCTTCTGTGGGATGGTTGATCGCGTCACCATCACCAGAAAGCTTGCTAGCCAAGGATGTCCTTTAGCATAACCACTGACGCCTTCCGAACAGTTCCGTCTACCCAATTCCACTCACAAAACTTGGGACAAACGGGTGGTGCGATTTTTCCGGCACTTGCCAACGGAGCCACCCCGCTCAGAATTTTCTGAGGCTGATATTAGCAAGAAGTTCACCTCTTTGACAAATCTAATATGATGAGATTCAGGCGCAGGTCTCCTGACTAATGTTTTAAACGACACGCCCACATGAACAAATTGCTACCGAGTTATAAAACGTTAAAGGAGATTATACAAAAGACGAAGAATATTTTTGTTCCTGCAATATATGATGTTTGGAAGCTAGTGTCTAGAAATTGTTTCCTTTTTGTGATTAAGTGCCAATTTAGCAAAGAAAAAAACGTTATGAAAAATTAGTTGTTTGAGCGTTGACTATGAAGTTAAAAACAGAATGAGCTCGAGACAAATAAAAAAGTTTAAAAGAATTGATTTGTGTCTTTTACAAGGCATATAAGTTTTAAAAAAAGAAACGTGACAGAAAGCGTGTTGTTCAATTTTCAAAACGAATAATACGAAAGCTAGTAAAAACTTCTCTATTTTGCTGAAAGGATTCGTGATTTAGTGTTAAATAAATTTATAGTGCGTAACATTTTTACATAAACTAGTCGTGTAATATTGCAAAAGTTAAAACCTGCATGCCAACAAAAGTCATAAATCGGAATTTAACACACTCAAATATTGTAAATTTTTTACTAGTACTTCATTCATTTTAATTTCTCCTGCATTTTTTATCATAATCCCCAGATCGACGTTCTACACAAGGATCGCTGATAAATAATCAGATTCTGATGCTTACTGGCGATTATCGAATAAATATTTTGCAGGCAGCGTAACGGATCTCGGCGTGGAAAGGGGAATCGAAGTGAGCCGAGTTCGAATTCAGGGCTTGTCTGTGGTTACCACTTTCGTATTAATGCTGCTGGAAAGGGGGCGCCTCGAGTTACAACTGAAGAGTGAGATCGATGCTTACTTTCGGCCTTGTGCCACGTCTAAGCTACGCTTAGAAAATCAGTAATGCTGTTGGAAAACATGAATTTGTCTCTTCACCTCTCAGCTATGGGTTAAATAGCAGTGTAGACTGGACTCTCTAGCTTTGAATGGTAACCTATCTAAGAGAAAGACATCTTTGAAACCAGTATCTTTTCAAAGATGGCACGGCAGATCATCACATTATCGATGTCTTCCAGTCCCCACACTACAGTCCCGATTTGGCACCCTGCGACTTCTGATTTTTCTTAAAGCTAAATAACCGCTGAAAAGATGATTGCTGACTGTGGACGTGATTAAGGAGAACGGGACACAGCAGCTGACGCTGACCTCTGATGCAACTTGTAGATTGCCTTGAAGTGTGTGAGGCCCGAAAGAGAGTACTTTGAGGGAGACTGTTAACATTGTACTAATTTTTTAAAGTGATATTGAATAGCAGGAGGTTTTCCGGATAGGCTTTGAAGAAGTACAGTGCTTGGACAATAGACTTTCCTAATCGAATTAGTTTAAGTGTTGACGGTGTCAGACGAGCTCCAAGATATGAGATGCAAGCTCCTATCGGAAGCTACGTCTATATTCCCACTTTACGCTGTTTATTTTGACTGTTGTAGAGTAGGTCGGACTAAACGGCATGATAAATCATAAAACGATGAAGTAAACGTTTCGGCTGCTGTGCCCTCTGGCCTTCATCAGGTGTTTAGCGATTTGGGTAACCTAAATGAAATTCTGAACTGAAACCTTTATTTAATCTACGCGGGTAGACTGGTTTCGACCAAAGCAAATGATCTGAATTTATTTATTAAGACAGGAAAATCTAAAAAAATAATCTGTCTTTTAGAGATACTAATTCCAATCCTGTCGATTCACTGATGTCGGGATGATCGAATTTAAAATCAAATTTCTTTGTTTAATTTACTTGAAAATATATTCAGTTTAAGTACAGAAGAAGTCATAAAAATAACTTCAAAATACAGAAGGAATCATAAAAATGATTTAAAAATACAGAAGACCTAAAAATGACTTCAACATACAGAAGTAATAAAAATGACTTCAGAATTCATAAGGAGTCATAAAATCAATTCAAAATACAGAAGTCATAAAATGACTTCAAAATGCCGAAGGAACCATATAAATGACTTCAAAATTCAAAAGACCTAAAATGACTTCAAAATATAGAAGTCATAAAAACGATTTCAAAATAGCG
This sequence comes from Acanthosepion esculentum, assembly GCA_964036315.1. NCBI lineage: Eukaryota > Metazoa > Mollusca > Cephalopoda > Sepiida > Sepiidae > Acanthosepion > Acanthosepion esculentum. The sequence continues at coordinate 62,692,529 of OZ038498.1, read as the reverse complement.
AAGGAATCAAAAAAATGATATCACAATACCGGAGGAGTCATAAAAATGATTTGAAAATAGCGAAAGAATCATTAAAACGATTTCAAAATAGCGACGGAATCATAAAAATATGACTTCACAATACCGAAGGAGTCATAAAAATGATTTGAAGATAGCGAAGGAATCATAAAAACGATTTCAAAATAGCGAAGGAATCAAAAAATGACTTCTTAATACCGAAGGAGTCATAAAAATGATTTGAAAATAGCGAAGGAATCATAAAAACGATTTCAAAATAGCGAAGGAATCATAAAAAAATGACTTCACATTACCGAAGGAGTTATAAAAACGACTTCAAAAATACAGAAGAAGCCATAAATATGACTTCAAATTTTCGAAAAATACTTTTTCTGTTATTAGGTTTCGTTGCTAAACAGAAAGTGTTCAGTTTTCTTCAAATTGTGTGTGTATGCACGTTTGCATATTAATTCAATTACAGATGTGGCCGAGTGGTTAGAACGTTCCCATTCTGTCCATGAGACCCCAGGTTCGAATTTCATCATGGTCGATTTGTCAGGAAGGAGTCTTTCTGATGTTATCGGACTGGAGGGGGTCGGTCCCAACGTGCGATACCTTTGGAAAGTGACTGAAATCTATACCACGGGTTGACCCAAGCCTTGTGAGTGGAATGGCTAGACGGAAATCTTAGGTTACAAGTCATCGAGGGCTGGAGCGTGCTGGCCTTTTTCAAACTGCTGATCACGCTAGATAACACGCTCTTTCCCAGAAACTGTAACCATGGTCTGCTCAGCGTAGTTTTATAAACCACAGGTGGGCTCTGTCGGCATTGAATAAACACAAATGCGCCCGAGCAAGCGTCTGCAATAGGGATTGGCTAGCCACCCTAGTAGTCGGGTATCCTCGAATACGAGTGGCCAGCTATATATACAGACCTAAAAATATGTCTATAGAATTTTTTAAAAAAAGTTAAAAAATCATTACCGAATAATTTCGATAAAATTTATAATTATTTGTTTTTTTAAAAAATAGGTCTTTTTATTATCTTGTCTCCAACTTTATTATATTGTTCAGCCAAGAGTAGATGTTGTCCAGAAGAATGTATTATTTTAGTGTCTTCCAAACTTGGTCAAATTTTGCGTGTATGTGTGTTTGCATGTGCTTGTCTATATATTAAATTTAAGTCTCTCACGCGCAACACGGACATACACATGTATATTACATACTCATACGTGACAAGTGACACGCTAGCAGTGTGTGACAGGCAGTGAATAAACTTTTTTTTGTTATATAGATTTTAATTGTAACTTAGTTAAGTGGCATACGTGATACAAGGTTGGGCGATCATGTATCTTTCGATTCGTCATTGACTATGAAGATGATGGAGGCATGGAAGAGTAATGAATTGCAGCTTGAATTGAGGAATCGGAGAGCCGAGTTGGAATTCCAGTCGAGTTCATTACATTCACTCACAATGGGAAAGGTATGGAACCAACTCTTCGCCTCCCCAGCTATGGCTAAATAGTAGTTCTATAGCCTTGGGCGGCAACCAGTCTAGAGATTGTAACTTTACAAAATCACCCATCTCCCACTATGCCTGGACCACCCATGGGGATACATCAGCCTATGAAAACGCGCACTGACTCAAACTCCTCAGTCGTATGAGTTGCACATTTTGCTGCAGGCGGAGTAAGTGTTTACTTTTTTTATTAGGCAGATATTCTCGCTGTAGGTTGCCTTTTTTTGCGATAGGCTGGTTGCCAACCAAGACTATAGGACCCAGTTTCTTCTATACCCTTCTGGATGGGGTATCAGCGCGTAAGTGACTGTAACGAACCCAACTGGAATTCGAACTCGGCTCTCCGATTTCTCATTCCGAAGCGTTATTCATTAAACCACACGCTTTAATTAAAAACAAATATTGGCTATCATAATAGAAGCGATCATATTCCATTACCACTTGCATCATTGTGTTTGTGTTGACACTTATGAATTGTAAATATTTTTCGGACACTGCCAAACAAGGCTTGCGAGATAAGTTCACATCTTATCTCTCTCAAGCAGATGCTCTTTTGCACAGTAATTTGAAGAAATTTCATTTTAGAAAATATTTAAGAATTTAAATTTTTTAGAAAACATTTTTAGCATTTAAAATTTGTAAACTGGATCTCGCAAAATCTAATCCAACGCTCTCGCCACATAACTGCAGCACACATCAACATCATAGGTTTTATAAGAAATAAAACCTATTTGTGGTGTGTCGGCTTTTAAAAATCAATTACTGACAATGTTGCGACACACAGTTACACATTGTCTTCACTTTTTTAAGTACAATCGAATCTGTATGAAAAACTCTGCCCGAGAATTTTGAGTGTTTCGGTTTTTCGTGGTAGCCTGGGGTAATGTTCTGTTGGAATAACGATATATTACTTTCGAGTAGTCCGATAACTTATTCTCTTTTCCGTTAAATATCATTTTTTACTATTGAAACACTTCTTCCTTGCAATTTTACTATATTTGTGCCTAAGGCGAATGTTTGATATAAGTAATCAAGCGCCAAACACTAAAGAGTTCTTCTTCAACTGGGAAATGATATATATGCAAATTAGTTTAATCATATTTCACTAGTATGAATATGCAAATCAGTCAAAATTGACTCGTGGGCATATACGTAAATCAGCTTATTCATAATTAACTATCTGGAACAATGGTTTTCACACATTTTTTTTTTACCCATGTACCACTTTTACTCTTAATTCTTCTTTTCAGCGGACCCCATAACCATTCAATCAAAAAAAGCTTAATTAATTTTTACTAATAGATAAGTTTAGGAATAGTATTATAGACATTTGTAAATGTATATGCTTTATTTTGACGTAAAACTGATTCAATGAAAATAAACTTCATGGGAACCAGTATTAAGGAGTGCCAGAGAAAAGCGATAATAACAACAAAAATTGTAATATGAGCTCTGGTAAAAAACATGAAATGATAGCAGCAAAATTTGCAATATGAGCCCTGGTAAAAAAGCGTGCAATGATAGCAGCAAAAATTGCAATATGAGCACTGGTAAAAAAACCGTTGTGAAGACATTAGGTTTATAATACCCAGAAATTCATATACAGATGTTCTCAAGTTCACATGGCTTAAGGCGTTAGTTAGATCCAGTGAACGGACCCAAAGAGTGTGAGTTCAATACCTGGTTAAGGCGGTAGAGAACTTTGGAGAGGGGAATTAACAGGAGATAACTGATAACTGACATCTAGAATTAGTGAGCGAAATAAAATAATAAAGGGTTCAGTTCGACATTCCAACCACCTGAAGAAGGCCGGAGCATACAACGGCCGAAACGTTGTAATAAATATGAAGACAATAGTCCGAATAATGTAAATAGTGTACATAATACCTCATATCAGAAATATAAACAGATACTGAAAATAAACATGTATTTAACAATTAAATTCTATGGAACATTTATGTAGACTAGTAAAATAACTCATAATAAACCATTTTAAAATATGTTAGTAATTAATACATTAAAAAAGTGCATATTTATTCAATGAGATCCCTGTGGTTGATGCTATTCTGTGAGTTTTTTTTATTCAACTCAATCGATGTCAATGATAGTCGAAGGTCACCCCTTTTTACAATGTCGTGTCTATTACGATATTAATTAATTTATATTAATATATTAATATTTTATTTTTTTAATATTTAAAATTAATATGACTATTTATTATTAATATATTAAATTAATTTATATAATAAATTATAATCTTTATATTATTATTATTATTTTTTTAATAATATAACCGTTCCTTTATATATCCTTCTCAGTCTTCATTCAACTTCTACAATGAAAACATCCGGTAGAGTAAAAGGGACGCTAATTTAAATAGCATGATCTAGTTTTTTGTTAGTCGTTTTTCTATTTTTAGTATTTTAATATGGCTCTAGATTACTGTAGAAATTCCAATTCTCAGTTGTAATAGCCGTTCCGAAGTGAAATTGCTCTATGGACCAATAAAATATTACCGTGGACACCCAATTTGATAATTTTTTTTGTGTGGACTCCAGTAATATTGCATGGACCCTCAGAGTTCATATAGTCCCCGGTTGAGGATAACTGATCAAGAATATGTACATCAACGTAATGATAATTAAACAGTATAAATATGAAAATTAGTCATAATTAACTAGAGGGGATATATGCAATCAACTATGGCGAATATCAAATCAGCTTGGCCATGACTGAAAACTAAGAATATTCAAATAACCATAATTATAATTAATTACCGTTATCAGTGCAAATTCTACCGTTATAACAAATTAAAAAAAATAATATATATTTTTAAATACGTGCAATAATTTTTTTTAATAGTTAATTTCTAAAAATCAAGTGCACAGACTAAATAAACAATAGATTTTAAGTACCGTTGAACCGTTTTATCTTAGAAATGATTAAAGGTATTTTACTGGAATTCTTCGAGGTTTTTATAACATTTTACTTTAAGCAATAAGAATGTATAATTACTCTCCATGCTTAACAGAAGAATCGTGATGAACTCGATCATAAACGAAAATGATATTTTCATCATTGATTAATTATAGCTAAGGTTCAGAAGCTCATGACGGATTGACATTAAGTTCAAATATATATATATATATATATATATATATATATATATATATATATATATATATATTATATTTTAATATCTTTTTTCAACTTATTAAAGATTATCTTCGCCCTCTCTAACCTTCTAACTTTCTGTCCTGGAATAACACAGGTTTCGCGTACGATTTCATTTTCAAGTCTTTTTCAGTGCTCTTTGGACTGTTGTTATGGCAATTTACTCATGCACGCATGGACTCTCCAATCTATAATAAGAGCAGATACTGCCTTTTAGGGAGTGAAGCTTCCAGCACTCAGCTCTGATAGTCGGACCGAACATTCTTGCTGTAACATTCTCGTTTGTATTACTGTTTTTCTGTTAATATATTTGTTTAACTCAATTTCTCTCTTGTGTCTTTATTTCTGGCCCTAACAAGGCCACAACAACTGTCATAGCTGAAAATCCTCTCTCACGTGCCAAACGTCTTATGGATTGAGTTGGATCTTTTCTAATTAATATCTTTAGCTCTAAGTTGAAATGATGATCCCTCTTCCTGTTGTGACCTCCTGATCCATTTTTCCTCTCCACCGTTTCCTCTTTTTTAAATTTATTCACGGTTCTCTTGATGGTTCTTGAATGGACTTTGAGCCAGAGTATGAATTTTGGTTCTATTACTGAAGGCCTGAATGATCTTTTTCCTCTCATCATTGTTCAGTTGAGAAGACAGTGGGACTGACACACAACGATTTTAACCTGTTCTCTTTCTAGCTGAATAACTCAAAGGGTTTTTCAGTGATTCTTACAACAAATGGTCTCAAGATGGCTAATCGTCTTCTCTGAAAACCTGGAAAAAAAGAAACGCCATTAGTTTAGTGATTATTTTATGGACAATTATCCCATGCTGTTACACGATTTGGACAATTTTGCTGTTACACACGGTAAATAGAAGGCGGAGTGTGTAGTTGTCAGCAAAAGAAAAATAAAAACATCTCACGATGCGAACTACAAATTGAAAGATGTGAAAATCAAAGAAAAAAAACGTTTAAATATCTGGTGGGAGTGTTTTAACAAAAGACAGGAAAATGTCACACCAAAATCCAAATGTGCATTGGAACAGCAAAAAAAAAAAAATCCTTCCGAAAGCTCACAAAATAATGGAAAACAGGAAGATTTCATTAGAAACTTCGAAAATATTGAAGAATACTATGGACATGTAAACAATGAGGAAGTTTTGTGAAAATGAAAACTACGAGGACACTAAAACATAGAATCAGAAAAAGATAATACGAAGAAGCGGTGTCTGGAGAATTTGACACTCACAGGGCATATCAGAAGCAAAAGGGACACTGGTAGGCGAGCTTGTCTGAATGGATGGTAGAATGGTTATGGTAGAAAGGCAAACTTTATTAATAGCGTTTTTTTTCTTAATCATTTCATCTCAAGCAAGGCGATAAGCCACAAGAGGTTACCGAGTGTGAAAGAATTTGAGAAAAGAAAAACAGTTTCAAGGAGAGAGACCAATAAAATAAATTAAGGAGACAGAAAATGACGATTGATAATACATTAAAATTTTTGAAGATCAAATTTGACTAGAAAGCAAGAAGCTGGAAGAAAATTCGACAGGCTGCAAAGGATAGGAAGTTTTGGAAAGCCATGGTCACCCACGTCCTGAAAGAACACAGTACACGGAAAGAAGAATAATCTTGTCTGAGTTCTTGTTTCTGCCTGTTGTTGTATACATGTGTTATAGTTTCTCTGTATAGGATAAGTGTAAATATTTGTATATAATTTTGTGTATGACTTAGCAGTATAAAAATCTCTTTCAGGACAAAGTATGTTTGTCATTCCTTTTCTTTCAGATATTCTGTTCCGTCCGTGCATTTAGGTGTTATTATTGCATGGGTATATTAATGTCCATAATGGGGGAAATGCAAATGGGAAATATCCTTTCTTGCACAAAACACCCATTACCGGGCATACCAAACGTGATATTAGGGGAATATTCCTTACTTGTATAGCAACACTTGTTATAATAATTTAACTGATTCAACAAAATATCTAATACCATACATAATTTACATTACTTTTTATTTCAAATATCCTGAATTTAATAAAAACCTGAATTTGGTGGGATTTGAACATGCAGCAGTGCTGAAATATTCTCAGCTTGACAAAGAAATTCTTTAAAATATCTAATGTTTGATCAGATTTAGAGAAAGTAGTTTGGATCGAGCACCTTTCATCAACTCTTCATAACATACATGAAATTACTACCAAGGAAGCAGCGGCTTGTATGCATATATATATATATATATATATATATATATATATATATATATATATAGATGTTAACCGGTACTGACAGTGGAGTACAAAGGCCCAACCTCACTATGATAGGCATTATTCTTTTAGTTTCCGTAGCAAGTACATTTTTACCGGTTGGAAATTGTAGCCCCACACGCAACCGGTTTTTCGATTCAAAATTTATATTTTCTTAGGTTGGTTGCCAACAAAAGCTATAGAACACAGTCTGCTTTCCTAGTAATCCCTGGCGAGAGGAGATGGATTAATACCTTTCCAAAGAGGATTTGTGTGAAAGCGAATGCAGCGGGTTCGTCTGGAATCTGAGCTCGTCATGCCAATACAAAATAATGATTTGTATATTATTATATTTTCTACCACGTTGTAGATCAGACAACGAAAGATACAGGAAATAAAGGGTGTTCCAATAAATTGGACCGATTTTAAATGGGAATTAAGTTTAAGCTTCTAATAATTGTTTTCTTTTTCTTTCAGATTTAACAACTTAAGTTTTTGGCAATTTCAATCATAGAAAGATTAACAATCAAACAATGTGTTAAAGCCTTTTACGAAAATGGACGTGTTAAAGCCTATTACGAAAATGAACGTGTTAAAGCCTATTACGAAAATGGACGTGTTAAAGCCTATTACGAAAATGGACGTGTTAAAGCTATTACGAAAATGAACGTGTTAAAGCCTATTACGAAAATGGACGTGTTAAAGCCTATTACGAAAATGGACGTGTTAAAGCTATTACGAAAATGAACGTGTTAAAGCCTATTACGAAAATGGACGTGTTAAAGCCTATTACGAAAATGGACGTGTTAAAGCCTATTACGAAAATGGACGTGTTAAAGCCTATTACGAAAATGGACGTGTTAAAGCCTATTACGAAAATGGACGTGTTAAAGCCTATTACGAAAATGGACGTGTTAAAGCCTATTACGAAAATGGACGTGTTAAAGCCTATTACGAAAATGAACGTGTTAAAGCCTATTACGAAAATGGACGTGTTAAAGCCTATTACGAAAATGGACGTGTTAAAGCTATTACGAAAATGAACGTGTTAAAGCCTATTACGAAAATGGACGTGTTAAAGCCTATTACGAAAATGAACGTGTTAAAGCCTATTACGAAAATGGACGTGTTAAAGCCTATTACGAAAATGGACGTGTTAAAGCCTATTACGAAAATGGACGTGTTAAAGCCTATTACGAAAATGGACGTGTTAAAGCCTATTACGAAAATGAACGTGTTAAAGCCTATTACGAAAATAGACGTGTTACAGCCTATTACGAAAATGGACGTGTTAAAGCCTATTACGAAAATGGACGTGTTAAAGCCTATTACGAAAATGGACGTGTTAAAGCCTATTACGAAAATGAACGTGTTAAAGCTATTACGAAAATGAACGTGTTAAAGCCTATTACAAAAATGAACGTGTTAAAGCCTATTACGAAAATGAACGTGTTAAAGCCTATTACGAAAATGGACGTGTTAAAGCCTATTACGAAAATGGACGTGTTAAAGCCTATTACGAAAATGGACGTGTTAAAGCCTATTACGAAAATGGACGTGTTAAAGCCTATTACGAAAATGAACGTGTTAAAGCTATTACGAAAATGAACGTGTTAAAGCCTATTACAAAAATGAACGTGTTAAAGCCTATTACGAAAATGAACGTGTTAAAGCCTATTACGAAAATGGACGTGTTAAAGCCTATTACGAAAATGAACGTGTTAAAGCCTATTACGAAAATGGACGTGTTAAAGCCTATTACGAAAATGGACGTGTTAAAGCCTATTACGAAAATGAACGTGTTAAAGCCTATTACGAAAATGGACGTGTTAAAGCCTATTACGAAAATGAACGTGTTAAAGCCTATTACGAAAATGAACGTGTTAAAGCCTATTACGAAAATGGACGTGTTAAAGCCTATTACGAAAATGGACGTGTTAAAGCCTATTACGAAAATGTACGTGTTAAAGCCTATTACGAAAATGTACGTGTTAAAGCCTATTACGAAAATGGACGTGTTAAAGCCTATTACGAAAATGGACGTGTTAAAGCCTATTACGAAAATGGACGTGTTAAAGCCTATTACGAAAATGGACGTGTTAAAGCCTATTACGAAAATGTACGTGTTAAAGCCTATTACGAAAATGTACGTGTTAAAGCCTATTACGAAAATGTACGTGTTAAAGCCTATTACGAAAATGGACGTGTTAAAGCCTATTACGAAAATGGACGTGTTAAAGCCTATTACGAAAATGGACGTGTTAAAGCCTATTACGAAAATGGACGTGTTAAAGCCTATTACGAAAATGGACGTTCAAACAGAAGTGCATTTCGCGCACTACCCAGATCGCATCATCTCTTGAAACAGCGAAATCAATTGGGCACCACAATCGTGCGACTTGACGCCTTTAGATTTCTTCCTTTGGGGTCATCTCAAAAGTAAGGTCTATGCCAACAAGCCAAGAACAATTCAACAGCTCAAGAATGAGATAATAAGGCATATTGGTGAGATCGAGGAGCAACTATGCAGAGACGTCATCAAAAATTTTGACCATCGAGTGGATGTGTGGCGGACATTTGGGCGATATTATTTTTCACACGTAATTGCCATGACTTAAATAATATAATCCAATAGAGAAATATATAAATTTTCACCAATAACACTGATTTATTTAGTGATGACTTTGATCCGTCTTAATGAAACACCCTTTACAATGCATATATTCAGTATTGAAACAAAGAAAGGAATATTATAGATAAATTTAAAATAATTTTCTACGTAATTTAGTGTTCTTTCTACCAATTTAAAGAACCAGACAATGGAAGATACAAAGAAAAATATCATGTATAATATGCATATGCAAAAATGAATAAAGAAAGAATAATATTTGAGGTAAATCTGAAATAGTGTTCATGATATTATCTTTGCTTGTTTATTACTTTGTAGATAAAATATTGGCAAAAATCAATGTAAGCGTAAAAGTAAGGAGAAAAAGAATGAGATCAAATATTCTGTTTTCTACAACCTTAGAAAATGTCTACACACAACCTTTTTTTTTTTGTTCAATTTATTTGGCTTCTGTATTCAATCAAATTCGGAACTATAAAACTTTATATTTACAAAGCAAGAGCTGGACCACTGTGATTTACCAACACTTAAATGTAAAGTAAATTAAATAATAAATAAAATTTATCCACAGTAATTAATTTTGTATCCGTTTCACAGTTATACAGACAAGATAGGGAAGATACAATGAGTCAATAATATATAAGAATGGATAGAATAATATTATAGAGAAATATAATACATGCTCAGAATATTATTATATACTAAGTGATCTTGAGGATGCTAGGAAAAGCGATACAAAGACGTACTGAAAGGCCAATAACAGCCCTAAAGTGTGGAGACTAATTAGAGAGGAAAATGGCGTCCAGCAGTCTATAGGGGCTCAGGGACATGTAATGCCAAGAGACTGATTGCAGCTGAGCAATGCGGGTAGGCAAGAAAGGACAATGCCATCAGATCTCTCATTCTTACTGCCTCTTGCATTTCTCATACTGCCAGAGACACTTCCGTGTGCAGATCGTACTAACTAACCATCTGCGCACTCAAAAAGCCCGACCACTCCAAGATGACTAGATCGACGGTGGGATGAACAATATCCATTTTACGACATGTTAGATTAAATTTGGAAAGATAACATAGGCATTAAAAATAAATGAAATAATAATAATAATAATAATAATGGGAACATCAACAAAACCTGTGAAGGTTTGAATTAGTGGAACTAAAGGATGGATCCAATATGAACATTTGCCATGGAAATAGCGCTAGAGTAGTGCGAGGCTGAGCTGTAAAAGTCTGAATTAGTGAAACTAACGCATGTAGCTAATCTGACCATTTGCCATGGAAATAGTGATAGAGTAACGAGAGACTTAGCTGTAATGGTCTGAACTGATGGAACTAAAAACTGGAGCTTATCTGAACATTTGCCATGGAAATAGCGATAGAGTAGCGAAAGGCTTAGCTGTGAATGACTGAACTCGTGCAGCTGAAGAATGGTGTTCATCTGAAGATTTGCCATGGAAATAGTGATAGAGTAGTGTGGTTGTGTCTGTGAGGCTGCAGAGTGGGGAATATCAAAAGCTTAGTATAATAGTTCTAGAAGCCTCTGGTCAAATTCTTTTCCTTGTTACCATGATTTCTCAATTCCTCATCCAGTTTGAATTTTTATCTTGTTATTTTCTTACCTTTTTTATCTTGTTATTTTTTTTTACCTTTTTTATCTAGTTATTATCTTACCTTTTTTATCTTGTTATTTTCTTACCTTTTTATCTTGTTATTTTCTTACCTTTTTATCTTGTTATTTTCTTACCTTTTTATCTTGTTATTTTCTAACCTTTTTTATCTTGTTATTTTCTTACCTTTTTTATCTTGTTATTTTCTCACCTTTTTTATCTTGTTATTTTCTTACCTTTTTTATCTTGTTATTTTCTCACCTTTTTTATCTTGTTATTTTCTTACCTTTTTTATCTTATTTTTTTTACCTTTTTTATCTTGTTATTATCTTACCTTTTTTAACTTGTTATTTTCTCACCTTTTTTATCTTGTTATTATCTTACCTTTTTATCTTGTTATTTTCTTACCTTTTTTATCTTGTTATTTTCTCACCTTTTTTGTCTTGTTATTATCTTACCTTTTTTATCTTGTTATTTTCTTACCTTTTTTATCTTGTTATTTTCTCACCTTTTTTATCTTGTTATTTTCTCACCTTTTTTATCTTGTTATTTTTTATCTTGTTATTTTCTTACATTTTTTATCTTGTTATTTTCTCACCTTTTTTGTCTTGTTACTATCTTACCTTTTTTATCTTGTTATTTTCTCACCTTTTTTATAGTGTTATTTTTTTACCATTTTATCTTGTTATTATCTTACCTTTTTTATCTTGTTATTTTTTACCTTTTTTATCTTGTTATTTTGTTACCTTTTTTATCTTGTTATTTTGTTACCTTTTTATCTTGTTATTATCTTACCTTTTTTATCTTGTTATTTTCTTACCTTTTTTATCTTGTTATTTTTTTACCATTTTATCTTGTTATTATCTTACCTTTTTTATCTTGTTATTATCTTACCTTTTTTATCTTGTTATTTTCTTACCTTTATACTTATACATGACTGATGGTCGTTACTGGGTTTGAATTCCTCCCTTTAGATTTGAAATCACTCACCTGAGAAACAAATGCTTCCTATTTAAGAATCACTGGTTAAGTTTAGTTTTGGTTTGTGAAAATCCCTCTTTACCTTAGTAAAGCTTACTGACCATTGTACCATGACAGGTGCTGGCAATAATAATAAATGTGGCACCCGTAAGTCGCGAGAGACCATCGATCTGCGCCCCAAATGTTATCCCTCATCTGCTGATGGTGTCGCGGCATCTCATGGCAGTAAAGACTCACACTGGAGGGACAGTCTTGATTGCAACCAGTGCATGTCGCTGTGTTTTGTTTCTTTCGAGCATGCCGCGCGCCGGTGGAAAACCTCCGTTCTTCTCTCGTTCCAGCCCTCGTTATAAATCGCGTCTCCTCTCGATGTCCATGTCCATCGTCCTCATGGCCCTTTTGCAGACGTTCTTGGATCGAACATGAGGTCGCCCTTTTGTCGCTGGCCATTTCCTCGTACAGAGAGACTTTCAGAATTCTCCCATCAGTCGACTATTGCTTCCTGTGTTTTGCCGTCGCGGTGAGGCGACGCTGGAGTGTCCTCTTTTATTGACCATTAGACAAAGTACGTTTGGAGGTCCACAAGGGACAATGAGTGACAGCCTGCGTATCGCTGCTTTCTCGCCACCGTACCGCATCCTTATTCAATCGAGTGCTTACCAGTGATGAAAAGTGGGTTCTGTGTTGTCTCCTCAGGATGCTGTCCCTCACACCGCAAGACTGCCTATGTACCCACGCAAGATTATGTTTTGTGTCTGGTGGACAGGTCGTCAAGTGGTTCATTATGAACTGCTACCAACGGGTCAAACGGTCACTGGAGACCTATACTCGCAGAAATTGAAACGTGTGCAACAGGCATTGCGCCAGAAAGAGCCAGAACTGGTGAATCGCAAAGGTGTGCTTTTCCTCCATGACAACGCCAGGGCGCATGTCGCGCGAGTGGTCAGGGATACCATACAGCAACTTGGGTGGGAGACTTTGTGCCATCCACCTTATTCACCTGACCTTGCGCCATCCGATTACCACCTCTTCCACTCCCTGGATAATCATCTTCGTGGGAAATCCTTCACCAATGAAGCAGACATGTACAAAGCCCTCACGGACTTCTTTGCGACAAAACCTCCCGAGTTCTACCGCAAGGGCATTGACCAGCTGGAGACACGTTGGCAGAAGGTGTGTGGATGCCGATGGCGATTACTTCAAAGACTAAATATAAGTTACATATACTGTGAAGCGTTTTCTTTTCTTCCTTTAAAAACGGACAGAACTTTTTTGGTTACCTTGTATCTAGCTAGTTCAACAGTAAAACCAGCTTTAAATTCATGCAGTCGAGGCACTGAGGAAAAACGCTGATCAGAACAGTTGCCATGAAAATATTTATAGAAAAGACAAAGGGAAGTTACGTCAAGTTGTTAAGAAAGTGACTGAAGTCGGGATGCCAGAACAAGATTGATTGCATTACAGACCCTTCTTTGAATTTTGCCAAGAATCTCGAGATATACAGCAGGAGCACCAGACTAGACATCAGTATCCAATACACGGACGAATAGTAGATTTATAAATGTGCAAGATAGATTCTGACGAGAAAATAATTTATGGCACGACACAGTGAACAAACTTTCCTAGTAGTAGACGTAACAATTGATTCAGTATAGTTACTCCAAGAAGGCGCAAAGCGTTGCTCTTCTGGAGTTTAGCATCAGCCATTCTGATAGTGGGCAGCAAAGGTTCTCTGTGACAATTAAATGAAAACAGTTTTGTTTTGAAGGCGTTAAAATTTACAAGTGATCACTCTCCTCAGTTAAGCACTGATTGGAGGTCTTTTTCGAGAGCAATTGCCAGATGTCTGATACCCATTTCAGTTGTTGCTTCTGTTGGCAATCCTCAAGTGATGTGGTTTCTGTTATTCGGCAGAATTCTGCTTGTAAATCTGTAACGCCAGTCCACGATGTTCGTAAACGGATTATTCACGCTAAGATCTACATATACATGCTTCATTCGCTCGGAACCCTTTTTTATTTTTATTCGAGAGAATGGTTGTGTACAGTCGACGGTTTAGATATTTCTGAACGTGTTTGGCGCCAAGCATTACATCCATATGAAGGTCTCGGTCCAACGAGACTGTTTAAGCGCATGGTTTGAATTCTTAGATTGATGTTTTGGTTTTGTTGCAATTTGGCACTGCTGAGCGAAACTCCTTCTAACGCAGCATATTCTATGCCAAATTTTCTTAACTCCTACACTAAATTAGAGAGTTGTAAAAGATGGAAAAACTTGAAATTGCAAATCTTAAAAGCCTTCAGATGACAGCATCACCGAAAACAGCTTCAGTACTGTGGAGAGTTTTGGAGAATTAGGGATACTTTTAAGAAACTGTAAAACTTTAAGGCAGTGAATGCTGAACAATCTACCCTCAGATGAAGAGGAAACTGGAGGCAACTGTGGTCCTACAGAAGGATACTGAGAATTCTGTGGACGGTGCGAGGAACACGGAGGAAGTCTTAAAGATAATGTTAACAAAAACAACACTTATAGTCAGAATCAGAAAAAGAAAACTGAAAGGATTTGGACGCGTGATGAGGATGTAGAATTTGGAAAACTTAACACTCACAGGGCAAGCAACATAGGGAAAGCAGTGTGTTACCTCCCTGACGAACTTGTGTAAATGGATAGCGGAACGGAGGGGATTGCGGTACGTTTGACAAAGGGGTAAACGTCACTAAGGGCCACGAGGGAAAAGAAGTTGTGGTGAGCCATGATTGCTCAAGGCCTGAATGGACGCGACACAAAGAAGAAGTCACATATACTGTGATATTTGAATGATTTTGCAAATTCTGGAGTTTTATCATGGATTCAGGTTATGTGGCAACACTGCTTTTTCGCCATGGTCCGGACATTGTAACGAACCACACTAATTCCCTTCGTATTCTCCTGGTGTGATGTAAGTTCTACTCAAGAAGTTTCTTCTCACGAACCACTGCCTTGTGGAACCGACTCCCAGGAGGTTACTTCCCCGATTACTACAATCTTAACCAGTTCATGTCTAGGGTTAACTTTTATCTTCCGCACATATCCACATAACCTGTGCCTCTAACTCGGTAGAACTCTACTCGAGTAGCCCTCAGGTCTTGTACAGGATGAACACCGCTGTAAAAAAAAAAAAAAAAAAAAAATCCAAATCATTTTTCTGACGATTCCGGGCAATTCTTGAAAACCTTGCTATATTACTGACAAAGCGTGGATAAAAATTTCTTTCCATTCTTGATTATAGCAATATCATTTTTAATTGTTGGGTGCGTGTGAATCGGGCGAATGATTTATCGTTCATACTTTATGTGTTAATAAAGTGTCAGAAAATGTCCACTGATATCACGTGATTCACTTCAATGGTCACGCGGCAGACCGGTGGGAAGCGGTCTGAGTGAAGCGGCCTGATAATAACAAGAAAACAAAAACAATTGATATAATAAAAAAAATACGCATTTAAGGGGAAAAATCCCAGCGCATTTAATGTCCTTAATTTTATTTGCTGGAGGGTGCGCATTATACAAACAGCAATATGCGAATTGTAGCATTTAATTCGTAATTCTTTTAGCTATTTTCCCTCCGGATTAATAACTGTGGGCAATCAGGAAGGCGGGCATTCTATTTAAATCAATCAAGCTGTCTATGTTCACAGGCACTCACCATATAGGTGTGGGCTAGTCTTGCAGACCGTTCGCTAGTGTAGCCAGTTCATTTTCCACAAAGTGCCCCACCAATATATGCCTGACAAAAGAAAACATAGTAAGTATCTCAGTATCTTCATAGGCATTTGCCATGTAGATGCTTAATAACTTAGTCTCACAGACCATTCTCTTCTTTTTCTTCTCACCATGGCACAATGCGTGTTGGTAGAGACAGATGTGATACGTTTGGGTAATCATATTTCTTTTCAATTAATGATCACCCTAGAGCACGAACCAGCGTTTCAACTTCAATATGGCCATTCTCTATTCTCGCCAATTCATTTTTCACAAAGTGTCTAAATAATATGTGCCTGAACAATGAAAACGTTGTAAATAGCTTAAATGATGACTTCGTGGATAATAAACTCGTCTTGCAAACAGTCGCTGGTACAGCTAGTTCTCTTTACCCAAACATCTGACACAAAAAAGCGTAATGTCTGCGGTTGATGTTCCAGTCCAGATAAAAGTTAGAATTTTACATGACTTTCAGGATGTCGCAGATGGCAGCTCTCCATATCATCCTGTATTTTGTTGTTCTCATCAATACTTTCCACTTTGTGACTTCTTTTTCTTTTTAACTCTTCTTTTTCTTTGTGATTCTTCTTTCTCTTTGTGACTCCTCTTTTTCTTTGTGACTCTTCTTTTTCTTTTTAACTCTTCTTTTTCTTTGTGATTCTTCTTTCTCTTTGTGACTAATATTTTTCTTTGTGACTATTCTTTTTCTTTTTAACTCTTCTTTCTTTTTGTGACTCTTCTTTTTCTTTTTAACTCTTCTTTTTCTTTGTGATTCTTTTTTCTCTTTATAATTCTTCTTTCTCTTTCTGACTCTTCTTTTTAACTCTTCTTTTTCTTTGCGATTCTTCTTTCTCTTTGTGACTCCTCTTTTTCTTTGTGACTCTTCTTTTTCTTTTTAACTTTTCTTTTTCTTTGCGATTCTTCTTTCTCTTTGTGACTCTTCTTTCTTCTTGTGACTCTTCTTTTTCTTTTTAACTCTTCTTTCGCTTTGTAACTCTTCTTTCTCTTTGTGATTCTTTTTTTTCTCTTTGTGACTCTTCTTTTCTTTCTGGTACTCGCTCTTGCTATCCTTGCCTTTGATGTGTCCTATGGCTATTACATTTTCTAGTGTTTCTTTCCTTAGTATGCGTCCTCAAAGTTTCAGCCCCCACTCTTTATGGTTGTCACGAGTTTCTTTTCCTTTTTAATTGTCTATTCGCCTTGGAATCTTCCGCATTCGCCCCATGCTCTGCCCACGATAGTCTCAATATTCGTCAATGCAACTAAATTACCGAATACGTCATGCCTACTTTTGCATTTCTCATGCAATTATCCTGCTTTCTCTCTGTAATATAGCAGAGAAATCGTCACATAGCAGTATTTTATCAGCTCATAGTTATTATTTTATAATTTGGGACCTACACTCAGATTTTCATATGAAAGGCACATTTTGTTCTTTATATACGTTTTCGATTTATTGCCTTTTCTGATGGATTTAAACTGTCAACAATTAGAATTTACAGTATTTCGAATGTTGAATATTAAAACAGACATACAGTTTATCATATAGTTTATCTGTTTTAAGTCAACATTATCTTCCCGATTCCTTTAGGTAATATATCACATATATATAAAATCTGAAATAACGATTTAGTGAATCTGTTTATATATTATTATTATTATTATTATCATCATCATCATCTTCTTCTTCTTCTTCTTCTTCTTCTTCTTGTATCCCTTTAAGGATGTAGACAATCATGGCTGTTCACACTATCCCGTCACATTGAAACTCTTAATAAATGTTGTCCTTTTGTTATATCTCC
>OZ038498.1:62662332-62667332 GCA_964036315.1 Acanthosepion esculentum | reverse complement strand
CATCTTCACTGCCCTGGGGTGATTTTTTTTAGCATTTAAAAAAGTTCTTCACATACTTAAGAGATCTCAAATAATATGTTCTCAAAAAAAATTGTTGGCACGTGGAAATATTTTGCGTCAGATATTTGGCCGTTTTTGGCACGAACTCTCAAAAAGGTTGCCCACGCCCTGATCTAAATGAACCCTCCAGATATGTATAGGAATAACAGAAGATCAATAGAAAAAATATTATGAATACTCCATCATCAAACTGACTGTATATATCGCTATTCTCGACTCATCAAGAGTAAGTTGCCCAATTTCCCCACCTAGAGCTTGAATCTCTACTTAGTGATATGCATATAACACCGTCATCTCCAAGCTAGGACCCCACAAAAGATGCGGACTTTACGGTATCCTTTCAATTGTCACAAGGAAATGTGCTCCTAAACTGGAACCTGTTATATCCAAACTTTACAAAAAAAATAAAATAAAATAATAATAATAATAATAATAATAATAATAATAATAATAATGATGATGATGATGATGATGATGATGATGATGATGATGATGATGATAATGATAATAATAATAATAATAATAATAAAAAATAAAAAAAAATAAAAATGCCTTCTTACTTCTTACTTTCCAGCTCGTTGGAAATCTCCTTCCCTAGTTCATGTCTAAGAACTCGATTGAACTTTCGGTTCCCTCGAATTATCCCTCTATTAATTTTTCACCTATTTTTGGCAAAGTTCTGGAGGCTTCTAATTGATTAAGTATCTTACTTCTCTCTGGCTTCTTTCAGATAAACAATATGGTTTTCAACCGCTCATAAGTAAACGGTTATTACTAAATTTAACTATCAAATTTTAAATAAGAACAGCTCGGACCGTGGCTTTAGATACCTAGAAGGTATTTGACAGGGTTTAGCAATGCTGACCTTCTTCTCAAGTTGAAGTGCTATGGTGTCTCTGGTAAAAAGTTTGATAAAAAAAAAATGAAAGAAAAGTCTTTTATGAGTAAAGTGAAAATGCAAAATTATATAAAAATTGCGTTTATTCTTTGAAGGGATAGGGAAAGTGATGATTTTGTTTGGTTTGTTTTTTCTTTACGAAACCTTAATGGGATATTTAATGCCAAAAAGATTTTCATTGCTGGTAATATATTTTTTTCAAAAATGTATTGCTGGTAATAATGTATAGCAGGTAGTAAATTTTCTTCAAAAATTTAATGCTGTTAATAATTTTTTAAAAGTATTTCTGGTATTAAAACCTACTTTTACACTTTCATATTGTTTTGACCCAAGTTTGGGGTTTAATTATTTAACCATAGCCGGGACCCTAACAGGTGCTATCACCCCGGGTCAGATGGACCTGAGAACACCAGCAATTCGTTCCACGCTCCTCAAAACCTTCTGATCAGCGGCCTTGCTGCTAGACGAACACGGATGTAGTTTATCTTCATACCCAGGACGTGAAATTGATGATAAATCATACATTACTTAAAAGAGCAACACAATTTTATAAATAAATCATTTAAGATAAATCTTTAGCTGTGTATTAATTTGAAGTTATAAGTAACCGCATTAATCGTTTTTGTTTTGTTATTTTTGTTATTCCCTCGACGTTCGACCGCTCCATTCTACGGCTTTCTTATAGGTTTACTATCGTTATGGAGAAAGATGTGTTCTTTTTGTGGTAGTGAAAAGCAAAGAACGGATAGAAAAAGAAAATTTAAGCGCCCGAAACAACGGTTGTAATATGAAATAATCACTTTTCAAAAACGCGTTTAATGCAGCTTGTTCCATACTTTCTCGTCCTGGGTACGACGTTAAACTGCATCCAACAGCAAGGCCTCTGATCAGGAGGTTTTGAGGAAGCGTGGAACCACCTCTAAATTGCTGGTGTTCCCAGGTCCACCCAGACCCGGGGTGGTAGCACCTGTTGGGGTCCCAGCTATGGGCAAATAGTGAACTTCCAGGTCTTTCCCACGTCCTGGGTATGGCGACAAACTACATCCGCGTCCTGGGTATGACGACAAAATACATCCGCGTCCTGGGTATGACGACAAACTACATCCGCGTCCTGGGTATGACGACAAACTACATCCGCGTCCTGGGTATGACGACAAACTACATCCGCGTCCGGGGTTTGACGACAAACTACATCCGCGTCCTGGGTATGACGACAAACTACATCCGCGTCATGGGTATGGCGACAAACTACATCCGCGTCCTGGGTATGACGACAAACTACATCCGCGTCCTGGGTATGACGACAAACTACATCCGCGTCCTGGGTATGACTACAAACTACATCTGCGTCCTGGGTATGACGACAAACTACATCCGCGTCCTGGGTATGACGACAAACTACATCCGCGTCCTGGGTATGACGACAAACTACATCCGCGTCCTGGGTATGGCGACAAACTACATCCGCGTCCTGGGTATGACTACAAACTACATCTGCGTCCTGGGTATGACGACAAACTACATCTGCGTCCTGGGTATGACGACAAACTACATCCGCGTCCTGGGTATGACGACAAACTACATCCGCGTCATGGGTATGGCGACAAACTACATCCGCGTCCTGGGTATGACGACAAACTACATCCGCGTCCTGGGTATGACGACAAACTACATCCGCGTCATGGGTATGGCGACAAACTACATCCGCGTCCTGGGTATGACGACAAACTACATCCGCGTCCTGGGTATGACGACAAACTACATCCGCGTCCTGGGTATGACGACAAACTACATCCGCGTCCTGGGTATGACGACAAACTACATCCGCGACCTGGGTATGACGACAAACTACATCCGCGTCCTGGGTATGACGACAAACTACATCCGCATATTTGAAGCGGTGGTGTTGCTAACTATGCGTTTTTGAAACAATGATGTTGCCAACTATACGTTTTTTGAAACAATGATGTTGACAACTATACGTTTTTTGAAACAATGATGTTGCAAGCTATACGTTTTTTGAAACAATGATGTTGCCAGCTATACGTTTTTGAAACAATGATGTTGCCAGCTATACGTTTTTGAAACAATGATGTTGCCAGCTATACGTTTTTGATATATTTAGTAAATACTGGATCTGGCATTAAATAACCCATAGTGGTTGATATGTCATAAAACCCCAAACAACCAACAACCATACTTTCTCAGTGTTTCGTTTTTTTTCTATGTCGTATCACTTCCAAACACTGAGAGCAACATCGATCTGACTTAACCATCTCGACAGTAAGTTGATGTATATAGATACTTTCAATTTTCTCAATTTATATCGGTGACAGTCATATCGATACTTCTCAAAATTACCGAAGACAGATGGTAATAATAATTGCAATGGTAATAGCCGTTTCCCTGCAAGAAATGAAAACATTCATTGACCGAACAGCCAGTACTGATGAGGGTTTCCTTACTATCCTTTTGTCTGAAGCAGTGTTGAAGGTCAACATCTCGATTATGTCATTATTTTCTCTTCGAGATACACATGCTATCCATTGGAGTTGTTGCTGCTTTTGGCAGTCCTCAAGTGACGCGGTTTATGCTATCTGGTACAGTTCTTTGTTTGTGATTCTGTAGCGCCAGTTCACACTTTTAAAAGGACGATCCTTGCCGAGACACTCAGGCTTCACTCGCTCAAAAACTTTAATTAATAAAAGCGGAATGGATTTTACAAGCATTATATTGGTTGTAATTATCACCGATGCCAAAGGGGACAACGTAGGAGAGAGAGAGGGGGGAGAGAGAGATAAAGAGAGAGAGAAAGAGAGAGAGAAACTGAAAGAGGGAGAGGCGAGTATGTTTGAGCGAATGTGTCTGAGAGAGAGTGTGTTTGTGTGAGTGAGCGAGTGTGTGTATGAGAGAGAGAGAGGGGGATGGGAGAGAGCGTGTGAGTGGGTGAGAGAAGGGTGTATGAGAGAGAGAGTGAGTGTGTGTGTGTGTGCATGAGACAGAGAGTGTGTTTGTGAGAGAGAGAGCAAGAAGAAAAAGAGAGAGTGAGAGAGAGGGGTGAGTATGCGTGAGAGAGATTGCTTGTATGATAGATAGAGAATGTGCGTGTGAGAGAGAGAGAGAGAGTGTGTGTGTTTTTGTGTGTGTGATAGAGAGAGGGTGAGTATGTGTTAGAGAGATTGCATTTATGACAGAGAGTGTGTGTGAGAGAATGTGTGTGTGTGTGAAAGAGAGTGTTTGTGTGTCAGTGTGTGCGTGGGAGAGATAGAGAGTGTGTGTGCATGTGAGAGAGCGTGTGAGTGTGTGAGAGAGTGTGCGTGTGAGTGAAAGGAAGAAGAGAAAGAGAGAGGAAGAAGAGAGAGAGAAATAAGAAGGGTGAGAGAGAGAGAGTGTGTGTGTGTGTGAGAGAGAGAGAGTGAGAGAGAGAGAGGAGAGGGAGATACAGGGAGGGAAACAGAGTGGGGAGTGAGTTGCGCCCAAATACCGAAAAGTTTACATTTTTTTCTTGGAAGCAGACTACGATGGCTGTGGGCATCTTAAATTAAGAATTGCTACTTCGTTGCTTATCATTGTGCCAACTTGCCTGGAGGCAGCCCTGCAAGACCCGTAAGGATAAACAAGGCTATCAGCGTCTATTAATGGCATATAAACAAGAAACAATGAGAAGGAAAAATAGTTGATACAGGAACAAGAGATAAGGGCGGGGAAATTAGCACTGGCAGTTTCTGGTATAATGGCGGTCGAAATATGTTTATGGCAAAGACGATACCAGTAAAACATATTGCTTCTACGGCATCAAAAATAGCAAGAATAGTATCATATAGATAAAGATGATGCAGCACAAGTATAATAATAATAATAATAATAATAATAATAATAATAATAATAATAATAATAATAATAACTATCCCTGTTGTAGTTGGAGCCCTCGGATGGTTGGAAAAGATTCCAGTAGACTAATTGAAAGGATTCCTGGAAACCCATGCCTTAAAGAAATACAAAAAAAATTATTCTCACGAGCACAGCCCACACTTTACTTTAT
>OZ038498.1:62617332-62657332 GCA_964036315.1 Acanthosepion esculentum | reverse complement strand
ACGATTGTATGTATAGCACGACACTGTTAACCAAATTTCCTAGGATCAGACTTAGCAATCGATTCAATATAATCTTTCCACTTTATGTCAGCGGAAAACGTTAGCCCGAGTAGGCGCAACGAATAACTCTCCTGGAGGTTAGCATCAGTCATGTTGATATAAGGCAAAAAGAGTTCTCTCAAATGAGAGCTGTTTCGTTTTGAAGGCATTAAAATTAACACGGCATTCCTTGCTCCAGTTATCAACAGATTGTAAGTCTTTTTGTGATCAGCTGCTAATTTTTTTTATATAAGTTACTTATTCTTAGTTATTTTTTCTTACTGCTTCTTGTACTTTTTTCTTTTACTTTTTTAAAGGAAATATTATTAAAGAAAGACAGGAAGAGCTATTGAAAGAAATGAGAACAAAGAACAAACGACAAATTGTAAAAAGACAGAATGTATTGTCATCAGCAAAGGGAGCAGCTCACGATGCGAGCTAAGAACTGGAGATCAAAATCAAACAAGTAGAGATGTTTAAATATCTGGGAAGTGTTTTAACAGATGATGGAAAATGTGATCCCGAAATCTGAACGCGCATAATAGTGAAAGGTGCCTTTCAAAAGCTAAGAAAAGTACTTAGAAACAGGAAAATTTCGTTACATTAAGAGCTCCGAACTGCTATGTAATATCTGTTCTATTACTGTTGTAATCGAGAAAAGGTTACTGAATGAGGAATAACCAAAATGGAGGTTGGAAATAAAATGGTGTTCTTTATAACTTCAACAAAATACAATACTCGCCAGCGGCGTGAAGTAGGTAAACCACTGCCAGTGGTGGACTACTTAGACAACATATCACCCCTACTTGCAATAGTGTCCAACGTATTTATGAGGATTGCGTTCGTAGGTACAGTATATAACAATTATATATTAAGATGTAGGAACATATTATTAATCATCAGACAGATGGTAATAATAAATGAAACATTCTTTAAAAAAAGTTTTAATAAATTCAATCTTAAAGTTTCACCCAAGCAAGCCAGTGAATGTCGGATAATTTCCTCACGGATGAAGAAAAGACTTGCGGCAGCAGAGATGTGGTTCTGAAGATGGATGCTGGAAATACCATGGACCGAACATGTGAGTATCGAGTTTTAGGGATAATGGGAATGAAATGAACTGTTGAAATTTCTTGAACTTATGAGGAAAGAAAGCGTACAGAATTTAACACTCACAGGACAAGGCAAGAGAAGCAGGGAAGCAGCGAGTAGTCTATTTAAAGAGTTTAAGGGAATGGATGGCAGAACAAGGACAAAGAGAAACGGTAACGTGTCAGCAGTTACTTAGTTACGAATAGGAAGCTTTGGGGAACTATGATTGCTCACGTCCCAAAGGCACACGGCATAAAAAAGAAGAATCAACAGAATTTTCTAGGCTGGACGAAAGGAGGACACAAATCGATGGATCGAAGAACCATATTGTTAATTCCTATACACAACGCTCTCAAACCAAGAGATGATAATGACAAAGTCTATAGAGTAAAAAGAGAAAGGAAATAGAAGATTCATCGGCATCATGGACTGTGTTGAAATGGTCGAAATGAGATTTGTATGACTGTGGAGAGAAAATATGATAACTGCTAGCTCTGTGCACCAAGAAAAGACAAAGGCGGGAAAAGTGTGGAACGCAACGAGTAAAGAAAAATAGGAAAATACCAATTTCCATAGAAATTATCGCAGAGGAACAATAACAGACTTGGTTACGCAGAGTGCATTTGATGAGAAAAATCGGACCTTTGATCGTTGCGGCATAGAAGAAAGGCATAAGGAATAAATACATCAAAGGTGAAATGGATAAAACTCAGGAAGATAACAAGTGACGCCTCTATGGAGAAAAAAATGAGACAGGGAATCAAAATAAGGGAGCTGAAAATAAATATAAAAACTCATACAACAGTGAAAGCTCAATCATATTTTTTTTTAATCAATTCAGCTCAAACAAGGCGATAACACCACTAAGACGCAAATAGGTAAAAAGGGAGGAATCTGTAATTCTGTTAAAAATAGCGGAAAGGAGTGTGAAACGGAAAAGACCAGAAAAGAGTGTGAAACGGAAAAGACAGGAAAGGAGTGTGAAACGGAAAAGACCGGAAAGGTGTGTGAAACGGAAAAGACCGGAAAGGAGTGTGAAACGGAAAAGACCAGAAAGGTGTGTGGAAGGGAAAAAAAACGGAAAGGTGTGTGAAAGAGAAAAGACCGGAAAGGTGCCTAAAACGGAAAAGATCAGAAAGGAGTGTGAAACGGAAAAGACCGGAAATGTGTGTGAAACGGAAAAGACCGGAAAGGAGTGTGAAACGGAAAAGACCGGAACGGAGTGTGAAACGGAAAAGACTGGAAAGGAGTGTGAAACGGAAAAGACCGGAAAGTAGTGGGAAACGGAAAAGACCAGAAAGGTGTGTGAAACGGAAAAGATCAGAAAGGTGTGTGAAAAGGAAAAGACCGGAAAGGAGTGTGAAACGGAAAAGACCATAAAGGTGTGTGAAACGGAAAACACCGGAAAAGTGTGTGAAACGGAAAAAACCGGAAATGCTTGTGAAACGGAAAAGACCGGAATGGAGTGTGAAACGGAAAAGACCGGAAAGGAGTGTGAAACGGAAAAGACCGGAAAGTAGTGTGAAACGGAAAAGACCAGAAAGGTGTGTGAAACGGAAAAGATCAGAAAGGTGTGTGAAACGGAAAAGATCAGAAAGGTGTGTGAAACGGAAAAGATCAGAAAGGTGTGTGAAACGGAAAAGACCGGAAAGGAGTGTGAAACGGAAAAGACCAGAAAGGTGTGTGAAACGGAAAACACCGGAAAGGAGTGTGAAACGAGCTATAGGTGAACCTATCTACTCTAATTGCGGAGAGAGCACAAAAAAAATGAAGGAAAATATTAGTATATAAAATTTCAAATTTCAGACGGAGACGTTATAAGTACAGACTTGAAGTAGTTTTTAGAAGGAAGCAGAAACCCGACCTTAAACAGGGAACAAGGGATGAATCCTTTCTCCTGTTCAAAAGAGTGGGGAAGAGTGTGAATCGGGTGATAGGCGAACTTACATATTCCTATTAAAATATACAAATAAGTCTTGAAAATCGCTTTACTTCGAACATGAAACAAGAAAGGGACGACAGGAACCCAGAGAGAAAGGAGTAAAAGAAAGCAAAAAAAAAAAAAGAAGACGAACTACCAATTGTAAGAAGTCAGAATGTATAAATGTATGTATCCGGGACATTGGTCAACATTTATCCAATCCCAGCGAAAGCTGGTTTGGGTATAGTACTGGTCTCTGCCCGATGACGGAGGTATTGTCACCCTTTGCACGAGAGACTTGTCTTGTCGCGAGGCTCGGACAGACTGCGGTTTGACGTCAACGAGTTTTATTGACTACAGAGAGTTTAGTGAATGCTGTAACATATTCTATGCAATACCAAACTCCTTTGAACCTTGGACTGTAAACTGGCGCTACAGAATAACAAAAAAATAGAATTGTACTAAATAAAACAAGCCACACCCCTTGAGTACTTTCAACAACTACAATGTAACTCGAAGAGAAAACAATGTCAATCAAGTGGTTGACGTTCCACACTACTTCAAATAAAAGATTAGGAAGGAAACCCCCATCAATACAGGAGAGAGCGATAACAGCTACTGGACTTAAGAAACTTTTTTTTTTTTTTAAATTTTATATATTTTAACCGACAGTAGTACTGGCTTCTCGGCCAGTGAGTGTCGAATATTTTCTTATAAGAAAGCGGCTAATTATTGTTGCTATTAAAACCCATAGCTAGTTAGAAAGAGATTGATTCATGCCTTTCCTAAAGGTATCTGTGCAAAAGTGAATGGACTTAGCCGAAATTTGAACTCGGCCCGCCAATTCCATTTTTCATGCTGATACACCTGCAGAAGTGTAAAACTGTTACATATAAACAAAACTGATTCATTTACTATGTCCCATAAAAAGGGAAGCAATTTTCTATATATGCATTAATTTTGCTCTTCTACACGAAAAGAAATATATTTACAGTAATATGGGGAAAAAAAGCCTGAACTGATTGAAAGTAGATTTTTAAAATTTTTTATCTGTAGGCAAACTTATCGGTCATCTATTCACAATTGCTGATATCTTCTGCAACGAGAGAGACCAACAAATCATCAGTCTCTCAACAGCACGAGTCATCCGCGTTTGGGACATACAGACACTGACCAGTCTACAGGTAAGTACGTAATAAAGTATATTTTTACGTGTAATACGTAATATGTAATACGTGTACGTAATAAGGTATATTTTTATGTGTAATATGTAATATGTGTACGCAATAAAGTATATTTTTACGTGTAATACGTAATACGTGTACGTAATAAAGTATATTTTTACATATAATACGCAATATGTAATACGTGTACGTAATAATGTATATTTTTACGTGTAATACCTAATATGTAATACGTGTTTGTAATAAGGTATATTTTTACGTGTAATACGTAATATGAAATACGTATACGTAATAAAGTATATTTTACGTGTAGGCAAACTTATCTGTCATCTATTCACAATTGCTGAGATCTGTTGCAACCAGAGAGAGCAACAAACAAATAACCACATCACTTGTGGACTTTCAACAGCTGTAACAACTAAAAAGGATATCACATGTAACTTGAAGGAAAAATAATAACATAATCAAGTGGTTGACACTACTCCAAATAAAAGCTTATTTATTGATTCGTTTTCTATAGATTATCAATCTTTTGCGGGTTATTTAAAGCCAAGACATATTTTTAGATTGTAAGAATTGTTTTGGGAGATAATAATGATTTAGTGATACAAGTCTTACTAATTAACCCATAGCTGGAGGAGAAGAGGTGGATTCGTACCTTTGCCAAGGGTAGTTAGACGTAGTTGAATATAACGAAACCAACAGGAATTGATCTCTTCGATTAGCAAATCCGAAACATCATCCATTACACCGCCTGCATATCCAAGCTTACAGTACCTGGCGTTCCCAAGCGATCACCCATCTAGCTACTGACCAGGATCGACGTTGCTTAACTTCGGTGTTCGTACGGGAACCGATATTTAAACGTGATGTGGCCGCTGTAAGCAAATAAAAAGGTTAGGAAGGAAACTCCCATCAATACTGGAAGGAGCGATAACAGCTACTGAACTTGGGAAATCTTTTTTCCTGAAAAACTGTTTTAAGAGAAAAATTTTATAAATTTCAAATAAAAAGATAAAGAAAAAAAAGTCAGAATAGAAAAAAGACATGCAGACACAAAGATAGAAAGACAGAAAGACAAAGTGTGAGGGAAAGAGAGCGAGACGAGGGAGACAGAAAAAGACAGAGAAAGAGAGGGAGAGAAAAAAAGAAAAAAGGCACAGAGACAAAGATAGAAAGACAGAAAGACAAAGTGTGAGGGAAAGAGAGCGAGATGAGGGAGACAGAGAAAGAGAGGGAGAGAAAAAAAAAGGCACAGATACAAAGATAGAAAGACAGAAAGACAAAGTGTGAGGGAAAGAGAGCGAGATGAGGGAGACAGAAAAAGACAGAGAAAGAGAGGGAGAGAAAAAAAAGAAAAAAAGGCACAGACACAAAGATAGAAAGACAGAAGAAAAAAGGCGGGAGGAAGAAAAAGAGCAAGAACAGAGAGACGGAGAAAAAAGAAAGACGACCGGATGCAAAGATAGAAAGGCAGACAAACAAGGAGTTAGAGAAATAAGAGAAAATCATACAGTGAGAGAATAAGGCAGACAGGCAAAGAAAGTAAAGTAAAGTAAAAGAAAGAAAGAAAGAGATGCCGACAAAGAATACGAAAGAAAGAGTGGCGGAAGAAAAAGAGAAAATGAAAGACGGTTGACCGGGAAGATAAATCTGTGACAGGAAATGGAGAGAGTTATGAACAAGCCACAATGGAAGAGAAACAAGCGACAAAATGAGATTAAAAAAAAAGAAATAAAAAGAAGGGCGAATAAAAAATAAGAAAAAAAAAGAGAAAAGAATGGTGAATAAAAAAACAGAAATTAAGTAAAAGAAACAAAGGAAAAAGAAACGGAAACGACAAGACAAAATGGATTAATACAAATGAAAAAAAAATAACTGAAAAAAAAAAAAAAAATCCCCAACGGACACAATTTGAAGCCAAAGAAATATGAAAAAAAAAATCTCGAAGTGCACTCACGAAAAGTCCTCTTCGAAATAAACGACAAAATCACGCAAAAAATATTAAATAGATGGATGCTGCCTGTCACTTTCTTGACAGCCCAATTACTGTTTCAAATTTCTCCTGCATATTCGTACTTGCAGTAGTAATAACAACTGAATCTGCATTTTCATTGTTGTTGTTGCTATTCTCTCGTTACTCATCATCAGTTACTATATTATTAATATAATTCTGTTGCATTTATAATACTGCTTGCCTTTTCCACCTTTTTTCATTATCGTCATCATTAACGTTTGTGTTTTATGCAGATTATCATTTTATCACTCGTCTTATTAGTAATATTATTTATTTTTTTATTATAACCAATAAATAGATTTATCCTTTTATTAATGTCATTAGTTACTTCTTCTTCTTCTTCTTCTTCTTCTTCTTCTTCTTCTTCTTCTTCTTCTTCTTCTTCTTCTTCTTCTAATAATAATAATAATAATAATAATAATAATAATAATAATAATGTTAGTACGATAATAATAGATGATCTATAATTCCAGTTGTGGTTTGATACCTCGGATTGATTGGAAAAGATTCTAATAGACTCATTGAAGGGATTCCTGGTAGCCCATGCCTTAAAGAAATACAAAAAAAAATGTATTAAAAAATACAGCTCACACATTGCGAAGAGCTTTATCTATGTAATATGTGTGTGATCTTAGATTTTTTAATTTTTAAAAAATTCTTTTAATAACAGAAATGCTCAGGGGAAAATATTTCAACTCTCCGTTGTTTTTCTGTCTTAGGACAGAGCGCAACTCAGTTGTTTTTCGGTGTACTACCCCCATTAAACTCACCTTGTGTCACATTCTATTGCTTCTCAGCCGTTTGACTAAGATCAAAGTGTGTGAATGGGTCGTGAATCAGATTAGCTAGGTATAAGATAGTTAGTGACGACCAGCCTCAACCCCTCCCCATTTTGGCCTTGTGCCCTAATTGTATTTTATATACAATAAATATATCAAAATGTAGTATCTGTTCTCATCAGCTTAATATTATTCTTTCTCTCCACTTCCATCTTCACTTTCTCCTCTTATTCATTTTCTCATTGTAACCAAGTAGTGTCTTTTGCTCTCTTTCCACGCGATCAAACCTGAATAGTCCATTATTCATTCGTTATTAGCAGGGCGTAACGATCGTGCGAACTAACGAAAAGCGGGACAAGCACAATAGGATTATTATTATTATTATTATTACTGCTTCAGTTGATGTCTCTAATTTATTAGAATGTTTATTTAATTCATTATTGTTGTTGTTCTATCTTGTTGATGTAATTAGCTTTTAAGTAATTGCTTTACCGATCGTTATTAAGTCATCCATCGCAAGTTGGCGCATTCAGCCAGATACGATTCAACCATTCCACCATAACAAGCACGCCTAGGAACATCAGCTTTACTCGTGCTATTGTTACCTAACCTCTCTTTTCCCACCAACATTACCGCCATTATCACGTCATCACCTAGTTACCCATTTATTTTCTCATTTATTTGAAAATGTCGACTCTTCCGTCTTGCTTTGCGCCATCACTGAAGGCGCAGGCAGACATTACCATTGTCATTTTTCCATAAAAAACTCTTTATTTTTTTATTTTTTAGTTTTTTAACTAAGGACAACGGTGTGGTCCGGTGGAGATATGATTATCATCATCAACCCAGATATGGCAGGGTAACACACAAACTGTCACATAGATTTGGATCAAACAGAGAGGATTGGTCCTGAGATCACACGTCGCGAACATTTCGAAAAGCTTTTGAAATTTAAAGCCTTTTATTTTAAGTTTTACTATCTTAAACACCTGAAAGAGATCTGTGGTTAGCGTGTTAGCAGAGTAAATCATTAATTCTGTGTTCAATCCTCAGAGCGTGCTCCATGAATCTCGCTTTAATTTCGTTAGAAACAAAGAAAAAAATGCTTGATTGATATCTGATATCCATCCGCTTATATGACAGTAAACAGTAAATGTTTCACTATCTGCGCACAGATGAAGGAAAAACTAGAGGCAGTAGATATGGGGTTCTACGGAAGAATACTGAAAATTCCATGGAGGGAGAGAGTAAACAACAAGGAAATCTTGAAGAAAATGAAACACGGAATAGAAAGAATCAATACACACAAAATCAGGAAGAGACTTTCCTTGGACACGAAATGAGGAAGGAGGGCTCGGAAAACTGAACCTTCAAGGCGCATATCGAGGGTAAGAAAGATAGGCTGTTCTCAAGCTGTCACCCATCTAAATACTGACCAGGCTCGACGTTGCTTGACTTCGGTGATCGTACGAGAATGTTTTAACGTGATAAGGTTGTAAGGGGTGAGATTTCTAGAAGCGACTAACATTTAAACTGGCAGTGTGTAGAAATATTTTCTCCTGAATTATAGATTATCGAAAAGCTCTGTAGATCTTAATGAGTTTCAAAACTATATTCATTATTCAAGTGGGCTAAAAAGAAAAAAAAACATAAACCTTCTTTAAACAAAGAACAAAAGGTACATTCTATATCTCATTGACTTAACAGAAAATTGATGCTTATGACGAAGTCCGAGGAGGTCAGTGTCGTTACTGCCGCGTTTTTCGCATCTTTCCAGATTTCTCGTTCTTCCTCCGTCATTTCTTATCCAGGAATACAATATAAGATTGACGTTATCTTTTGATTGTCTGGAAACTAAGAAAAATACTGTTTCCCCATTCAAACATGGCGGACAAATGATCATATACTGGTTTTCAAAAATGGAGATAATCCTCTGCACTTAGGCAAGAATGATGATTTTCAAATATTTCAATGCTGCTAAAGACCTAATGAGTCAAAATAATAATAAAAAAATTATGGGGCTATTCTGTATAGCGCGGCTCGTGGGGTGGGGGGAGTCACAATTATACAAAGCATGTTAGCGCAAAAATAAATATAACGATCTCTACCTGAATTCGAACTCGGTGAGATGATTTTATATCCCGAGCATCATATCATTGCATCACCAGCGCTTCTGTTACCTAATTGCGAAAAATAACTTCACGAAGTCACGCAAAATACCTGGTAGGTGAGCGAGCCTTGTGTTTGACATTTTTTATCACAATATACAGGGTGTCCCCCCCCCCCAAAAAAAATTGACATCATTTTGTAATCTCATAACATAGACAATTCTCGCTAAAATGATTTCAGATTTTAACAAACTAAGTAAATTGACTGTGTGGATTTATCTCAATGATAATTTACCAGCAAAACAAATCACCCGACTTGACATCTTGTGATTTTTTTTCTATGGGGCTATGTGAAAGGACAGGTCAATACCCATCTCTTCCTGCAAGAACTTAAGCAGAGAATCAGAGATCGCCGGAGAATGTTACGCAAGACATGCTACAGCGTGTTCGTCAGGTGCTGAACTAACGACTTGACGCGTGTCGTGTCATAGGTGGTGCGCATATTGAAAATTTGTTAAGCTTTGTGAAATCGGTTATAAAATCTACATCGCTTGTTCGATAAACTGATGAGCTGAGTTCGAATTCTGTTCGAGTTTGTTACATTCACACTCGCGCAAATACCTTTGCTATGGGTTAAAGAACAGGGGAGACTGGGTTATCTAGTCTGGATTGGCATCAGTGTAGGATTAGGACACCTCTGGGTTCAAAAACGTATATAACCTTGTCGTAGTCATGGAAAAAATTATGGAGCTAACAATTAACTGCGGTGTGGGTTTGTGGATTCTATGATCACGGCTACTCTAGAAGAAGAAGAAGGATACGTAGGTTAATTTGAAAATTTGTTTTATAATATACTTGAGTCTACTAGCTAATACTGCTCGAAGCTCGAATTTCTACTTGATTCAAAAGAAAAATATTGCTCAGTTTTGTACTTGAGTTAATAGATAAACACTAGTCGGTTTCATACTAGAGGCAGTAGATAAATATTGGCCCGTTTCATACTTCAGTTGATAAATAGATTTTAATCAGTTTCATACTTGAGTCAATACATTTTGGTCGATTTCATACTTGAGTCAATAAATAAACATTGATTGATTACATACATTAGTTAATAAATAAATATTGATCGGTTTCATATTTGACTCAATAGATAAATATTGATCGGTTATATACTTGAAGCAATATATATATATATATATATATATATATATATATATATATATATAACGGTTTCATACTTGCGTCAATAAATAAATATTGCTCGGTATTATACTTGAGTCAGTTGATAAATAGTGCTTAGTTTCATATTTGAGTCGATATATAAAAATTAGCTGAGTCTGTATACATGCAGAAGGTGAGCCCTCTACAGGGGATGCAGTCGGCATATTCTAGGCCACACCGACAGGACAAACATCAGTTTTGTCTCTAGAACGAGAAATCGGTATTCAAATCCAGGTGAAAAGTAGGTTCTGAATGCCAGTATAGCAAATATTTGCTAGTATTGCGAGTTCTATCTTCACTGAGCGACCCATTATAGTATCCATGTGCCAGAGAAATATAAATTGTGTAAATCCTTTGGGAGCCTTCCGTCGATCAATAATGAACAAGGGAATCTAGTCTACGGTTGTTAGTGTAGTGTGTTCGATCCTCACTGGCGTCGAAAGAGAAAACCAAGTCTTACCGCTAAAAAAGAATTCGAGACATGTGGGTTATCTGTCGAAGAAAAAGATCAGAACTAAGATCAGGGTGACTTTAGTAGGCCTCGAAATATGGTAATTCTTTGCACAGTCTCGATCAATCACAACCTTTCTTACTCCCGACAAAAGAACGGCTACTTTTGGACGATGAGAGAATTTCGTGGTTCTTTGTGGGTGAAAAGGTAGCTGTGCGTTGTGAGTTTTGGATACAGATTCTTTTTTACTACCTTTTGATTTACACCCATGGCAATTTTTTTTTAACTCTAGACCACACCCTTTGGAATTACGAACCCCGGGTTTATTATTTTTGAATCTGAACGTCTCATTGCTATTTTCTCACAGTAATCCACTATTGTCTCCCTGTGATAAGGTAAACAGAGTTAAGATCTATTGAAAAATACCAGTAATATCCACGTCAAATCGGCGATGCCCATGTGGTATGAAGAATAGCGATACGGCACCCATTATTAGCAGTATTATCTTGTTTCCCTAATGCGTTCTGTTTGCGCCTTAATCACTATTCGTAACGTGACAATGATTTGAATCGAAATAACCGTTATCACTTGCCTAGAATGGGTTACACGTTAACGTCGATTTCATAACCAGTCCATTAAGCGACACTTCGGCACCAGGGTCGCAATAACCAGATCTTTCATAACGTTTCGCATTGGATCAGTGGTTAGCGTGCCCCTTTCGCGGCTTATGGCCTTAGCACGTTGAAATACCGGTTTTCGGTTCCGAAGTTAAGCAACGTGGAACCTGATCAGTACCTAGATAAGTAACTGTTTGGGAATACCAGCTGTTATAAACTTGGATGTGCGAGTGGTGTAATGGATAACGACTTGTAATTGGAAATTGGAAAGCCGAGTTCCAATTACAGTCGGATTCATATTATTCGCTTACTTATACCATGGGAAATTATCTGTCTATATTTCTGAGATGAGGTATTATGTACACTATTTACATTATTCGTACTATTGTGCTAATCTTTGTCGCCATATTTATTACAACGTTTCGGCCGTTGTACGCTCCGGCCTTCTTCAGGTGTAAATAGTGTACCTTGGGAAAGGTATGAATTTACCTCTTCTTCCCCAAGCTATGGGTTAATTAGTAGGACAGTAGATAATTATTATTTTCAAAATATTCTTACACTATTGTCTTCATCTTTGTCGCCATATTTATTTAGGCGTTTCGGCCCTTGTACGCTTCGGCCTTCTTCAGGTGTAAATAGTGTACCTTGAGAAAGGTATGAATTTACCTCTTCTTCCCCAAACTATGGGTTAATTAGTAGGACAGTAGATCATTATTATTTTCAAAATATTCTTACAGTCTAAAAATATTTCTGGCTATAATATTTTTCAGAGCCACAGGTTCAACACTTAAAAGAAAGCTACCTGGAAGACCGCAAAGCGCTCGAACTTCCGGGTGATAATATACTTTGAAATCGTCTACAACAATGTATGGCGAATAGAGGCTACCATTTAGATGATGTCATTTTAAAATCCTAATGAATAAAAACTGTAGCCCTTTTTCTAATCAACAAGGAAATAAATATCTTAACAGCAGTTACCTTGGTCTTTTTATCTAACTTTAAAATGTGGGAAGTATTTCTGTCGCACCCTGTATATGACACATTCTTAATGATTAAAGTACTCTTTAGTTAATTTGATATCAATCTCTCTCAGAGTTTAACTTGAAACATTATATACCCCTCATCATGAACAGGCAAAAAGGAAGAAATGCGTTTACTTTTTTGTTTCTCAAACTGTTGCCAACATTAACAGAGCATGGAATGAATGATCCACTTGCGATCGGGAAGTGTTGCAACTGTTTTTGAAGTTCCTCATTGGGGATACGAGTCTTGAAGATCAAGGTGATAGAGGACGTTCATCTGCAATTGATAATCAGTTCCTGAAAACACTAGTCGAACAAAACCCACTTCAAAGTGTCAGAGAAATGTCTAAGATAGTGGGTATCAGCATTTCAAGAAAATTGGACCGTCTCAAGGAAATTGGCAAGATGAAGAAACTCGATAAATGGGTTCCACGTGAACTCACTGAAAGTGAAAGTGAAAGTGAAAGTGTTCGGCGTTTTGAAGCGTGTTCAATGCTGCGTCTGCGAAATTCGAATGATGCATTTCTTGATGGAATAGTGACTTGTGATGTGAAATGAATTCTATAAGACTATAATTCTATAATCTAACCAGAGCATCAATGTTGAAGTTACTGTCAACAACTGGACGGAATGCGCATTGATTAATCGACGAGGTCCAATTCTGCTTCATGACAATGCTCAGCCATGTTTCTAGAAAGACAATACAGAAGCTCACCGACTTGGGATAGGAAACTATGCGACATCCGTCATACTTCCCTGATCTCTCACCGACTGACTAACACATTTTCAAGTATGTTGACAAATTTTTAAGCCAAAAAACATTCCGTTGCAAAGAAAATGCAAAAACTGCATTCAAAGAATTCTTAACGTCCAGACCTTTAGAGTTTTAACGTAAAGGCATAAATAAACTTGTAACTCGATGGCAGAAATGTGTAGATGTTCAGGGTTCCCATTTTGACTGATTTAAATTCTGTTTAAATACATTAAGTCCGGAAAAAATTCTGTTTTAAAACCGGACCCTATTTTCAGAACAACCAGTGACATATCACATAACGTCGTTTCGGCTAATTATAATCTACATACAAAAACAGGATTTTTGTGCTATATCAGTATCTGTCTATATTTCCTCAAGGACACATGGCACAGTGGATTAAGGCGTTAATTAGATCCAGTGACAGGACCCAAAGAATTGTGAGTTCAATACCTGGTTAAGGCAGTGGAGAACTTGGAGAGGGGAATTAACAGGAGATAACTGATAACTGACATCCATTAGACATGGAACGTGGAACTAGAACAGTCTACCCCAACGAGCGAAATAAAGGGTTCAGTTCGACATTCCAACCACCTGAAGAAGGCCGGGGCGTACATTGGCCGAAACGTTGTGATAAATATGGCAGCAAAGACGAGGACAATATTCCGAATAATGTAAATATTGAATTATATTGATCAATAATTTTTGTGTGAATTTCCGGGATGAGGAGTTATCACTATTTACATTTTTTACATTCGTACAACTATACTCATCATTTTGTGAGTGCAGACTTGGACTCAGTGGAAACAAGGCGATCAGTAACTGAACAGTCAGTCAGTTATGTGCCATGTGTGACACACGCTTAGGCGATCATATATCTTTCGATACATGATTGACGAGGCAGATTTTTCCCGCTGTAATTTGCCATTTCCTTCTGTGGTAGACCAGGCCATAGAACCTAGTCTGTCTTGCTATTTACCCATTGGGGGCGGGGAAAGAAGAGGATTCATACCTTTCCCAAGGGTATTAGCACATAAGTGAATATAATGGATACGACTGGAATTCGAACTCGGCTCTCCGATACTAAATAAAAATAAGAACTAGACGAGATATTCCTAGACATGGGCAGTGGAACGAGAACAGGCTACCCCCGTAGATTAAATAAAGGTTTCAGTTCAGAATAACCTGTAGGTTATCCAGATCGGTACACACCTGAGGAAGTCCAAAGAAAACAATAGCCGAACCGTTGTGATTACAAAAACAAAGACGAGGACAATACTCCGAATATAAATAGTGTAAATAATGATAACTCCTCATTCCAGAGATACAGACAGAAATTTTTATTATTATTCAAGGTCAAGCAAGATTTTACTAGGGAGTAGTTTGTTATTGATATATATTTCATTCTTTAAACTTCTTATTCCATTCACTTATAGATTAGCATGAGAAATGGCATTAGAAAGATATTTTAAGAAACAAAACACTATTTTTTTTACTTAATTTTATTGAAAAAAAATTCACTAAAATTTGGAAAGGTTTCTTATCGGAGTTGGTTGTCTTTGTTTAGCAGCATATCAACACTTCTATGCGTCATTTAATGCCGACATTTTGTACGATTATAATGGTTTTAATAATAGAAGTCTTACTAATTAACCCATAGCTGGGGGAAGAACATATGGATTCATACCCTTTCCCAATGTTATTTGCAGGTAAGTGAATATAATGAACCCAACTGGATTTCGAACTCATCTCTCCAATTAACAATTCCGAGCTATTATCCATTACACCATCCACACATCCTATCTTACAGCACCAGGTGTTCCCAAACAGTCACCTATCTAGGCACCGACCAGGCCCGATGTTGCTCAACTTCGGTGATCGTATGAGAATCGGTGTTTCAACATGATATGGCTGTAAGCAGTTTAAAGTAGTGATTATTACCACTAAAAAAAACAGAAGCAAAAAGCACCCCCCCCCAAAAAAGCACCCCTCCAAAAAAAACAGGTTTAAGCGATTTAAAATTCAAATTTTGAGCTGTTGGCCATTTTTTTACATTAATGTATTTGGCAAACACAATTTCTAACTGCATTTTGCCTATTTGCACAGGCAGTCGGAGAAAAAAGCTGTTACCTCTATAGTGAACCTTGCCAGGATTCAGACACACTTAATTTACAATTTCCTTCGCTCACGATAAAAATTTAATTCTTCTTTGCGTTCCTGCCAAAATCGAGAACTTTATTTTTAAATAACCTGAAAGACCTCTTCGAAGAACACAGCCACGTTTAAAATGTGACAAATGTCATTGTTTTTTTTTTCTCTTTCCATTTAGTCTGACTAAAAATGATTTTAGAAATATGCACCCGGGAGTGTTTTTCTCGACTTTTATATTTGAGCTCTGAAAATTAATAGCTCGCTGTTTTCGTTTCGTTTCGTTTTTTTTTCGTTTTTTTTTTTTAAATCTTTACGTTTTTTTAATAGTTTTTCTTGTCTATCTTTTTCTTGTCTATCTTTTTCTTGGCATTTTTCGTCGTCAAATTAAACTGCCTCTGCTGCTCTTTTCCTTACTCTTTGGCCACTTTGCACTGTTATTGGTCATCACAGAAGCCGATGCTCAATGGCCTGCAACTGACCACTTGGTCATATGGACGGCAACAATAAAAAGTGATGCTAATTGCCGGTGAGTGTCTCCTCAAGTCACTTCATTGAAGACTTGAAAAGCCCTGTGACCATCAATCGACCACTACCAGCGCCAGCCCTTCTAGACATAAAGACGCTTTCCCCCATCTCTCTCACCCCCTCTCTCGCACTCGTGCACACACTCACACACACACACACACACACACACACACACACACACACACACACACACACACACGTTTGTCCTTGCAATGGACTTTTCAATTGCTTTTCCTATTCTCTTGGAAATCAAAGCCAGTCTGTCAAAAACTGTGGCTTCTCAAGCGATGAAAATCAATTACCGACTCTCTTAAAGAAGGCACGTATACCGCTTACTCATATATACATATCACTTCTGTATGTGTATCTGTCTGTCTGTCTGTCTGCCTGTGTGTCTTTTACGCTAAAAGTGCAGAAAATATGAAATGCATTCTTTTTCTTTGATAGACATAGTAACCAGGCATTTTTCATCTAAATAATAAAAGATTATCGAAAATGAATTTGAAAAGACTTCCACCAGATAGGAAGCAGAGACATCGGATGTGACGTGCATGCCGAGAAATGCGCATGCGTGGTGAGTGGTGGAGGTTATATTATGACAATGTCCGTTCCCACCATGGATTATGGATTTGTGTAAAGGGTTAAAGGAAAACGCAGAGTGTTAATATATACAGAAGAATTGAGTGATAAGTTAGAGCTTGGAGAGTAAATGTAAATGTTCTGGTGCATGAGAGAGAGAGAGAGAGAGAGAGAGAGAGAGAGAGAGAAAGAGAAAGAGATAGAGAAAGAGAGTTGGAAGAGGAGGAGAGGGGAAGAAATAGTGAGAAGGGAGACGGAAAGAGATAGAGTGAGAAAGAGAGATGGAGAGAGGGAGAGAAAGAAGAGAGAGAGATGGGAGAGAGAGAGGGGGAGGGAGGGGGAGAAAGAGAGAGAGTAGGAGTCCGGGAGAATGTATATATATATATATATATATATATATATATATATATATATATATATATATATATATATATATATATATATATATATATATGTATAGATATATGCATTCAAATGTAGTAGCGGCCTGATCAAAATATGTTGGTGAAAAAACGGATGTACGTTTCAGTGTTAACATAGAACTATGTGGATGTGTAATGTCGCCGGTGGGTTGCGTATGTGTCGTATTTCGGCTCTGGGTATGTAGAATGGATGAAAACAATCGATTCTGATATTAGGTTGATTTTCCATCTCGATGCGAGTCAATATGGAAATACTGACAGAAATATTAAAACTTTATTTGTTCATTGAATATTGCTTGTAGGAAGAGGGGGATATACACCTATCCTTTCACATAACCATTCATTTTCCTGATAGATTATCATTGAGATAAGTCCGCTTAGTTTTTACACATTTTGTTAAAATCTGAGATCATTTGAACTGAAAAATGATGTCAAATTTTTGGTTACCCTGTTTATCTAATGAGATAAATGAAACTTCGCCATCTGTCTTACTATATGTTGTTCAAGTGGTGTATATTAAACGAGATTTTTCTAACCAGTGTTGCGTTTCGTGTCATCTCTGACTTTATACTTCAGATCTCCAACGCTACATCATAGACTATATTAACGACGGACCATTTTCTGTTTTTTATCATTTATTTTATAAGGAACTCTAGTCGGAGCATCTAGGAGGGAGAAAGTGGTAGATGATCGAGAAAGAGACGTGTCAACAGGTTGGCCAAAATCTCATCGCTAGGCGATGTTTTACCTTACTTAGGAATCAGGATGAAGTGAGGTATATAAATCCTACTGATTCTTGCAGCCGTTCCCGTGTGTTCGCATCTTTTTGATCTTATATTAAAACTTAAAAAAATACAATCCATTACTGTCAGAATTCCACGCCTATAGTTTTTCTGACCAGTATTTTACCATTCTGGGACAGGCTACACATTCTGTAACATTTGAAATAATTTGTAATACAGCAGAAATTATTGAGATATCAAAAATACTTTGAAATCTCCTATTTTGTCTAAAGTAGGTATTTACCCGTCTCTCCAGGGCGACGCGATGTAATACAAGGCCGGGTTTAATGTGGTATACCTGAACGCATACCCCCAGAAAAGAGAAAAAATTAGCAAAAGAAACCGATATCTGGTGCATAAAGCAAGGTTGGCTAATCAGAATAAATGTTGTCACTTTGATCAACGTGAGATTAATCTCTAATCGTTGAAGAGGCGTAGCCTCATGCTTCAGTTCGGTGTAAGATGTATAGTTATTAATTATCAGTGTCCCTCAAGATGCCTCGGAGAATAGCAGTTAAATTTTATAGAAATAAAGTGTCGCTGCCGACACTTGAATTTGAACATAGATCGCCACTGAGCAAACATAGGCGATCCCATTATTGAATTAAGTAGACCACGGGACCATTAGAGGAACCGCATAAGTAGGAAGTCGCATGACGTCTAGATTGATCTGCATTTCTAGTCTATCCTCTATTACTATCGGATCGTTATTTCTATTCTATCTTCTATTATTATATGCACCGCTATTTTCTCCTATATTCACTTATACTATTTCTCTATTCGGATCACTATACGGGTTACTATTCGAGCGTGTATTATCGAACAAGTACTATTAGTGCGAGTGTTATTAGAAGGCGTCTGACACCAGCATTGTTCAACGGCGTACTATAGTTGTATCTGCGATTACAAATTCTCTACTACAACGAGAATTACGAAAGTGACAGCGAGCATTCGTTGACATCACAAAAGTAGCAACGAGTGTTCGTTTACGTCACAAAACAGATATCAGCGGATTTCATTAGCCGCGTATTCTAATGCAAAGGTAGATCTCAAATGACAAGAATTTCGAAGAATATTGGTTCTCATACAAGTCAGGTAGGCTTTTTCTTGTCTAATTGCGTTATTTTTTTATTTCACTGAGACGATAGAGTAACAGATGTTGACTTTCAGACGAAGAATCTTTGTCTATAGACGCGCTCATAAAACCTAAAAATGTTTGCCTATATTCTTGTAGAGGACGGGTTTGATTGATTGATTTTGTTTAGCGGCACATCAACACCTCTGTGAGTTACTTAATTCCGATATATAAATATTTTGTATGCCTGCCACTATAGATTTTGTACATGATTTTATACTTCAGGGCAAACATATGTTTGTTAGATATATAGTTTGGAGATAAAATGTACTGTTGGTAGTCTTATTATAAAAATACACTGTTGATTTTTGCTTGGGTGTTTACTAATTGCCCATAGCTGGGACCCTAACAGGTGCCACCACCTCCGGTTAGGGTAAACCTGGGAGCAACAGCAGTTAAGTGGTGGTTCCACACTCCTCCAATTTCCAAATCAGAGGCCTTGCTGTATGGTGAGGAGTTATTACTTGTTATGAAGATGGAAAACATTCAAAGTAAACGAATTCAACAGACCCAGAAGAAATGGATTTAAAACATGGAATAAATTTACATATAAAGGGTGTTCGAATAACTTGGACCGATTTTAAATGTGAATTAAGTTTAAGCGTCTAATGATTTTTTTTCTTTTTCTTTCAGATTTAACAACTTATGTCTTTGGCAATTTCATTCATGGAAAGATTAACAATGAAACAACGTGTTAAAATTATCGAAGCCTCTTACGAAAATGGACGTTCAAACAGAAATGCATTTCGCGCACATCGCGATTTTTTTGGTTAACATAATCGACCAACCGAGGGTGCAATTGGAAACGATGTAACGTTGTTGTGGAGAGGTTCACTTCCTGTGCGCGATGACGAATAGAGGTGTCTGGATGTTGGGCCACATTCTCGTGAACTGCAGCAATGTTCTCAGCTGAATGGCGTAAACGAGCCGGCAATAGTCTTTTCACATCTGCCACCGACTAACTTTGAATTTACGAACAATTTTTACAATCGTACTCCTGTAACTTTAACACGTTGTTTGATTGTTAATCTTTCCATGGTTGAAATTGCCAAACACATAAGTTGTTAAATCTGAAAGAAAAAGAAAAAAATAATCATTTAACGCATAAACTTACTGTTGATTCAGGAAAGCACCAACCATTATTTGCCTATAGACACAGGAATATACCGACCAACGTTTGCCTATAGACTCATGAATACACCGATAAATATTGACTGAGGAATGCACCAACCAATATTTGCCTATAGGCTCAGGAATATACCGGCATTAGTATTAGTATTATGAACTAGTCCGAAATTAAGACAGTCATAGCTGAAAATCGAACTCATCACACTAATTCCGTTTCCCAGG
The DNA here is from genome assembly GCA_964036315.1 of Acanthosepion esculentum. NCBI lineage: Eukaryota > Metazoa > Mollusca > Cephalopoda > Sepiida > Sepiidae > Acanthosepion > Acanthosepion esculentum. The sequence continues at coordinate 62,637,186 of OZ038498.1, read as the reverse complement.
TAGATAATCACTACACCACCTCTGCTGGCGGTTATATATGTCACTACAAGCATAAGAGGAGAAAGTATCAGTTGTGTAAAGAAACACTCATACATTCTCTTCGTATGCTTGATTGAAACAATTCTACTTTTTTTATGTGTTGTGTACGTTTAAAACGTTAGAGATCATGGCTCGCCACAACCTCCTATCTTCTGTAGCTCTTAGCAATGTTTGTCTTTATACTATCCTCCAGTCCCTGTCCTACTAGACATTTAAACAATCATACCCGGTGTGCTACTCCCTGTATCTCTCTGTCCCTCTTGACTCCAGTATATTGCATGAGTTTTAAATTATCCGAACCTTCTTTCCTCATTGTCTTTTCTAGTTCTAAGTATAAATGTCCTATTCGTTCCCATTTTTTAAAAACTTCCTCTTTGCTCGCATGCTCCGTCCATGGTATTCTCAGCATTCTTCCGTAGGACCACACCTCTGTTGCCTGATATCTCCTCTTCATCTGTGAGGAAAGTGTCCAGTATTCACTGCCATGCAGGAGGAAGGTTATTACATAAAATTTGGGAGCCATTTGTTTTTGTTTCTAACGAGGATTTTCAGATTCTTGATAAGTTATTTAAACAATTAATTAGTGGAAATTTGAGATTTTGATAACTCGGCTTTCGATTCAACGTCTGTTCGTAAACTCGTATATTTTGCTATTTGTTTGATTGAACTGTGCCTGCTGGATTTTACAAGCGTTTCAATTTACTACCAACTGCAATGTATCAAACAAAGTGTAAAAGAGTTAATGTTGAAGAGAAAAAAAATAAAGACGAAGGTATTTCTAAGTCCAAACATTAAAATTAGTATCATATTTTTGTTCTGTATGCTAGTTCAAGGATTTGCCATCTTGTATCAATATTCATCTGAGAACAAGTATATCATTCACATAAAAGAAACAAATAAATCGTATTTATTGTCGATTTTCCGAATATTAGTTATTGATCTAAGCGTAATTATGCAATTAATATAAGTTTTTAACGCTTCTCATACCAAAATATTGTATATTGATCTTCATTTACTGAAATCTCTACCTACCAACCTGACTATATACAGTCGTTTGTTCATTCAATCTATTCTCTAACTGATATTATTTATTTAATAATTTTAGTTCCATAGACCCAGAAAGCCTGGGGCTGGCAGGTAGGCTGAGGTAGTTGCAACGTAGCCGTTTGAATGTTTAAGCTCAAATAAAAGCATGGATTTTTTGGTATCGTCGAGGTGAATGATAGACAGAGAAGAATGAGTGCTTAATATATTTATTCGGCACTAGTATCCAGTGCTAACGGATACATACAAAAAACATAAAACAATAAGTTACAAAACAATTAACAAGACAACTTACAAGGAATAGATGAGGGTCTAATGCTGTATAGCCAAACGAAGTAAGATCAGTCCGAATATTAATCAGCTTAGTATCAACTTATTAATCATCTGTTGAAGGCCTTAATCGTAGACTATTTAAGGCTATGAGCCAGGCCATCTGGTAGAGTGTTGAAGGGATACTAGCTACAGTTTTGAAAGTGATTGCCATAATATAATCTTTTAAAACCCTAGTAGTCAGTATAGTTGGTCAATATGTAATATTTACAAAGCGAATTATCTATCTATCTATCTATCTATCTATCTATCTATCTATCTATCTATCTGTTAAAATCTGCTCACATCTCTCTCTCTTGTAACCATATATTATACAGTTAAATCGATGCAAATAAATTAGGAATGAAACCGTGAACAAAAAAATAACGGTATTTGAAAAAAGAAGACGAGGAAGCAAAATCGATTGCGCGTCTCGCAGATACAACTTATAAGTATTGTATAAAGAAATCATACACAATTAAATTGCTGCTTTCGTAATTGGTAAATGTTCACCACGATAAGTAATTTTGTTATCAATAATTAGTTTTCGACAAAAGTGTCAACACATTTTTTTTCAACTTGGAAAGTGCTTAAGTGCTCATAGATTGATTAGGAAAGACTGTCAGCCGAAATGCATTATGGGTGATTCGGTGCAGTTTACTGCGCATGCGTGTTTCTTTAAGTGTCAGTTTTGCTTTAACGTTGTTTGCTCACATTTTCTTTTGTAACTGAAATTTTAACGCTTAAAAACAAAACAGAAATAAAAATAAAACAGCGTTTCGTATTCGTGTTCATAACCGTATTCGTATTTGTATTCGTAATCACGTTCGTATTCGTGTTCATAATCATATTCGTAATCGCAATCGTGTTCTTATTCGTATTCGTTTTAATACCAATAAAGGCAGGTAAACTAAAATGCATGGTTCAATCTCAATGCTATTTCTACTGTTTTATCACACACATGACTTGTTCGGATAAAAAAATTTCCTAGATAATATCAAATCCAAATGTCAGATGAAAGTTATTTCTGTCTGAATTTCTGGAATGAAGTGTTATGATTATTTATATTATTTAGAGTCGAGCTAATGTCCTCATCTTTGTTTCGGCTGTTATGTACTCCGGTCTTCCTCAGGTGCCTGTCGATCAAAGAATTTCGAACTGAGTCTTTTATTTAAACTACAGGGGTAGATTTTCCTCGTTATGTTGTCTACGTCTAGAGATATCTCGTTTTGTTATTTTTTTAGTACAGCTGAATTACTGTTGGCCCTGTTTCCACTAAGTCTCTGCGTGTACTATTCAACTCCGGGATTGAACTCGCATTTAACATGGCACGAAGTTCATAACCCAATGGGACAACAGCCCGAAGGATTAAAGAGTTGCGTCAGAAATTTGGTAGCATATTAGATGTGAGTTCAATCTGGGTGATGGGCAGTTCAGGGCGAGCAGTAGCTGGCGGCATGTTAAATATGATCTTGTATCTTATAACTTCCTAAACTGGTTGTATCTTACACCTTGCTCAGGTATTTTATTCCATTTGGAACATCACAGACCTTTCAGAAAAAGGTAATATGGCTTTTGCTTCTCTACGTCAACCGCTGATTTTTTAACGATTATTGCCCAAAAAGTATATCAAGCTTTAGATAAGAATGGTGAAGCTCGGGATGTTGCCTTGCATATCTCGAAGGCATTTGATAGGGTTTGGTATGCTGGTCTTCTACACACGTTGAAAGGTTATGGTATTTTTGGACGAATGTTTGATTTGATTCAAGCTTTCTTATTAAATCGTGAAATTAAAATCGCCTTGGACAGTCACTCTTCTATACCAAGTTCAATTTGGGACTAATCAAATTCATTTTGGGACTAAGCAAGTTCATAATGAAATAGCCAAGTTCAGAATGGGACATAGCAAATTCAAAATGAAATAAGCAAGTTTTATTTGGAACGAAGCAATTTCATAATGAAATAAGCAAGTTTCAATTGAACTAAGCAGATTCATTATGGAAAAATGTTTCGAACTTATCTGCGCGTTTCAATAAACAAATATCATTGATTAAAAAAATCAACTGGGCGGTAAATCAGATAATTAAAAATCGAAGCGCAGCGTTGCGTAGATTTTACCATCAATTCCATACAAAAGGCTATTCTTGAATGGATAAATTTGTGTCATTTTTAGAGTTTCTGGCACTTTCATTGGTAAGACAATCAGGGAGAAGAGAAGAAGAAAGAAAGAGATGGATAGACTGTATATGGTGTTAAAAAAGAGAATAAGAGAGAGTTATTCAAAGTGAAATGATTTGGGGGACAACAGGGCAAATCCCGAAAGTCCTAAGAAAAAGCATCAAGGAAATACTGAATGTATATATCAAGACAGAGTTTGAAAAAAGATAGGTATAGTGAGTGATTTTAAGCGCTGAAAGTTGCATTCAAAAAACATACACTTTTCGTGAATTTTCTTGATTTATTGATTGCTCCTAGAAGATAAAACCTTTCAATAGTAAAGTTTAGTTGAACATTATTATTTTATCATGAAAATAATTAATTTTAAAGTCATTTTTAGCAAAATAATTGCTCAGTCCCAAATTGAATTTGCCTAATCCATTTTGAACTCGCTAAGTCCCAAATGAAATTTGCTTATTCCATTTTGAATTTGACTGTCCCATTTGGAATTTGCTATGTCCCAATTTAAATTTGACTATTCCATTTTGAATTTGCTACATTCCATTTTGAATTTGACTATCCAATTTGGAATTTGTTATGTCCCATTTGGAATTTGACTATTCCATTTTGAACTTGGCGATTTCATGATAAACTTGCTTCGTCCCAAAATGACTTTGATTAGTCCCAAATTGAACTTGAAATGGTATAGATATTTTCCCATTAAACCAGAGTTATAATTTTCATCAAAGTTCTTCCCATTGTCATCAGTCCTAAACTCTGTATCTATACCGATGGTGCAATTATTTACTTTTCTCTTAATGGTAAACCTGTCAAGTTTGTTGACGTCAAATTGGCAGCTAATCTAAAAAAAAAAAATGACCTATAATCTGTAGTTAAGCTGAGAAAGAAAAAAATATTTTAATTTTTAACCCATCCAAAACGAAACTGCCCTCTTGTAATAGTCTTAGAGAATTATTTTTGCCTGCCTTTCACCAGGATGGCTGATGCTAACCGCGAGAAGAATGACTCCTTGCGACTTCTCGGCCGTCCTGAATATGACGAAAAACTACGTCCAACAGCAGGAGGTTTTGAGGAGCGCGGAACCGTATCTTAATTGCTGTTGCTCCCAGGTTCACCCTGGTCCTGTTAGGGTCTTAGCTATGGGCAAATAGTTGACCCCCAAACTGGAGGCCAAACACTATGAAAGTATAAAAATAGGTTTTATACCAGAAATTCTTTGTAAAAAAATATTACCAGCAATAAATTTTTGAAAAAAATATTACCAAGCAATAAAAATCTTGTCGGCATTAAATAACCCATTGAGGTTGATATATCGTAAAATAAGCCAAACCAAGCGACTTCTCGGGCAAACGTTTTCTTATGGTATAAGAGAATGATTATATTGGATTAATTGCCAGGTCTGCTGCTAGAAAAGTTGGTTTGACGTCACTAGACAATTTTTCTCGCCAATTTTTCTCGCCAGAATTTATGTACTGAGAGATTTTTCTGTGATGTTAAGTCCTGAACTAGCATTCCGGCTTCAGTCAATTTCTCACCGCCCTGACTTAGCTTCCCTGTGACTTTTCTATAACCATTTTCATGGTAACTGTCCTGATGACCTATCCTCTTTGGCACCTCGACTTCATGAATTTAAGCGCAGTACTAGATTGGCAACTAGGTCTCATCATTTTACAGCTGAAATGTCTACACGCAACAATAAGCTCCGTGCTAACAGATTCTTCGTCCGCAATTTTTTTATCCTTTATCTTCTTAATCCCCGTATTTTATTGCTCTCTCACCATAATAAAGTTTTTCTAGCTGTCATATTCTTTCACATTCAGTAACCACTGGTTACCGTACGATCACCGAAGTTAAGCAACGTCGATACTGGCCAGTACCCAGATGGGTCACCGCTTTTATCACTAAAGCATTATTATTGTTATCGCTCCCACCTAAAAAAATCTTACAATCTAAAAATATTTTCTGGCTTTAAATAACCTGCAAAGGGTTGATAAACCATAAAAACTAATCAATCAGTCAGCCAGTAAAAGGTAGATTTATAGGGTGAATTGATTAATACAGACGCACACACATACGCACACACACTCATATATTATTTTTTTAAATAATATATATATATATATATATATATATATAGCTTTTTTTCTTCTAGATTATATATATATATATATATAATCTAGAAAAAAACAACTTCAAGATTCATTTCGGTTATAATTTATTTCGTGAATATCTATATATTCATTTCTTCAGACCGAAATCTTTTAGTAAATGGCCATTTACTAAAAGATTTCGGTCTGAAGAGATGAATACATAGAGATATTCACGGAATAAATCATAGCCGAAATGAATTTTTAAGGTTTTCTTCTTGAGTATTATTATTATTATTATTATTATTATTATTATTATTAACATTATTATTATTATTATGCTCTGTAGTTTACATTGAGTTCTCCCTGGATCAGTATCCTTGGAATTATCTCTGCTAGTCACAAATTGATTATATATATATATATATATATATATATATATATATATATATATATATATATAACCTGCAAAGGGTTGATATGTATATATATATATATATTGTCTTTTTAGGAATGGATTTTTCATTTATTAATCCGATATATTTTATTGCCTAAATGTTATATTTGAGTAGATGCTATGTTTCTGTTTAATAAACAAACAGAATATCTACTCAAATATAGGCATCCGCTAAAAATAAATTTTAAGCAATAAAATGAAAAAAATATATAGTGTATATAATAATATATCCAGAAATTTAAATACAATATTAATCGTTATTATTTGTCTTTTTAATCTCTATTCTTTTCTCGTGTTCTATTACATATATTATATATATATATATATATATATATGTATATATATATATATATATATATATATATATATATATATATATATATATATATATATATGGTAAGCGTAATAAATCCGTTGGTATATAATTCAAGTGGAACCTAGTAATATAAAATATTCAAACTGGGCCACAAAATAGTTCAACCTATTTCTTATTAAAGAGCAAAAATTAATACACAATAAAAATTCGTCAGTCTTATTCAACCCCAATATAGACTGAGTTCATCGGCGAACTCAGTCTATACCAGACTTGAATAAGACTGACGAATATTTCGTCGGTTGAAATAAAACGATTCCCCATATGAGGGGATTTCGGATGTTATTGTTATATATAAAAAAGTGAACATTGAAGTCAACACTCAGAGGCGACAGGCTGTTTCATGCTAGACGCAATCGTCATATATATATATATATATATATATATATATATATATATATATATATATATATATATATATATATATATAAAATGAAGAGTTTATAGTGGTTCCAACGAGAGAAAACTGTGTATATTAAAAAGAAGAGATGTTTTTTTGGTTGTAATGTTTTTTTCGGTACCTCTCTTCTTTTTAATATATATATATATATATATATATATATACATTGCTTGAAATTTGGTATACGAAATAGAGAAGGATAGCCAATATCGAACACAGAACATTCATAGATATAGACAATGCGGACATAGGAATCACCACTGCCTGGTGACTGTCAGTTTTAGACCACGAACGATCCTTAGATCATGGTATATCTCTGTATATGTATGTATAAAAAGAAAGAAAGAAAAGAGTATTTATTTATTTATCTACGTTACATTCTTTTCTCGCTATCTCTGTATATTCCAGGCTCTTCAGCTGGCAGCGAGAACTCATCCACTAACACGAGAGTGTTATCTCGCGAGACAGTGGGCAATAATTTCGTTATTAGTAGCGATCCAATTTTCATCTTGTCAGTTGTCGGTTATCTGTAAATCGATTTCCGTCCGTCTTGCATCAGGTTACACCCGGATATCATCAGATCATCTTCGTACTCTGTGTATAGGGGTGTAATGGTTAGAAAGCTTGTCTCGCTAGAATAATTACAACTGGGTAGTGAGTTGGATCCTCAATGGGTGCGTCATACGTTCGGCCTTGTGCCACATATAAACTACACTTAGAAAATCACCATACGCTATGCATAGATTTACACACACACACACACACGCACGCACACACACACAGACACAGACACGCGTACGCGCGTACACACACACACACACACACACACACACACACATGTCGGATGCTCCGAAAGTAATGTATCCTATATATTTCTACTGAAAATAGAATAGATACAATGAACACAATAACACAGTTGGATACAAGTTTTCGGCTACAATACACTATTTTTCACATTATAACCGCCCTCGGCATTTTTTATGGGTTTTCTATGTTTTCTGCTATTTTTTACCCAATATAATGCACAAGAGCCACTCATGGTAGAGGATAACTGAACGAGGTTGTTGTAGAGTCGTAAACGGAGTAAGTAAGAAGTGTATATTTTAAGGATATGTAGGATAGATAACGGTTGACCTTAGAGTTTAAAATCGTAGGGTTTCTTCTGCACAGCTCCGAGGAAGAAGCTCTCCGTGTGAAACTTCATCCTTACTAATGGAATACGAAGGGAATGAGGATGAGTCGACTCTGTATAAGTGGCATAGCGCGTCCTAGCTGTGAAGTGCTGAACTGCTTGAACTAAGGAATGTAATTCGTATCAACATTTGCCATGGAAATAGCGATAGAGTAGCGAGAGTCTAGCAATGTTTCGTATGTGGGAAAGAGGTTGCAAGACCGAACATATTTCATCACCCACAAGGCCGCGTAAACGCATTTGAATTGTTTCAAATCTCGAAAATGAAGACTGGGCAGCTCCAGCCAAGATATGTTCTGATCTGACTCTTGTAATGTATCACAGGAGGAATCAGGGACTTTCTGGAACATCACAAGGAACCGGTTATTTTTCTAGCAATTTTAGTGATGGTACGATTATGCGAGTTTCACTTGAACTTTAACGTAATGGATCTCGAGGCAAGGAACTTCATGGAGAGTATTGCTTCATTGTTTGATAGGCACTGTAGGACAGAAGGAAAACATGACTTCTCAAATATGTCGCTTCCTGAACATATTATTCACCATCTAACTGTGCTCACATCCACTTTTTCGTCTCTGTAAACATTTGGCAAGAAAGGATATTAACAGGCACAATTTTTTCCGTTTGAAGAAAAATCCATTGAGACAACTATCCGGCATACGTACTTACATGTCAAACATCATTATGCCAGACTGCTATATTTATCAAAGAACAAAAATGACCAGAAAGTTCAGCCTCTACGTTCATACCCACCAATATGGGATTTGTAGGCCAATAGAATAAAATAAATAGGAGGCAAATGTCGGTTGCGTACACACACACACATACACGCAGATATGTATATGTGTGTGTGTGTCTTTCTAAATATGTGTGCATAATTATGCAAGTAGCACGTTATGTGCGCAGTTATACTTTACACACACACACACACACACACACACACACACACACACAGGCATATATATATATATATATATATATATATTTGGTCATCAACCTTTCTTTTAAACATATTTCGTTAAATAAGGAAGACAAGGAAGATTTAATTAATTTTTTATGTAGTTCTTCCAACGTCCTTACGTTTTCCTGTTTGATGGAGTAAGGGAGTACAAAAAGTTTCCAATAATTTTCATTGTCCCAAGCGCTTTCGGCCACTTCTTTCGCTATTTTCAATGTTTGTTTTTGGGCGGGGTATTATTTTTTTTAATGTTTTAACTGTTTAAGTTGTATTTTATTTTTGTGTTATTTTTAATAAGATCGTTTATTCTGAGGCTTTGCGTGTTGAGCGCTGCTGGAATTCGAGTGAACGTCTTTTAATTTTTCAAATAAATTTCAACACTCAAATTCCCACTATTGTCCCAAGCGCTTTCGAACACTTCATTAGACATTTTCAAGGGGTTTGTCGTCCATTTCTTTCCATGGATGTCTTTTAAGATGGAGTTGTGTGATGCCAATTTCATGGTAGTAGAGCTTATTTCGAGCCCCGCGAAAGAAACGTGACTGTAATTCGAGTTGGCATGTTTTTATTTAAAAAAAAGACAAAACTTTAGCACATTATTTCCATTGATAAATAAAGTGAGATTAATATATATATATATATATATATATATATATATATATATATATATATATATATATATATATATAGGTATCTTATGAAGACAAAAATGAACCAGAAAACAACAAAGAAGCAAATTGAAAGAAAAAAAACTTAAGAACAAAAAAGGAACCTCCCTTAAGTTGACAGAAAGTGCACCACAACCAAGACTAGAAAATTATATAACAAGAACAAAAAACAAAACAAAAAAAAACACAAACAAAAAAAAACACAAACCCAAAAAAACCCCAAAAAGCAAAAAAAAAAAAAAAAAAAAAACAAAACAAAAAAACCCAAGAAAAAACATAATCAAAACAAAAACAAGAAAAAGCAAAACCAAAAACAAAAGCATCTAAGTCAGAGCAGGAATTCAGTCAAGAACTATCCAAGGAACATTACTGCACCACGACTAAATGTTTCACGCAAAGAAGCTATTCTCAGACGGTTCAGTGATACAATGCGGGCTGTGTGTAAAATAAAACAAAATGTCTGGAGCTGTTTCTCCTCAAAACTAAAAGTTGAAATGGCAAATATGTACAAAAAGACTGATTAAATATGTAGATTTAAACATTCATTTTAGTAGATGTTTATTAACTAAATGATGTTTATTAACTAAAAATTCGATTGTAAATCAATTCTAATATATGGCGTGTTTGATAGGCACTGTAGGACAGAACGAAAACATGACTTCTCAAATATGTCGGGGTATTATTTTTTTAATGTTTTAACTGTTTAAGTTGCATTTACATTGTTTACATTGTTCGGACTGTTGTTCCCATCTTTACTGTCACATACACGACGTCTCGGTCGTTATATACTCTGACCTTCTTCAGTTCATATTTGTTGGAATTTCGAATTTTTTATTTATGAGATGAAGTTGAATTATAAGACAGAGAACATCACTGGAAAATACAAAAACTTAAGGAATCAGCATATATGCTAGACTAAAAAAAGTCTCCTAAGCCGGCCAAGCGTGGAAATGAATATAATATGGGAGCCAGTAATATACAGAGCTAGGGAAAACAACAAATGAGGTGAAAGATTATAGAGAAAAAGATGTAATATGAGCTCTGGTAAAAACGGTTACTAAGACAGAAGGTTACAAGTCCCAAATAGTCATTCACTAGTGTCCCCAATGACACATGGCCCAGTGGATGGTTTATTGATCCAAAAAGTGACTTGACCCAATGAGATGTGAGTTAAATCCCTGGACTCAGCGGAGTGGACAAACCTTGGAGAGTTATAAAGGTGAATTAACTAAAACTGAAATATCCACATGCGTGATACACGGAATTAGAACAATAACCTCCGTGGTTCGACATTCCAACAAAAATCACCTGAAGAAGGCCGGGGCATGCAATGGTCGAAACGCCGTAAAGGTAAAGATGAGGACAGAGTCTGAATAGGTTAAATACAGAAGCTCCTCTCAGAAATATAGACAGATGTTATGTGTGATTCTGGATGTATTCCAACCAATTTCCGATTCGGATATTTATGAAAACGGAATTTGACTTTTTTTGTATTTATTTACTGATTGGTCAGAAAAGGTGAATGACGAAATTCAAATTCTTAAAACCTTTTTTTCGCATAGTATAACGGGAAAGAGCTAGGGAAGAAAGATTTATTCTACCATTTGTATTTCCCCATTATGGGCATTATTATGCCCGTGATATAACAACCTCGGAGTTTACAGGCAGAACGGAATGGCTGAAAGGAAAAAGAAAGGCAAACAGGCTTTGTTCGCAGAGTGACTTTTATACTACTAAAGCGTGCACCAAATTATATAAATACATATATACCCATATGACACCCCGATAATATCAAGGATATCGAATATATATGCAGAGTGTAAGGAGAAACAAAAAGGAATGGTCTTATATATAATATGGAGATACTCCTGTGTCTGGAGAAGCCATGTTTAGGACCCCAGATTCAAAAGAACCAGATTCATCTACTATATATCATAATAGATGACATATTAAACGAACGGGAAACAGCGAGTTTTGGGTTGTCTAAAATTGGGAACTGTTAGCTGGAGTTTCTGTCTATATCTGAGAGAGGAACAGCATCATAGACTTATAATCTGCTGGGGTGGTAGATTTAGCCTCTGCCCGGCCCAGGAGGTAGGAGGCTAATGAAAGCAATCTTTCTGTTTGGCTGCTGTAAACAAAACCCAAATTGAGTGCTGCCTTCGTCACTGCATGAGGTGACGTCACTAAGCGGTCCGTCTCGTGACCGATTTGATTTATCTCCACCAAAGGGAGATAATCGCCTTCTGTATCTCTACACATGTAAATTATGCTTGAGCTAAATATAGTATTTTTATGTTGACCATTGATTTAACCTTATCGTTATTATTAATTTATAACTAGTGCTTTCTTTATGTTATCGTGATAAAAAGTAACAAAATGAGATGAAAGGAAAAGTCGATGAAAGGCGAAAGAGAAATTAGATTTATAATCGTGTCGTTTAGTAAGAACGACAGCTTAAATATTGGTAAAGTAAAATTTGGAATGCTTTTTTAAAAGTTCGAATAGAATTCGATTTAAAATGTATATAGGTCCTATAGACTCCTCTGTGGAGAATAGGATCTAAGCTTTCGCCTGCTAGATGCCCTTCTACTCTTGCTTTTGTAGCAAGTAGATTTTTTACGGGGTGATGTTGCTAGTCCGACACCCAACCTGTTTTGAATTCAGAGTTTTCTTCCTTCTTGACTGGTTGCTAACCAAGGCTCGAAAACACAGTCTGACTTGCTATTAACCTCTAATTGGCGGCGAGAAGTTTCCTACCTTTCCAAGGATATTGCTTTCACAGCTGGGCTTTGAACTCGGCTGGAATTTGGTCTCAGCTGGAATTTGACCTCGGTATGCCGATTCAACTTTACGCATTGATAACCACTACACTGATTTAAAATGAGTTGGTCAGCTGTTTTCACAATGGACAGAGTATCGAAAATTTCCAAGAGCAGAAATGTTGAATTTCAAAATGAGACGATTCTTGTTCAAAGAGCGTTCAAAAAAAAAAAAAAAAGAATCTGTAAGAAGAAAAAGCAAAACAAACACAAAAACGTTTTCCTTAATTTCGCTTTTCTTCGTTGAGTGGGAAGAGAAAGAGGAAGTGAAATAAGCCAATGTCGGAATATTATGAAGATTTGTTATTTCAGCTTTTAGGTTTGGCGAAACTGCTCCAGGCGTTTTTCTTGTTTTTACCCTCAGCTCAATTTGTATCTAATCCTACATTCACCGCTACACATTCTTTGTTAATCTTGATGCTATTTTCACAGTTTTTGTTCATTCTTCGTTGTTTTTAATTTCTTGTCTGGTATTTCTCGATTTTGTTTTTACATCTTTCTTCCTTTATGTTTTTTCTTTGAACATTTTTCTTTCTTTCTTTCTTTCTTTGACTCTTTTTTACTTTTATTTTTTCCTCCATCGTTTCTTTCTTTTAATTACTCCGTCATAATTTTTCTTTCTTTCTTTCTTTCTTTCTTTGACTCTTTTTTACTTTTATTTTTTCCTCCATCGTTTCTTTCTTTTAATTACTCCGTCATAATTTTTCTTTCTTTCTTTCTTTCTTTCTTTGACTCTTTTTTACTTTTATTTTTTCCTCCATCGTTTCTTTCTTTTAATTACTCCGTCATAATTTTTCTTTCTTTCTTTCTTTCTTTCTTTCTTTCTTTCTTTCTTTTAATTACTCTGTCATCAATTCTTTCTTTCTTTCACTTTTATTTTATTCATTCATTCATTGTTTCATTCTTTCTTACTTACATTTTACTTTTCATTTCTCCTCAAACGTTTCTTTCTTTCTTTCTTTCTTTCTTTCTTTCTAATTTTTATTTCTCCTCCCACGTTTGTTTGTTTCTTTCTTTTAATTACTCCGTCATCAATTCTTTGTTTGTTTGTTTGTCTGTTTGTTTCTTTCTTTCTTTCTTTCTTTCTTTCTTTCTTTCTTTCTTTCACTTTTATTTCATTCATTCATTCTTTCTTTCTCACTTACATTTTACTTTTCATTTCTTTCTTTCTTTCTTTCTTTCTTTCTTTCTTAAATTTTCCTTCATTTAACTTTTCTCACTTCACAATCTTTTCCAATCATTACTTCCTTCCTTCCTTTTACTTCTCTTATATTCTCATTCATCCTTCTTTTTTATGTTTATATCTTTCTTTTGTTCCCTTTCACCGTTTTTCTTTTCCTCCTCCCTCGCTTCCCACTCCTTACTCCTATTTTCTTCTTTTTCACCTTCTTACTTCCTTTCTTTTCATACACCCTTCTTTACATATTTTCTTTTTCATAGATTTTCATTACTGCTACGTCTTTTCTTAATTTCTCCTTTTTTAAAATTATTATTTAAAAAAAAAATTCTCCTCTTCTTTATTTCTTTTTTACCTTCTCTTTGACTTTCTCGTCAATCGTTATTCCTCTTTCTCTCTCTTTTTTCCCTTTTTAAGCTTTTAATTCTTTCTTCCATTGTTCTTTTATTTCTTCTATTCTTATTCATCTCCCCTCTTTGCTTCGTATGACTTTTATTCCTTTTCATATCACCTTATTTACTTCTCCCCTTTCTTCTTATTTTTCTTTTCCTCTGCTTTTTTTCTTTTCTTTCTCATTCTTTTTTTTCCAACTCTCTTCTTTCTAATTTGTTTCTCCCGCCTCTTTTATTTCCTTCTTTCTTTTTCTTCCCAATATACCTTCCTTCTTACAATCGCCATTTTCTTTGTCATTTTCTTCTTCCTTTTCACTTCCTGTTCATGGAGTCCAATGTTTTTGTTTTGAGAAAAGAAATTTGCATATTTATAATTCCATTTACAGAGCGAAAGTGACTAGCCAATTCCAACTGCTGACATCCACAATTTTCTTCTTCTTATCTTTCGGAAACTGTTCCCAGTCGGCCATCTTCACTGCCTGCCCACCGCTTTGTCTGTCTATCTACTTCTTTCAGTGTTTATGTAGATGCCTGGACTGATGACTTGCAGACTGATTAAATATCTTTTTTAACCGGTTTTCTCTACGCTGGCAAAAAGGCGCCTGAGAAAACACTTCATGGATTTTTTGGGGAAAAAATACAATTATTTGAAGCAGATGACATGAAAAAAAAATACAGCCCCCACTTCAGAAAAAAAAATCTGAAAGGGAATGATGATGATGATGATGATGATGATGATGATGATGATGATGATGATGATAGTGATATCGAAGAAGAAAGGGGGAGCACAAGAAGAAGAAGAAGAAGAAGAAGAAGAAGAAGAAGAAGAAGAAGAAGATAGTGATATCGAAGAAGAAAAAGAAAGGGGAAGCACAAGAAGAAGAAGAAGAAGAAGAAGATAGTGATATCGAAGAAGAAAAAGAAAGGGGAAGCACAAGAAGAAGAAGATAGTGATATCGAAGAAGAAAAAGAAAGGGGAAGCACAAGAAGAAGAAGAAGAAGAAGAAGAAGAAGAAGAAGAAGAAGAAGAAGAAGAAGAAGAAGAAGAAGAAGAAGATAGTGATATCGAAGAAGAAAAAGAAAGGGGAAGCACAAGAAGAAGAAGAAGAAGAAGATAGTGATATCGAAGAAGAAAAAGAAAGGGGAAGCACAAGAAGAAGAAGATAGTGATATCGAAGAAGAAAAAGAAAGGGGAAGAAGAAGAAGAAGAAGAAGAAGAAGAAGAAGAAGAAGAAGAAGAAGAAGAAGAAGAAGAAGAAGAAGAAGATAGTGATATCGAAGAAGAAAAAGAAAGGGGAAGCACAAGAAGAAGAAGAAGAAGAAGAAGAAGAAGAAGATAGTGATATCGAAGAAGAAAAAGAAAGGGGAAGCACAAGAAGAAGAAGAAGAAGAAGAAGAAGAAGAAGAAGATAGTGATATCGAAGAAGAAAAAGAAAGGGAAAGCACAAGAAGAAGAAGAAGAAGAAGAAGAAGAAGAAGAAGAAGAAGAAGAAGAAGAAGAAGAAGAAGAAGAAGAAGGAGAAGATAGTGATATCGAAGAAGAAAAAGAAAGGGAAAGCACAAGAAGAAGAAGAAGAAGAAGAAGAAGAAGAAGAAGAAGAAGAAGAAGAAGAAGATAGTGATATCGAAGAAGAAAAAGAAAGGGAAAGCACAAGAAGAAGAAGAAGAAGAAGAAGAAGAAGAAGATAGTGATATCGAAGAAGAAAAAGAAAGGGAAAGCACAAGAAGAAGAAGAAGAAGAAGAAGATAGTGATATCGAAGAAGAAAAAGAAAGGGGAAGCACAAGAAGAAGAAGAAGAAGAAGTAGTAGTAGTATTAGAAGAAAAAGAAAAAGAATAAAAAGAAATGAGAGCAGACGAGTAAACTTATCAATATTTTTTAAAATATCAAAAAAAAAAGAAGAAATCTAAAAGGAAGAAAAATTCTGATGATGATGATGATGATGATGATAAATATTTTTTAAAAATTTCAAAAGAATGCCATATTCAGGGAAATAATAATCATTTTTCATCAAATATTTTTTTCTCCTGCCCTCAGCGTCATCGCATTCACAAGGCAGTCACAAAAAACGTTCTAATGGGACCACGGAGGACAGTGTTTAACATATGAGTTCATGAAAATTCGAAAACTTTTAAAAGCTTTTGAGAAGAAGCCGATTTACAGTGTAAGTACAAAATATCGAAGTAAGGTGAGAAGACAGGATTAGTAACTATAAGAAGACACTAGTGGTCAGTAAGGGAAGCAGTCAAAGGGGAGGTCTTCAGGATCAAACAAATACAGAAATTCAGCTATCTGAATAGTGTAGAAACACACGGCGGAAAATCTGAGAAAAATCCAAAGGTACACCGAATTAGCGAAAGCTGCCTTCTAGAAGCTAAGCAAATTATTAGGAGAAAGGAAAATTTAGTTAGAAACAAAGAAAAGAGTACTGAACTGGTATGTCATCGTGTCACGTGTCATCCTATCAGGCAATCACGTATCTTTAGATACATGACTGGCGGGGCAGATTTTTTTTTCCCGCAGCAGGTTGCCATTTCTTTCTGCGGTAGACCAGTTGTCATCCAAGGCTATAGAACCCGGTCTGTCCTGCTATTTCCCCATAGCTGGGGGGGGGAGAAGAGGATTCATACTTTTACCCAGGATTTTAGCACGTAAGTGAATGTAATGGATCTGACTGGATTTCGAACTCGGCTCTACCGATTCCTCAATCCGAGCCGCTATCCATTACTCCACCGTTATGCAGCATTGAATTCAGAACAGTTTCCTTACAAGTATATTTAGCCGGCCTTCTCACCAAGGCTGGTTGGGGCACAAGGTCGTTTTAAAGTGGGGAGCGTGATACACATACTTATGCATATGGGCCAAGGAGAAAAAATTGATTTTTGCCCAGCCCCAGCGAAAATCTCTGGGGCTGAACAACTTCCCCATC
The DNA here is from genome assembly GCA_964036315.1 of Acanthosepion esculentum. Taxonomy (NCBI): domain Eukaryota; kingdom Metazoa; phylum Mollusca; class Cephalopoda; order Sepiida; family Sepiidae; genus Acanthosepion; species Acanthosepion esculentum. The sequence goes on along the minus strand of OZ038498.1, from coordinate 62,620,161 downwards.
TAAAATGAGGAGAAACATAGCTTACTACAGCACAGTCACGTTAGCCACGCCTCAGTAAACTCTCACTGGTTAATGGTTAAATCCCGTGACAGGTAAGTTTCCTTACAGGTGAAGAAGAGACTCGAATGGACAGGTTCTATAGATTTATGCTGAGAATACAATGGAGGGAACATTTGAGTAACGAGGAGGTTGCAATGTAAATGGGAACTAGAACGGCTTCTATAATTAAAATAAGAAAGAAACAGTCGAAATTTCGGGGACATATTATGAGGAAGGACGGTTTGGAATATTAGATACTCACAGGACGTAATGATAAAAAATCTTGCCTAATGAGTTTGTGTGAATGGATTGGAGAGCGAGGACAAGGAGGGATGATGAAGAATCAAACGTCACTGATCGTTAGAAAGGAGAGTAAGTTGTGAAGAGTCATGGTCACATCACGTAAATGATGAATGGACCTTTACTTTGGGCCCGTCATCTTAACTGAACTGAATCTTTTCGATTGAAAATCTATCTATCTATCTATCTATCTATCTATCTATCTTATATATAAATATACATTTGTTCTTTAGCGTTAGGTCCATGAACAGCGAGGCGCTGCCTCGGACGGTGAGCAACAGATGTATATTTTATTCTTAAAATAAATTTTAGATCGAGCATTGTTTTATTATTACCACCAACACTAATTGTGCACTATTTTATCTATCTATCTATCTATCTATCTATCTATCTATCTATCTATCTATCTATCTATCTATTACTGTCAATTGAGAGACTTCGATGTATATTTTAATACTGTTATTGAAAAATTTGGACAAATTTAAACAGGGTAATTTTAAATAAATTCGTGTATACTGATATTTAATGGATTTTACTTGACTTGCATCATTTTAAAATAAAATACTCGTGCACTGGACTAGTGGAAGGGAATGTTAACGGGTTAGCGGGGCGCAATATGTGTCTTGCCTTGCCTCGGGCGCCTGCAATCCTCCGCTACTTTAACGAGTCATGAACTGAACATTTGGAGTAAAGGTCTGACGTTTGCTACACCCTATGTAAACAGTGCAAATCGAAAAAAATGCTTATCTCCGTTTCTCTGGAAGCGTTTATTTCTGGGAAAACTGATTTACTGATTAGACCAGGAAGACTACTGGTGAAAGCAGCTTAAATTTAATCAAACACATGATAGGAATTATCTTCATTTATCAAGTGTTTCAAGGAATAGGACTCATCTTTCAAAAAGAAGCTATGATCTGGAAGTAGAATGGAAGCAGTGATGGTACCTACCCTGATTTAATCATAAGAATTCAGGACGTGGGATTAGCAAATAAAAAAAACACTTCCAGTACCTCAGTGTATGGATAAATTATAACAAATTTGGTATAGAAGATAAGTAAATTGAACATAGAATCGTATAGTTTTGCTCAACACCGCAAATTGCTATACAACCAAAAACATTAAGTTATAAAAGTAGTCATGTTCTTAATCCTAGAACACTAACCGTGGGTATATAGTACCCAGCGCAAATATTTCTATTTTTAATTACAATTTTCAGTACCTGATTTTCTTACCTAAATAATGTTTTTCAGTTCCTATTAATGTTAACTCAAAGTACAAAGTTTGAAGTGCCTGCATGTAAAATATTTCAAATAATGATTTATATTTGATATTTTTAATATTTTTTTTGATATTTTGAAAATCAGGTATGATATACCCATGGTTAGTAGTGGTGTAACTTTGATGGTTAGTGTTCTCGGGTTAAATAGCCTCGTCGGATCGAGACTCTCAAATGGATGGCATGCATGGCGCCAAACCCGTTCAGAACTAGAAACTGTCAGCTGTAAACAACCTCTTTCTCAGATCAATGATTAAAAATGGCTTCTAGCCAATAAGATTGTAGATTATAACTAGGGCCATCCTTCTTTGAACCCAGTGGATTGGCGTTACAGAATCGCAAAGATAGCGCTGTACCAAATAACAGAAAGCACGTTACCCTAGGACTTTAAACAACGGCAACAATGAAAATGGATAGCACATGGAACTCAAAGCTAACATAATCAAGAGGTTAATGTTCCACACTATTTCCAACAAAAGTTTAGTAAGGAAGAACCCCCCTCCCTCAATACTAGAAAGAGACCGATAAAAGTTAGTAGACTTGAGAAACACTTTTTTTTTTCTCCAAAAATGATTTAGTAGAAAGAAAATATAAATTTCAAACGACGCTAAGATTGGCTGCTCGGTCAATCAATACCGAATGTTTCCTTATAAGGGAACAGTTAATATCACCTTTGCCATCACCATTTTATCGGAACTCACAGACTGTTGTCCGACGAAGCGAGTTCAATTGTCTGGAAGCGAGTTCAATTGTCTGGAAGCGAGTTTAATTGCTGCTGGAAGCGAGTTAAATTAATACCCAGGGCTTATAAAAATATACCCCTGTGTGCGCTAATGTTCTGGAATGAAAATAAATTAATGATTGTGTGTGATCAAATCAGAGTGCATTGGAGAAATGGGTAAAGTTATAAAAATATTATATACGTAAAGCAAATATTTGCATTTTTCTTTTAATTTTGCCATTTTAATTTCAATACATGCATTTAAGCTGTGTCCATAATACTTTGTGATATTTGAATATGTCTAGTTGGTAATTAGACAAACAATGGTGTATTCGCTGCTTTACATTATTTTTTTTATTGAAATTCAGCTGAAAAGTCAATGATCGACGTTAAATTATCAAACACCAGACTTTCAGAACGAACAATACATTAACAATACTAGAATGACATCGGCCTATCATTGTTCCAGGATGGCAACCTAGCTTTTATCCGA
>OZ038498.1:62479832-62612332 GCA_964036315.1 Acanthosepion esculentum | reverse complement strand
AAAGTACGTTTTCATAATATATATATATATATATATATATATATATATATATATATATATATATATATATATATATATATATATATATATTATGAAAACGTACTTTCGTTAGTTAGCTGGGGTGACGGTCACCCCGAAGACAAAACGACGTATGTCTCCCTTGACATCTGAGATACAAACTGTGTCAGGAGAGTAGTGGGAGGGAGCAAAAGAAGCAAGTTGTCAACTAGGAATTACGAGTTAAAAATATTGGCCAATAAAGCACCCCATGTCACTAAAATAGAGTTAAGAAAACTGAGCGGTCTGGTGACTTGCTGCCATTTGGTTCTCAGCAAAATATTTGAAATATAATATATGGCCTGTACCATGGTAAGCACAGTGTTGTGGGAGGATTGCAAGAAATAATTTAATCGTACCAGCAGTTATATTTTGTACAGAAAAGTTCTATGTTCCGTGTCTCTTCCGGGCATGTACGATCATGTCTCTCCACAACTTCATGTCCTTTGTAGCTCTTCTGTTATTTTGATATCCCCCCCGCTCCCTGTTCTGTCGTCCATTTACCCCAGCTTCTTAGGTAGATTACTGCTTCACCTTCTGTCTTCAATATGCCGTATGAGTGTCAAGATTTTCCAAGCCCTCTTTCTTCGTTATTTGCCCTAGAATTTTCGGGTGTCTCTGAAGCTAAGTAGATCTTTGAAGCATACTCGCTGCTCACATCTCTATTCCGTGGTATTCTCAGCTTTCTTCTGTAGAAGCACATGTCTTTTACCTCAAGAGTACAGGTGAATAAATTCATTAAAATAATTATGTAAACAAAGTAAAAAAAAAGAGCAAAGAGATGCATTAATAAATCCCGAGAGAACGAGAAGAAAAGAATGAGAAAAGTGAGACAGATACGTAGGAGGAGGAAGAGAAAGAGGATAAGGAAGAGGAGGGGGAAAGCTCTTGACAGTCACAATGATAATTACGGTAATTTAATAAAAAATAATTTGTTTTCGTGTAATTACATTATTTCAGAAAATGATACATATTAAAACAAAATATAATTTTTCAACCTACCAATATAGTAACTCCGTAAATTCCAAAGCTACCTTACAGAAGAACAATCATAGAAAAGAAACAATTAAATTACTGATTGCCATGTTGATGACATTAGAAATGGCGGACACTTGAATATTGTTGAAGTTAACAGGACAAACATTAATATAAATTATAAATAATAACTACAACAAATACATTTACACGGCGCAAAACAACAGTAATAATGAAAATGTTCGTCCATTGGAAATTAAAATAGAAAGAACAAAACAAAGAAGGAAAAACAGGAAATTGATACAAAAGTTTCTAACATTGTTTTGACAAAATCTTTTATTCATATAAATTCACCTCATAATTCAGATATTAAAATATTTCCCTGTTTCCTGTAACAAAACAATATCTCTTCGGTTTTAATGACTCCAAAACGAAAGTGTTCTCTATTAATCACCGTTTCCTGCCGAACTGGCTTAAAATTTAGCCAGTCTGTGTGACTTGATCGAGAACAGTGTATGTGAGCATTTCCGTTTTTGTTGTAGAGTGGTGTTTCCAGCAGGTTACGGCCTATTTATTGAGGAATCTTTCGGTATCGTTAACTTGTATTCAGCGCTAAAGAAAGAGAGTGTGCTTCATGGAGAGAGAAAAAAGAAGATAGTTGAAAGGTTTAGAGAAAAAAACTTCCCATTACGGTTCCATGATCATTTTGGTCGTTTGTTGCGTCGCATTTGTAACACGAGGACGGGTGTTGGCACTCAGTAAACTCATTGGTTGAGTTCTTTGTCTATAAAAACGTCTTTACTGTTCGAATGAACCGTAGGCTCGTAGAGTAACCTTATATCCAGCTTCCAGTAATGCGTTGGAAAAATATCCACTCTGACAAGACAAATTGAAGGCAAAGGAAGTGGAGAAAACGCAATGTGTAATCTATTTGACGGATTTCGAGTGGGGATAACAATATTACAAGAACAAGGAGGAATCATGAAGGGGCAAGTATTTTAGGGAGGAACAAAACACAGGAAGCTATGGTGGACCACGATCGGCTACTTCCTGAAGAAAATTGCAGAGAGAAAGAGAGAAGAAGAGAGATAGAGAAAGAGAGAAAGAGAGGAAGAAAGAGAGGGAGAGAGAAAGAGAGATAGAGAGAGAGAGAAGTGCGTGTGTTCATTTAAATAACCCAAGACTTGAATTTTCATTACTTAAAATTTAATCACTCTTATATTTCGTCAGAAGCTCTCGGTCGGCCCTTCATAACCCTCGTCCAGAACATCGACTTTACATTCTCCGGCTGCGATGTGTGAGAGGCTGCCAAACTCCTATCGGGTGATTGTTTATATATCCATCTGTCCAACATTCTCATTCTCACGCTTGCAAAACAATATACCGGTGTAAGGTGACGTACCTCTCCTTTCCGTAGCACATGTACTAATTAAGAGAAACCACATCAGCAACAACTAAAATGGGCAGCACATGTAACTCGAAAAGAGAATAATGACATAAACAAGTTGTTGATCTTCTACACAACTTCAAACAAAAGGTAAGGAAGGAAGCCTCTATAAATACTGGAAAGAGCGACAGCAGTTAGTGGACTTGAAAAAACTTTAAAAAATTGTTTTAAAAGAAAGATTTTATAATTTTCAACCGAAAGTAGCTCTGGCTGCTCGTTCAATGAATGCCGAATGTTTCCTTATAATAAAACGGCTAAAATTTGCATTGACCATTGTTATAACCCAGGAAAGGTTACTGAATAGAATAATCAAACGAAGTTTGGTAATGAATGATAATACTTAGGACAAGAACAACGCATATAAGATTTGCCATCGGTGTGTAGTAGTAGTCAACTGCTAGAAGTGAGTCAAGTGAATTCCACAATGAACCTCCAACTGCAGGATATCTACCAACCGCAGTCAGATGTGGCACAAGGCTGAATTTAATGTGGGGTATCCGAGCCCGTAGGCTTCACCAAAAATTCCCCGTAGACGCCGTATACAACGGGGTCGGGTAGCTGTTTCCCGAGACGAGACTCTGCCCTTCGACATAACCTCCTCTGGGGATCCTCTCTGTCCAGAGACAGAGAGTTTGACCAGAACATCTGGAGACAAAACTCCGATTGCAGACCAACATACAGTATTTACTACTGTATTTATCGTCCGTAGCTATGCTACAACAACCATTAACATTCCTATTTGGACATCCTCGTTTCTCACATGCTCTATCCATAAAATTGTGAAAATTCATTATTAGAACCATAATAACTTCAAGTAATTTTTTTGGTCAAAATTATCCAAATTTTGCTATTTTATAGAGCATTAATTCAATGATAATCATTTTCCATTATAATTTTCCTTGGAGGGGTTACCCATAGCTCAGTTAATAAAAGTTGCTATAACGTTTCTGTAACGTCACAGAGAAGTTCTAAAAATGTTTTTTGTAGACTCCCCCGCAACGTGCCTGCAAATATGTTGAATTGTAACGTTGCAAATATGTTACTTTGTAACGTTACATTAACAGAAAATGGATAATAAATTCCAGGAAGATATTAGAACTTCCATTCATCATTTAAATTACTGCTTCTTAACACTGAAAATTAACATTTTAACTTCATAAGGTCAAAGGTCAATATTTATTTATCCACCTCATCCTCATAATCTTCCTTACACTTGCGCTTTCCTTCTCATCATACACCTCAATGTTTCATAACTAATTTAACAGAAACCCTCTGCCTTGAGTGGCTCTAGTGCTTTGCATTATAAGTATATTATATATTGCTAGATCGCTTCCAGCAAATGAAACTCCTCAATATTCCTCGGCAAATCCTCAATATCTCTTGGGAGAGCTACACTACCAACACAGAAGTGCTGAACAGAGCCTCAGTGAGCAGCGTCGAGGCCACCATCATCCATCACCGCCTCCGCTGGGCAGGAGACGTCCACAGGATGGATCCTTCCAGGCTCCCCAAGAAAATCCTATATGGCGAGCTGGCCATCGGGACTAGACCACGAGGAGCACTAAAAATGCGCTACAAAGACCAACTAAAGCGAACCCTGACACTTACCAACATTAGCTCGTCCTCGGGGGAAGAAACTGCCAGGGACCGAATAATGTGGAGGAGATCAATACGCGATGGCATCGCGGACTTCGAGGGAAAGAGGAGGGCGAACGAAGAGGCAAGACGACGAAGGAGGAGAGAGCGATGTGAACGACCCCGTCCCCATCTAAGCAATGCTTAGAAAATAACCATATATCCCCCGACCAAAATACGAGCCTGCATCGTTGCAAGAACGTTCTGCATTAGTTGAGATGTTGAAGGATCGACGACACCAATTAGGATTCCAATGAAGATGAAACAACCCCTGGGATTGGTTTGGATCGTCTAACGGCATATCAAATCCTTATGGATCATTTAATCCCGAAATCTTATTTTCATGTGAGCTTTGGCAATTTCTTTTTTTACTATTAAAATCTATTGCTAAAATTCTTTTTTACTATAAATTTTTTTACTATAAAATGTATTTTTATACTTTTCATAGTGTTTTGACCCCAGTCTGGAGGTTCACTATTTACCCATAGCTGGAATCCTAACAGGTGCTACCACCCCGGGTCAGGGTGGAGCTGGGAACAACAGCAATTAAGAGGTGGTTCCATGTTCCTCAAAACCTCTAGATTAGGAGTCTTGCTGCCGGATGTAGTCTATCGTCATATCCAGGTGGAAACAACCACTGGGGGAAGTTGTATTAATGATAATGTTTATGATGATAATGCTGATTAAAAATGTTTTCATGTATTTATGCTATTACTGAAGAGTTCTACCTTATATAACTGATGCACGGTAGAGTTTGCCCTGATCATTTGTGAATATCTATGCAGATGATACAATGGTATATGGGTGCACATCAAAAACTCTAGATGACTAGATCTTGGCAGCTGACCTCTCCTCTGACCTAGGCCTGACAGCTTAGTGGGAGAAAACTGGCTGGTCACATTCAGTGCCCCCCCAAAACTAAACTAATGACGTTCTAATCATCACTGAGCGGACCTAGAACGTTCACCGATCACGATGAACACAGGTTCCATCCAGGAGGCACCGTACTTTAAGCGCATATTGGGAGACAGTCCAGACCGAAAGCTGAACTCGTACGTACGATCCATCGCTGAAGATGCTGGGAAAATAGTCGGTTCTCTGTATCGCTTCAGTAAGTACCTGACTCCTCGTGCTACCCTCTTGTTATAGTGAAGGAGACCTAGTCTAGGTAATAGACCCTCCCACCTATTATAAGTAGGAGTCAGTAGGTAGTCGAGGGAGGAGTGAGTGTTCAGCGACCACAACTCGATTACTCTGCGTAACACTTAATCACAAGTTCCTAACGTTTCTGTACGTTTACCCCATTTAGGACGCATTTAGTCCGACTACAAGTTCTATTGTGGAAATAACTCCACAACACCTCTACGATTACAAGAGCCAGATTAGACCGAAAATGGAGTACTGGTGTCATATATGGCCAAGTGCTGCCCGGTTTTCACTTTCTAGTATCGACAGAGTCCAAAGGCCTATCCGCACTCTTGTGAGCGATGAATTATTTTCTACACGGCACTCTTTTTCTCGCAGACGAAGAGACGCAAGAATCTTGCTCTGTTCTATCAATATTTCTACAGAAAGTTTTCAGATGAACTACATTCCTTAGTTCCAGCAGTTCTAACCATCACGGCAAAGACCCGCCATGTCATGCACATTGTAGCGAACCATCTTCATTACCTTCATATTCCATTAGTGAGATGTAAGTTCTACTCAAGCAGCTTCCTCTCACGGATTGCTACTTTGTGGAATTGACTTCGTCGATCGCTACAATTTTAACCTCTTCATGTCTAGAAACAACCGTTATCTTCTGCAGATATTTCCAAAAACTGCACCTCTTATTCTATAACCCTCTACTTTGAGTGGCCTTTGGGCCTTATACAGAGTGAACATTATTATAAAAAAAGTGCATTTTTCCAGCAAAATTACATGTTTACATCTCAGACCTTCACTTGCGAACCCCAGATGCATGCCTGTTGTAGTTATCGCTTTAGTACAGACTGATTTAGCTATACTGTGGGATTCTAATATTGTGTTACTGAATGATGACATAACAACAACGATGACCTTTTGAATTAGCATACGGCTGTTCGGTGTACTCTAAAATGAACAAAAAGGAAAAAGATAGAGCTTCATAAAAAATATCATTTATTGATCATATTCTTTCTATTGAAAGAAAATATAACCAAGAATAATGTCTACGACATCCCATGCAGTTGTAGCAGAGAATACAATGCTAAAGACAACCGCTTCAGAGAATAAGTTTTGAAAAGTTGTTTCATAGTGAAACGTGACAGATCACGTACGGCGGGAAAAGTGAGCACGCCAGCCCCTAGGGAACGAAATTACAATAGGAGAAAAGAATACTGAACGTTATATAATGCGACAGACAACCGAGGAAGGAGAGTGAACTAGTCGAAACATGATGATAAGAAAATGAAGGATGCGGATGCCAGTTAGGAAAAAAATTGAATAAGAATTCTTCGTGAAAGAATGTCAGAGTGAAACAATAATAATATTGATGAGAACTTTAGGTTATTAAGTTTATGCAAAGGTTGATGGCGTTATTTTTTATCTTAAAAACAACCCGGTTTGTGGTGTGTATTTAGTCTCTATAAGAAATAGGGCTGGGGACCTTTGCACACACCTAATATAATAATGAAATAATGTAATTCTTTTTATTACTGTTCGCCAAATGCGAAACATGAGAAACTCTGAAGGTAGATTGGGTTGGTTATTTCATACAGCGGTATATCAACACCTCTATGGGTTATTCAATGTCGAAATCTAAATATTTTAAAGTTTATTTTTTTGAGATAATAATGGTTTAGTGATACAAGTCTTACTAATTAACCCATAGCTTGGGGAAAGAAGGGGTGGATACATCGCTTTCCCAAAAGTATTTGTGCGTAAGTAAATATAACGAATCCAACTTTAATTGGAACTCGGCTCTCCGATTAACAATTCTGGGCCATTATACATTAGACCAGCCGCACATCCAAGCTTACAGCACCTGGTATTCCCAAGCGGTCAGCCATCTAGGTACTGATCAGGCTCAACGTTGCTAAACTACGGTGTTCGTATGAGAAAGTGGAATTTTCACCACCATAAGGCCATCATCTCTATATAACCTATATTATCAATGCTGATATCGAATTGGTCAACAGAATTGTTCTTACTCCACTATTCTTTTTATGGATAAGAACAGATCTTCTACAGTTTATTATGTTGTCAATCTCCTCGTTGGAAAGATCATAGTACAAATTCCAAAGCCAAAGTAAAAAGATCCCTGGAAATAGATAGGTAATAATCCACAATATCAAACTGGATAAATGAACAATTCCTTTTATCGTTTATATCATTAAACCACATCTGTGGTATTAATCCATTGTACAAGTACAAGCTGCTTTCTAATCAGCTGGTTGACTGTATCGAGGATGATCTTGTTAATTCTACCAATTTCTGGCATGGTAGGGTTGATAATCCTTGTGTGAGATTAACTTCAAAATCAGGTTTATGGTCCTTGATCGTTATATATATTCTTTAGTACAGTGTTTGCTCTGTTGAAAATTTTTTAGTTTGTTAGTTATATTTTTACTTGTTGCATTAATTTTATCATCTAAATTAACTATTATTATGTATTTTTCTATAATTTTTATTTAATTTTTTCTCAGTAAAATATAATTTTTTAGGAGTAATTTTGTAGAAGTTGACTGTTTTGTCAGATCTGACAAAAACCTTGTCAGACGAATTAATGTCCTTTACAACTAAGTCCAAGTGTCTCTGAAAATGATTTTTATATTTATGAAAAGAGATACTATTAATGACTTCTAATAAATCATTTTCAAAACCATATAACCGTTCGATGAATCTCCAAATGAGAGAAAGAACAGATGGAGTAAAATTCCACTGTTCGTAGCATTTACTTTTAAAAAAGTGCTCAATACAAAGTAGAGCAATATATTATTTTTTTCCTTCATGATAACAATTTTTTCGATTAACTTTACCTCTGACTAACCCACCCGTCCATTCAACGCCCTTTCAAAAAACTGAACATGTCATCGCATTAAGAAGTACAATCAAAGTATTGAAACATGAAAGCTTTTGTGCAGCGATTTCGACGTGTTTTTATTATAATCTCTTATAATAAAAATAATAATAACATATTGCTCGACTTTGTATTGAGACCTTTTTTTGAAAGTAAATGCTACGAACAGTGGAATTTTACTCCATCTGTTCTTTCTCTCATTTGGATATATATATATATATATATATATATATATATATATATATATATATATATATATGTGTGTGTGTGTGTGTGTGTGTGTGTGTGTGTGTGTGAGTGTTGGGGTGTTGAGAGTAGTGAGATAGAAAAACAGAGACAACACAAAGAAAAATTAAAACAAGAAATTACAGACATACATCATGGCAAATCCGTACATCTATCTATCTATCTATCTATCAGTGTTTCAATATATGTATATAAATATATATGTATATGTGTTTGTGTGTGTGTGTGTGTGCATATGTGTGTTTCGGCAGTAATAACTTTTCATACAGGTTTCATTGAAAATGAGTGACAAAGCACCGTCATTTGCTTTCTTTTTGTGTGCCGTGTCCCTTCAGGACGTAAGCGGTCATGGCTCTCTACTCCCTCTTATTCCTTGTAGCGCTCAATAAGTTTCGTCCCTCTGCCACCCCACCAGGCCACGTTCTGTCACTCAGTTGCTTAAGATATGCCAGATATGTCATGCGTTGCTATCACCTGTCTCTCTTTCTCTCTATTCGACCTATAAGTATCAGATTCTCCAAGCCTTTCTCATTACGTGTCCCAGAAATTTCATCTGCCTCTTCCTGATGTTAAATCAGTTAATATATATATATATATATATATATATATATATAGTAATTTTTTTATATAGACAAAACAATTTACTCACTACAAAGATGCAACTTCGTTTCGGTGTCTTTAGTTACATCTCAACTGGGGAGAACCAAAATGTTTATATATATATATATATATATATATATATATATATATATATATATATTAAGCTTATCACCCCAAGCAAGGCTGGAGGCCACTAGCACGCAAGGGGTTACAGAAGGTTTGGCGGAAGAGAAGATAGGAGTGGTAAAGGAGAGGATGTGGAGAAAGATAGTGGATCGATCAAGGCAAGGGGGTTACAGAAGATTTGGAGCGAGAGCAGATAGGAATGAAAGGTGAAAGGATGTGGAGAAGGGAAGTGGATAGATCAAGGCAACTGGAGATGTCTATTGACGCTACACTTAAACCGTTGGAGATTGTATTTGTCAGGGAAACAGTAATAGGGAAGGGAGCTCCACAGGCGAGATGTGCGAGACATGAAGCTATTGGAGTAGAAGAGACGTCTACATCTAACAGTTTCAACGGTGAAGGGGTGGGAACGGGATGCCAGCCTCGTAGGACGTTTAAATTCATGAGGCCTAGGAACCAGCGAAAGCAGCTCCTCGTGTGTGTGTGTGTGTGTGTGTGTGTGTGTGTGTGTGTGTGTGTGTTTGTGGACCCAAACCAACATTTGAATTACCTATTTAAGGAATGTTGGGGCTTATTTTTATTTTCTTAAACAGTGACATTAAGAACAACCGGCCTAGATCGAGAATTCTTAATAATAAAAAAAATTAATAAATAAATAAATGTGTCACCCGACAGAAATAGAAACATAGTTTCACACAAATGGGTGTTCGTTAAACAGCTGCATCAAGCCATGGTCTATTAAGATGTTTCCCTGTGCCTAAACTGGTAACGTTACCTTTCGTCTATAGAAGCAGTCTATAGAAGCAGTTTCCAAGATTGAAAAATTGATACATTTTTTAAATCATTTCATCCCGGATGCTTGTAGCTAATGCATGTTAAGGAATTTGAGGAAGAACATTTTTTAAAAGAGAGAACAATAAAAATACAGTAATTGAGAAGACAGAAGATAACGATTGAGTCCTACCGTTACATCTAGACATTTCATCTGTAAAATGTTGAGACCTTCCCGCCACTCGAGTACTGCGTTTAAATTCATAAAGTCTAGGTTCATCAGAACACTTACCATGAAAGTGATTATAGAAAAGACACAAGGAAGCTACGTTATGGCTGCTGGAAAGTAACTGAGAGTCGAGATGACAGATCAGTACCAATAACATTGCAGAGTCTTCTTGGATTTTATCAAAGATCTCTAAATATATAGCATGAGTAACCGACTACATGTAGCAGAAATATTCAAAGCAAGGACGACGGGTAGACATATAGATATATAAGATAGATTTTGGTCAGAAACATTGTCTAGTACGACACAGTGAACCAACTTTCCTAGAAGTAGGCCTAGCAATTGATTCAATATAATCTTTCCACTTCATGTCAGCCAAGAACGTCAGCCCGTGAAGGTGCAATGAGTCACTCTCCTTGAGTTTGGCATCTGCCATCATTAGATCTGACGTGCTTTGACCTCTCGGCTACAGAGTGCATCCAAAGGTACTATTCACCTTTGCTTGGACATCGACGCATTCAGTAGTCGAGAGGCCAAAGCACATAAGACCTTATGACGGTTTCAACTAAAGGAACGTAGGTTCAAATCCTGCCGGAGAGCGCATATTTTTTCTAATAAGATTTCTCAAATATTCAGGCCGGTAGACGAAAATAAATAAATATAATTTTTAATAAATAAACGAAGCGTTTAATCAAATACGAGTATCCACAAAAACAACGTTTAAGTAACAGAAATCTGTCAGGTTAATAAATAAAAATCCATCTCCATTCTTCAACTTATATATATATATATATATATATATATATATATATATATATATATATATATATATATATATATATATATATAAACTTTATTATACAACTGAAAGTTATCTATCTCTGCGAAGTTTGATTCGTATAAAAATTCTAATAATAATAATAATAATAATATATTATTGGCCTGACCCAGTTTCCACGACCTTATTGGTTTGAACAACTTTATATCTCTCTATATATATGTGTGTGTGTGCGTGTATTATGTGTGTGTGCACTTTATAGTATGAATCTTTGTATACACAAAAGGCATATACAATCTTTTCTTTGCACAAAATGTCTCTGTTTAAATAGCAACTCAAGCAGGATTTTTTTATTCGTTTATTTCTTTTGTCGGTTTTCGTTGGCAGATCATTTATTGGTTGTTTCTCACTTTCTTTCAAAAATGGAGGCACGCAACTAAACGTGCACTGAAACCGTGAAAATAACCAATTCTTTTTGCCGACCAATAAATTACTTGCGAGCGTTTTCTATAAATTACAATCGGGAAAAGGTCGACTGGGGTACGTTGATTCAATTCCATTAAAAGAAAACCCTAAAAACTCAGCGCTTTTTTTTCTATGACAGATGCATTGTACAGAAGCAAAATGGCCGCTTGCATTTTGTTCTTGTGTAAGAGATATGCTGGCCGTTGCTGGTGTTATTGGCACTCATAAAATATATCAATAAAAAGCAAAAAAATATAAAGCGGCTACAGAATAAATAGATGAAAAGATGATAGAAATCACTCTTATACAAATATATATATATATATATATATATATATATATATATATATATCACTATATATATACATATGTAACGTAAAGTGTGTGTATAAATATATAACATAATGCGTATATATATATATATATGTATACATCGATATATATATATATTATGAAATGAACTGTTCGACAATCATTTTAATATATTTTTCTGTTTGTGCGTTATTTTTTAGATACAAATATTTAAGTAAATGCTCTGTTTATAACAAACAGTATAAACAACATATATATATATATATATATATATATATATATATATATATATATATATATATATATATATTCAGGAAGGCCTGAATGTATATATATATATATATATATATATATATATATATATTACAACTGGAATTAAGTTACATATGTACATATATATATAAAACATAATATGCGTTGTGCGTGTATATATATATATATATATATATATATATATATATATATATATATACACTAATAATAAATATACTGTTAACACAACCTATGAGTTTCATGCGCATTGCAATCGTCAGGTGCGGATTGAAAACTGAAAACTGAAAATTGAAACAATGTATATTTATTATTAGTATAAATATTTTAGCTCCGTTTTTATACACCGAAAACTGTTTTATACCACCAGGATTCCCTGGGCGCTCCTTCATATATATATATATATATATATATATATATATATATATATATATATATATATATATATATATATATTTGAAAGTGGCTACTAAGGTCAACGCGGTGCGGGGACAGTCTATTTCATGCTTCAATGCCAATCTTCAGATTGAAGATTGCACTTAAACATCAAGCAGATAGTCGTTGCTTGATGTTAACCTCAGTATCCACTTTTATATTTACATACGCTCTATATCTGATATTAAGCACCATTACTATCCATAAATATAGCATACTGTAAAACTACATTCTTATCTCCCGAACACACACACACACACACACATATATATATATATATTGTATGAAACAAAATCTTATGAATATAGGTCCGCGTCTCTGTATGTATTTCTGGGTGATATTATTTCCGCTGTGTTTACATTTGTTTTCCCATTTAGAATTTCTTGTTACGATAGGCAATGAGCAGGGTTTTTTTTGTTTAGGTAGATATTTGTTTTATTCTTCAGGCTTTGTAAATTATAATTTATAAATGCATGTTTCATTAAATAATATAGACAAGTTTTGTCTATTTATTTTAAGCAAATTCCTTTCATATCGTCGTATAAGATTAATAACATTATCATTGAAAGACGAAAGAAAATCACCATATTGATACATGTTTTTTACTCCTATCTAAGCTTTCGGCTTACATAAGCCATCATCAGAGATGATAAGTACATTACAATAAATTAAATAATACACAGACATAGCAACAATGTTTGCATGGAAGATTTCCAAGCAACGACAAACTCGTGCATATATATACATATATATATATATATATATGATGCTACATGTATGTGTCTGTGTGTGCACGCGCACGCGCGTCTGTTTATATAATGTATAATAGTATCCGAAACAAAACTGAAAATGCTGAGACAAATTGGAATTTTTTTATATCAAAGACGCATTTCGCCGAAGAAACCTATGTTTTCTTTGGCGTCATCAGTTCAACTAAAAGAAGAAAGACAAAACTATGAGTTTTTTTTATCTCTGAGAATAAGTTGGTTGTCGTAAATCACATTAATTACTTTGGATTATCACTTCCAGGATTGACATTTGAAGAGAGTCTGTGTGTCGTATTGCTTGTTTGTTTTATCTGTATCTCGATCAGAGGCGTTTGCTATTGAAGAATTTTAAATTAGGGACTTGAAATATTTATATATGAAACAGCCCTTTGGAAAAAAAGATTGATAAAATAAAACAAAATTCTCTAGACACTTAAAGACATATCGTGGTGCCAAAAGCTATCTTTGGCTGTGGCTGACCAGACGATGTGCGTACATGAATGCCATCATTCGCTTTGAAATGGACACCCATCTCGGTTTGACCTCTTTCCGAAGATGACTGATATGTGGATAAAAATTAAATGTTAGGCCCCAGCCGTTTCCATAGTAATTAATTTTGCAAATGAACATGCTTATAAAGATGCGTAAATTTCAAGATTGGTTATTCCTAAATTTTAGCTTGGTACTTTAATTCAATTTAATTTTAATAATTATATTGAGGATTTCGGCTCTCGTTTTTGAAACATGGGAACTCTTATGTAGCGAAGGAATCATATTTAAAAAAAATAATTATATATATATATATATATATATATATATATATATATATATATATATATATATATATATATTGAAGATGATGAGATAAAGTGAAAAAGGTGTGTTTCGCCGGGGAAAACCTATGTTCTCTTTGGCGTGATTATATATATATATATATATATATATATATTATAAAGGTTATAGCTGGGGGAGTCTCCAGGCTTGTTTGAGCTTAGAGTTTTTCTTCTCCTAGACTGATTGCCAACCAAGGCTCTAAGACCCAAACGGTCCTGCTATTTATCTTCCGGGGGTGGGGAAAGAGATGGATTCATAACGTTGCCAAGTGTATTAGCACGTAAGTGAATGTAATGAACTCGACTGGAATTCGAATTCGGTTGTCCGATTCCTTAATCCGAGCCACTATCTATTACTCCATCTATGACGAGTACTATTCCAGATAAAGAAAGTCCAATATAAAAATACCATTGACTGGCGTCTTATTTTTGATAATTTTACTTTGTTTTACTCTTAATATCATTCCTATAGGACACTCATAGAAAATATGTTTTAGAGAATTCGTATGCTTTGAGTACTTACAGGCGCTATATCAAAGCCAAAATACCGAAACCGGTGCTAAAGTATATTCTGCTCAGCTTGTGACCAGAATGAAAAATAAATGCCAAGCGAGAAGGTTTATATAAACAAATATAACAGCTTTTTTTAATAAAATATTCAAAGTATGGAATTGTCATTTGTTTTCATTATGAAGATGAAACGTTTTAGTCGATATCCAAGCAAAAATAATAAAAGTAACACACACACACACACACACACACACACACACACGCACGCACACACACACACACACACATATATATATATATATATATATATATAGATAGATAGATAGATAGATAGATAGATAGATAGATAGATAGATATAGATATATATTGAACAATAAAAAAATAGAAAAAAATTAAAATCTTCAGACACACTGGGTTGTATATTAATATTCTTTCGTTATATATTTTTATTTCATTTATATTCCTCGATTAGTTTCGGCCAAGATGGCCATCATCAGGAGAAAAAAATCTTCTGTTTGCTGTTAGCAGTGAACTACAGAAATGAATGTCTTGACGGATAAAATGAACTTCTGTCTGATGATTTCATTTATTTTTTTATATTTTTAAAATGAATTTTGGTCAGCCCTTGTGCTGGTCAAACAGTCTCTTTTAATTTGTTATTTCAGATAAGAGCTGGATGGATTCATGCTGCTCTGAATTCCCTTGGTTATTTAGACAGTTTTATTGGTTCCTGGAAAGGGGGTATATCTCTGTTAAGTGTGTTTGTATTATTTGGTTCTTAGGGAGTGAGTGAGTATGGCGTGTGTAAGCGTGTACATTACTATGGGTGTGTGTTTTCATTTGGCTCATTATATATATATATATATATATATATATATATATATATATATATATATATATATATATATATATATATATATATGTATATATATATACATTATGAAATGGATTTAGCATGATAATTATTTTAATATATTTTCTGTTTATACATTATTTTGATAGATACAATCATTTAAGTAAATGCTCCGTTTACAATAAACAGTATTAATTACATTTACCAGTCTGAATGTCCGAGAAATTTTGTAGAAAATATATGATCCTTCGAGAAAAATAGTGGGAATTTGACTGTGCTAACCAGACGCAACCACTGTAGCTAAGTGGTACATGACATAGGATACAGGTTCGGTTCCTGTCGGGGGACACTTATTTTGTACGAAGGCTCCTCTTTAACAAACTAACACCATGAACAGTTTGGAAAAATCTGTGAATTTTAAATTTGCGGGTGAATATGATCATACACTAATGGTATCTTAATTCCAATTGTATGAAACACACACGCACACACACACATATATATATATATATATATATATATATATATATATATATATATAAATATAAAATGTAGGCGTGGTGCAACGGGCAGGAGATACGAGTTTGACTTTGGAGACCTGAGTTCAAATCAAAGTTGCATTCAGTTATGTGAAAATACGCTTTGGAAAGGTATGAAGCCATCTCTTCGTCTTCCTCTGGTTATGGGTTAAATATTAGACAAAAACCAGTAAATAGTTGGTAACCAGTATACGAGAAGGACATCTTAGAATTTTTAACCTGTGGATGGTCGTTTGGAGACCCTTTGACACATTATATGCATCAATTCTTTGTATTCGGTTTCTCAGAAAAGTGTGGTTGATGCTGCACAAGCCTTTATCCCTATAAGCAAATCATGTGTAGGCGGTTCGGTTCTAAGAACCGAGGTACTGGACTCCGGTACGTCGACGACAAGAGGGTTCATTATATATATATATATATATATATATATATATATATATATATATATATATATATACTGGGTGTAACAGTAAAATTGTTCAAATCGTGTAACACCATGGGATAATTGTCCATCCCACAAAATGTTTAATATCTAAAAAAAACACTAAACTAATTGAGTTTCCTTTTTCTAGGTTTTCAGAGAAGACGATTAGCCATCTTGAGACCATTTGTCGTTAGAATAACTGAAAAACCCTTTGAGCTATTCAGCTAGAAAGAGAACAGGCTAAAATCGTTTTGTATCAACGCCACCCTGTCTTCTCAACTGAACAATGGTGAGAGGAAAAAGATCATTCGGGCCTTCAGTAATGGTACGAACATTCATCCTCTGGCTTTTATCTTCAAAGTTCATTCAAGAACCACCAAGAAAACGGTGAAATCTGGGTCATGGGGTCACAAGAAAGGGATAATCATTTCATGTTAGAACTAAATACATTCTTAATGTTCAAGGTAGTGTCTTATAAAATTCGCAGAGAATTCCAGTAAGATATCTTTAATCATTTCTAATTTACAGCGGTTCAAAGCTTAATCTAACAATTGGAAAATTTTGCTGTTGCCTCGCTCTTTCTAATGTTATCTTACCTAAACTTTTCCATTATCTCATTATAGCGAATTTAGCATTGGTTTTGAAATCGGTTGTCCTAGGCGTGCAGATGTAAATGTATATATATATATAGATATAGATGTGTGTGTATTGTGTGTGTATGTATGCGTTGTAGGGGTCTGGGCGGGAGTATAAGATTTTATCGCCTATGGGGTGTGTGTGTCGCCAAGAAATGTACACTCTTCCGGTATATCTTCGGACGTTTGAAAATACGCACTCTCTTCTCACTGAAACCCCTCTTTAAATCTTCTCTCTGTTAGATGTTAATGCCCCCTCCACCTTTGGACCTCCCTGCCTCTCTCGTCTGTTTCCCCTCTATATAGATCACAGGTCCCCCACACTCTCACACATACTCTCACCAATTTTTCCCGGAGTTGTTTTTCTGTTTTCTTTGTGAATCTGTAGGTCTGATGAATTGGATCGTTCTTACGATTCCAATGGAATAAATTATGACCATGGAAGATTAGTGTTTAAGTCTTTTTATTATATTCTTACTCTGTCCTGGACATCGAGTTCTACCTGGATCATATCCTCTTGGAATTATTTTTATACATATATGTATGTATACATAATTGCATATGTATGTGTATATTCACCACTAATATTGTCTATATATATATATATATATATATATATATATATATATATATAGCGAGGCAACAGCAAAATTTTATAAGTGCTTGAGTACATATATATATATATATATATATATATATATATATATATATATATATATTTATATATATATAGCGAGGCAACAGCAAAATTTTATAAGTGCTTGAGTACATATATATATATATATATATATATATATATATATATATATATATTTCCCCACGACACCGTTTTTTTTTAACTACCTTCACTTTTCGTCATTGTTTATTGTTTGAAAAAGCAATAATATGAAAATTAATTTATACATTGTCTTTGTTCTTGAGAATTGACAATAAAAAAATAATAAACACTATTTGTTTGATTGTCTATTTACCCTATTTATTAAACGAAACTGCTCTCATTTCACCACCATAGAGAAACTTTCCCCCCCACCATCAGCATGCCTGATGCTAGGCTCCTGAAGAGCAACACACTGGGTCTTCTTGACCTCACTTTTTCAACTGACTTGAAGTGGAATGACGACATCGAATCAATATCTGCACCTACTGCAAGGAAAGTTGGATCTCTGAGTCGTGCCAGAAAGTTTTTTTTCTCGTCAGAGTTCATCTTGCACATTTACAAATCGACCACTCGTCCATGCATTGAATACTGTTGCCATATCTGGTCTGGTGTTGCTGTTATTCATCTTGACAAAATCTAAAGAGGATCTAAAATGCAATCGATCCTCACTTGGCATCTCGACTACAGTTTCCTTCTCACCGACGTGATGTGGCTTCCCTCTGTCTTTTCTACAAATATTTTCATGGCAGCTGTTCTGGGGAGCTTTTTTTCCTGGTGCCTCGATTACATGAATTTAAACGTTTTAAATGCAGTTGGATTGGCATCTAGGTCCCACCCATTTTTACTGTTGGAATAGTTAAATTTAAACGCCATTTTTACTCCAGCAGTTTCTTTTCTCGTACTTCCCGTCTTGCTTTTTTCTTGCTTCCCTGATAACTACAATCTTTAAAAATTTAAATGCAAAATCAATCACCATCCACTATCTCCTTAAATTTCGTTCATGTTTTATAAATTTCTCAAACCTCACTATAACCAGTCTTTTCTCTAACTTTCACTCTCTGTAATCCCTTGCGTACTAGTGGCATCCCCACCTGCTTGGGGCGAAACTTAAAAAAAATGTTTATTGGAATGATTGTCAAAACATCGGCTAATTGCCAATTTATTCAAACTTTATAAAATGTTAAATAATAAGTATTTCTTAATAATTACTTCACAAAGTTTAATAATTTAGTATTGGGTTGGTGCATAATTATTAGGCGTTTTTTAAACAATTTTTTCTATGAAAATAGAAGCATAATTCAACAATAACATTTTTAAATGATTATTCCAGAACGTACGATTATCAACACGAATTCTTAAAATCTGAAAATAAAATAATATAAAAGTAAACAAAACAGCAATTTCTATTAACAAATAACTCGCCTCCAAAACGCCTGATAATTATGCACCAACCCAATAAATATATGTAGATTTATGAATGAAAATTGTTTTCACATTTATTTCTTTATAAATTGGTAAATGATAAATTTTTCATTGCATTAGTCTTAATTATATTAGTTTTTAGAATGTTGTAAATATAAAATTATTCTTCTAAATAAACAATCTAATAAATAAATATAACAAATTATGCTTAATATTTTTGCTGTAAATTCTCAAGAACAAAAAATGTATAAATTCACTTTTGTAATATGTTTAGGTTTTATTACAATTCTAACCATCGCTTTTTAAAACAATGAACACGACCGAAGACTGAAAGTAGTTAAAAAAAAGCGGTGTCAATGGAAAAACTGTCCTCTTGACACTATGTCTTATTGCGGGCAATTTTGTCCATATTTGCCGAAAGAATATATTACTCATCGTAAAGTGGTACATAACAAATGCAACAACAAGAAGGAAATAAATAACAAAAAGTGCTAACTTATTACCAGTTGCTCTTCAGGACCAATCCGGGACAAAAATATGTGCACATATGTGCACAACGACTAAAACAGCCGAAATATTCTACCAGCGAATCTGTAGAATAAATCAAATACAGATTACATTTAAAGTCAGCAGCTCTTGCTTCTACTTACAGAAGGAAGGCTGCTTAGACTTAATATAAATGATCTAAGAAATTCTCATATAGTAGTAATCCGAATGCGCTCTGCTGATTATGGTAATAAAAATAATGGTGAAAGTCGCGGCACAAATTGGAATATTCATTAAATGTTCTGCAATCGCAGAACCGGATATAGTGATATTCCAAGCGTAGCTTTGATGTGGCACAAGTAAGGGGTCCCCAGTGAGGACCAAACTCACTACTCATTCGTAATTGTTTTAGCGAGACACGCATTCTAACCATTAAACCACCTCGAGGTGCCCATCGCAGAACCGGATATATTGACAAGTGCATGCAAATTTTCATATTGGCTTCGACGGATCTTAGTTTTTCCACCTTTGTTCGATGTATTTTTGCATATATTTACGTATACTTTTAAAATATTTGTTTTTAAAGCACTAATAATTTTTTTAACAATTGCTTCATCCACTGCAAGGAAAGTTGGCTACCTGTGCCGGGTTAGGAAATTTTTCTCCCCGGAATCGATCCTCCAAATTTACAAATCAACCATCCGCCCTTGCATGGAGTATTGCTGCCATATATGGTCTGGAGCCCCTTCTGTTTGCCTCGGGGTTCTTGATAAGATCCAGAGACGGGTATGCAATGTAATTGGCCCTAATCTGGCTTCTCGTCTGCAGTCTCTCTCTCACAGACGCGCCATCGCCTCTCTGTCTCTTTTATAAATACTTCCATGGTAATTGCTCCGATGAGCTGCTATCGCTGGTTCCCAGGCTCCATGAATTCAAGCGTCGTACGAGGCTGGCATCCCGTTCCCATCCTTTCACTGTTGAAACTGTTAAATGTAGACGTCTCTTCTACTCCAATAGCTTCATATCTCGCACCTCACGCCTGTGGAACTCCCTTCCCTATTCCCTGACGACTAGAATCTCCAACTATTGAAATGTAACGTCAATCGACATCTCCAGTTGCATTGATCTATCCACTATCCTTTTCCACATCCTTTCCTCTATCACTCCTATCTGCTCTTGCTCCAAATCATCTGTAACCCCTTGCGTGCCAGTGGCTTCCAGCCTTGCCTGGGGTGAAAAGCTTAAAAAAACAAAAACAAAAAAACAAAAACAAAAAAAAACAGATTATATATGCAAGAAGGGCGCTCCTAAAAGTATGCCTCCTACCTTTCTTCTGTTGAACTGCGACATATGAGGCGAATGATAGGGATACAGTCGAACTAGTTGAACCTTCCAGCCGATAACCCATACATTTTATTTTGGCTTGTTACATAGAAGAACAGTTCTGAAACAAGAAGTCTGACATGACATGAAGCAGAGGCGTGTTATTGAATTGCTCTCTCCAGAAAATGAACCACACGAATTGACAATTTATCGACGTTTGCCGAATATTTAACAAACTGTGAACTGTTAGGCGGCGGGGAATGTATTTCACCAGTGGTGACAGCAATGCGTGTGACAGGCCACGTTCCGTGCGGCCCTGAGAAGCTGTCATCTAACGAAATGTAGGCTCTTCTTCATCACTGGCAAGGATGCAGAGAAAGTGGTGGTGATAATGGGGAAAAGAATGTTTGGTAGGAGAAAATTAGATCTATCTATTGGACTTTCTATAACTGTTGTAGCTTCCACGGGGGAAAAAACGGTGATCTTTCTTTCAGAGCATAATTCGTGTGTCTCTAAATACTTTTTCCGGACGACATACACACACACATATATATATATAAGAAATTGTTAGGAGGATTTGAGATAATCATAATTAAGTAATTCATCGAGTTTTAGAAGAAACCTCAACAGAATGCAGAAAGCATTGGACGGCCGTTTCGTCCTATATTTGGGACTCATCGGCAGCGCGCATCCACTACCAGGAATTGAAACCCAGACAGTTACGTTATTAAGCAAACGTCATACCAACTGTGCCACGGGCCCCGGTGACGAAGATGTAACGAATTAAACTCGACATAGCTCCGCTCATTCACATATTCCGTGGTGGAACTCATCCAAGTTCCTTAAACCAAGCATTGTGCCACCTAGAGCCACGACTACTATCACCAAGCCGCTCCGTCCAGAGCATTAGAAGCCGGTTCAAGCAAGGATATACAAGAAATTGTTAGGAGGATTTGAGATAATCATAATTAAGTAATTAATCGAGTTTTTAGAAGAAACCTCAACAGAATGCAGAAAGCATTGGACGGCCGTTTCGTCCTATATGTGTATATATATAATGTCACTTGATGATTAGTAGGGATAATTCCTTGAGAGATATAAATTCAAAGTGAGCTCAATGTAAGAACAGAGCAATATAATAATGAATACAGAATCTTAAAAATCCATCTGGGCAGGTTATAATTTATTTCGTGGACTTCATACGCCCATCTCTTCAGACCAGTATTAGAAAAATAAATGGAGTTCAATTTATTCAGACACAAGGAAAAGGAAAAGAAGAAAAAAAAGAGAGGGAAAAAAGGAAAAAAGTTTTAATATTAAAAGGGGAAAGAAAAATGTGTGGGGGCGAGAAAGACAGAGATTTCAATAAAAGATTTTTTTAAGGGGAAGAGAAACAGAGATATGCATGGGGAGAGGAAAGGGAAAGAGAGTGAGAGAGGGAAAAAAGGAATTAAGCAAGTCAACAGGGTAACCCAGAAAAGATTTTCCTTCCGGGATCTGACAAGTTAAAAACATGGTGGGGGAAGCGAGTGATCATATTGAAAATAGATACATTGAAATTGCCTAGTCATTTTAAAATATATTCATATACATATATATATATATATATATATATATATATATATATATATATATATATATATATATAGATATTACAGCGAGGTTCACTCTATACAAGACCCGAAGGTCACTCTAGGTAGAGGGTTACATTTGATTGCCCTTTGTGTGGGTAGGAGCGGGCGATATTGGTTAGCCCTAGCCTTGGACAGGTTAAGATTGTCGTGATCGGGGAACTGAGCTTCAATATCTCTTTTATACAACTTTTATTACAGACAATTGACGAGGTAATGCGATGAAGCTTTTTTATTCAATTGTTAACTATGAGCAGGAGAAATTATCCATTACAAACAATTCAAAGAAATACACAACACCAGTCGACAAGAACAAGTATAAAAAATTAAATATAAAACATTTAAAACACCAAACTTCATCGTCAGCAGCAAAAAATCACTTGCAAAATCTAAATTACAGGGGACCAATATTATTTATGAATTTACATGTCTCTTAAGGAACTGCGTTTCTGGTCAACCAAATTCATGAATAATTATATTGGAAATAATTATATTGGAAATACCACTACATGTCTATCAAGAAGGCTCGCGTTACATCTCTCTGACAATAGCTCAATTAGGACCCATTTAAACACACACAAAAATCTACGAAATTCCGTCCGTACATACTCGTCGAAAATACGAATATAATAGCCTCAGCTACGTGTAAAAAAGGCTAAAAATGATGGAAGTATTAATAATAGAAAAGAAAAAGCCAACATTCAATAATATCAACTATGAACGATGGATAAATCGTCGTCTAAATTACGCAAAAATGAAAATAACGCTGACATCTCATTTTAACAGATATATTTACCAAAATTATATTAAAATATCTTGAAATACTAAACAGTAAATTTATTCAGTAAAATCACCATTGGTTTCAGCCATGGCCTTCAGATGTCGTCGGTCTCCTTTTTTAGGTTGGTCTTACATGGAGTTTTGTTGGTCTCTCGCCCAACTGCGCCCTACACATAGTGAGTTGCAGTCTGGGAAGTTAGATGGTTAGAAATAAGGTGTGATGTGTCGCAGAAATTGGCAGTCATGGCTGAGTTCTCCTGCTTGCGTGGCATGGTTCAGAGTCCTGTTGCCAGAAATAGGGTCTTCTAGCATCCACGCTTTTGACCCAGGGTAGAACTACCTCCTCAAGTCACTTGATATAGGCCTCCGTGTTGATTCTGAGACCATCACCAACAAATTCGGGAGTTCCTTTTTTCCGAACGATCAGAGTGAGTTCTCCGAGCTGCTGTACCATGGTAATCACCATTAGATTCATCCAACTCTTTCCGAATCTTCTGCAATGTCCTCAGATTGGTATCCAAACACTCTGAAATATTTCGATGAACATAGCTGGAAAACCCAACTTCACGTATAAAACATTTCCATTGATTCGTTTTCTAAATATATTCCGATTGTAAAAATGTTTCGTCAGGGAATACAATAATGGTTTTTGTATAGATTTAATTAGCCAATAGGTGGGAGCAAAGGACATGATTTCATGCCTTTGCCAAGAGCATTTCCTCGTAAGTGAATATAACGAACCTAAATGGAATTGGAGCTCGGCTCTACGATAAACAATTCCGACCCATTATTCATGATACCAGCTGCTCATCCAAGCGTACACCGCATAGCATTCTAAAGCAGTCACCCATCAAAGTACTGAACAGGGTCGACATTGCTTAACTTTGGTGATTGTACGGGAACCTGTGTTTAAACATGATCTGGACATAAACCACATAAAGCATAGCATTATGAACATTTTCACCTACGAATTTTAATTTTGAAATTCGTAGGATTTTATACTATATATATATATATATATATATATATATATATATATATATATATATATATATATATATATATATATATATATATATATATATATATATATATATATATATATATATATATATATATATATATATATATATATATATATATATATATATGCTACACTGTTTAGAAGCATATATGCATTTCAATCTATCTATATGCTACAAAGTGTAGAAGCATATATAAATTTCAACGTGTTTTATATATATATCTATATCTATATATCTATATGTATATATATACATATATATATATACTACACTGTGTAGAAACATATATACATTTCAATATATATATATATATATATATATATATATATATATATATATATATATATATACTACATACTATAGATGCATATATACATTTCAGTATATATATACATTGTATTTTCACACACGTGCATATATGTGCATATAGACTTATATATATATATATATATATATATATATATATATATATATGCGTGTGCATATATATATATATATATATATATATATATATATATTTATATATATATATATACTACATACTATAGATGCATATATACATTTCAGTATATATATACATTGTATTTTCACACACGTGCATATATGTGCATATAGACTTATATATATATATATATACATATATATATATATATGCGTGTGCATATATCTGTGTATCCCGAAACGTATATGTTAAGAGTTATTACGTTATGTATCTCCTTCTTTTCCTCCAATATTTCAATATACTTATAATTTTACGAGAAATGTACTTTCAAAATAACGAAGTTTTTGTTTGTCTCTTTGTGCCATAAAATAAATCAAGTTTGGTTATTGTCTGTTGTGACAGCGATTATATTGAGGATTATATAAAAACTTGTATTAAAATCCATGAGCGCAGGCTTCCAGACAACATTTGCTTCAGATACGTAAACAAATTTGGTATTTAAATACGGAATATACGTAGGACCATGAATTTTTTTCTTAATACTTTCTATTGATTATTTTGACTCATTTACTGATCTTTTTCTCCTCTTTTCCGATTATCACTCACACTCACATACACAGAAAATTGGCCAGCAAGGCTTCTGATCGGGTGATTGGAGGTTTTGAGGAGCATGGAACCACCTCTTAATTGCTGTTGTTCCCAGGTCCACTCTGATCCTGGCTGGTAGCGCCTGTTAGGGTCTCAGCTATGCCAAATAGTTAAACCCCAAATTGAGTTCAAAACACTCTGAGAGAATAAAAATAGATTTTTATTCTAAAACGTAAAAGTACCAGAATATATTTTTTGAAAAAATAGCAATAATGCATTTTTGAAAAAAAAATTACCATCAATACATTTTTGAAAAAGAAAATATTACCATCAATACATTTTAAAAAAAATATTGCCATCAATATATTTAAAAAAAAAATATTGCTATCAATATATTCTTGAAATATATATATATATATATATATACATATATATATATATATATATATATTTCAAGAATATATTGATGGTAATATTTAAAAAAAAATATATTGATGGCAATATTTTTTTTAAAAATATATTGATGGCAATATATATATATATATATATATATATATATATATATATATATATACATATACATATATATATATATATATATATATATATATGAGCTGCGAGTGAGGCGCTTCTGGCCAAGTGTGCGAACTTCTCCGTCTCGCAGAGTTGTCCACCAAAATGAATGAATGGCCTCGTCATTTTCAAGAAACATGTAGTGTCTGTGTGATAGACAAGATTCCGTTGGCTGCATTCGGGTATTCTTTTGAAAGCTGGAAGGTTAAAATAACCCAATTTTTTCAACGATTTTCTCCTGATAAGATGTTGGACGAAAGGGCCTTAGGGACTATTAACATTAATAAATTCCTTGTTTTTAAAATAGTATATATATAATTTGGCAGCAACTTTTCTTTTAAACATGTTGTGTTGAATGTCAAAGACAACATAGTCCTATTTTGAATTTTCTCATATTTTCTAATGAGACTTTTTATTTGAAAATTATATCGAAATAAATATTGTCCGTAAGATAACCGAGTACTTTCGAACATATATATATGATGGACTCTCCTGTCGAACTCGATGTATGAGGGTCAGGCAGATTAGTGCCAAGTAACTGAAAGCCCGACACCGACACATGACATTTGATTATAGTGGTGAAGGCTTTGCACAGGGCCATCCACACTTTTTGGACCAGGGACCTGGTGTAGCGAATGCCACAAGGTCCCCAAACGACCCTCCGCAGGTTTTGAATTCAGAGTTGTCCTTCTCCTAGACCAGTTGCCATCCAAGGCTATAGAACCCAGTCTGTCCTGCTATTTACCCATAGTTGGAGGGAGAAGAAGAGGATTCACACCTTTCCCACGTATTAGCACGTAAGTGAATGTAATGGATTCGACTGGAATTCGAACTCGGCTCTCCTCAATCCAAGTCGTTATCCATTACTGCACCGTGCCTCCTATATATATATATGTTGCTTTTCCATAATATCTATAGCTACAACGGGTAGGTTTAAATTTTTAAAATAATTATAACAGAGCGAGTTCACGCGTGTTTTTTAAAATCATCATCACCACGAAATGCAGATTTTATCCTCTGAGTATGATCTTGAGAGAGACCGAAAGTAAACTGGGTAGGAAAAAGCTACGGCGCCTTCCTTGATGAATTTAATCTTAACATTAAAAAAAGATTACAGAACTGGAAAGGATCAATATAAAAATAAATAGACATATTGTGTCTATATTATTCAATGAAACATGTTTGAATGAAGATATTCCGCATAAACACACACACACACACACACACACACACACACACACACACACACGTCTCTCTGTGTCTTCTTGGTCTCACGTTTTCCAGCGACCTGAGGTGGAACAACTACGTTGAAATCAGTAGTTACATCTACCGCAAGGAAAGTTAGTTCTCTAAGTCGCGCCAGAAGGTTTTTTTCTCGTCTGAGTCCATCCTTCAAGTCTACAAATCTACCATTTGTCCTTGCATTGAATACTGTTGCCATACATGGTCCTGTGACCCCGCTGTTCATCTCGAGGTTCTCGACAAAATCCAATTTAACAATCAAATCCTCTTTGTTGCTCAACTGCTTTCTCGAGAGCCCGTACTTTATAATGCTCCATAAGTTTTCTATGGGGTTGAGTTCAGGAGATTGGGGCGGCCATGTCATAACACTCACCTGCTTCTCATCAAAGTATTCCTTCATCAATTTTGATTTGTGACAGGGAGTATTATCCTGCATAAAAATGAGCTTGGTGGGGTCGATTTTCACCCTTTCAGCAGAAGGGAGCAGACAAGACTCTAAAATTCTCTTGTACTGCTCGCTCCTGAGGGTCTTTTCAATAGGTTTTAAGAAACCAGTTCCATGAAAAGAAAAGCATCCCCAGAACATTATACTGAACGGATGCTTGACAGTACTTACTGCTAAATTCAAAGAGCTTTCAAAGCTTCTTCTTCGGATTTTAGATCGTTTATCCTTTGAATTTAGCTCAACTTTCGTTTCATCGGAGAAGAGAACATTTAGTAAAATAAATCAGGTGAGTTACTTTTATCGAACAACACTGTGTATATATATATATATATATATATATATATATATATATATATATATATATATATATATATGTTATTGACATTTGGATATATAAGTGTTCGGATTACATACCCTAATTTATTTCACATACACACACACACACACACACACACACACACACACACACACACACACACACACACATATATATGGTTATGTTAATGCTGTTTTCCGCTTAGAATACAGGTCCACAGGGGTTGTTGGTGTGGTTTCCATTGCAAGTAGGTTTTATGGGTTTGAATAGCTAGCCAAACGCCCATACGATTTTTAATTCACATTTATCTTTCACCTAGACTGGTCACCAGCCAAGACTAGAGATCCATTTGTGCCCTATTATTGACTCCTAACTTGGCTGGGGCAGAAAAAGTGGTTTCAAACCTTTCTAGATATATTTGCTCAATCGCAAAACAGCCGCTAACGTGCAATTTATGCTCAACGTGTAGATTTCACTTTCCGCGCACACACATACATACGTATCAATCTATTTATCTATATATAGATCTATCTATCTATGGTTGTATTATTTGTGTAAAAAAGGACTATTTAAATTGGACCAGTGAATTCACCATATAATATCGCTAAATAATCATTATCTATCAATAATCATTTCTTTCAGTAATCATTTCCTCTGCGCATCCTGTTCAATAACTATTTTCCATCTTTCTCCCCGGCAGTAAATTTTGGATTGCCGGAGAATAAGTCTTATCAGTTATTGCATCTGCAAATGTTTTCAATTTTATGTGCATTTTTCCCCCTTGACTCTACTGTGTTTTTGTTGCATTCTTTGCTACTGGTCAGGAGATCAGGTCGAGTCGCATCGAGTTTGTCGGACTGCACAAAGTTAGTGTATTAAAACTGACGTTTATGGAAGTGGCGATCCAGTTGATAGAGGTCGACATTAGCAGTTCCACATGCGGTATTTTCTTTTCCTTGCTTGTCAAATGAGCCAAGATATATTGACACTGGAGCGTGAAAGCAGAGCTTATTAGCTCCTCAACTCGACACCCGTCTTCCAAAACATAATGGCGTCGAGAAAACGGAAAGCAGAGGGTAACGGAGATCACGCTGCTCGCGAGAACGAACGAGATTTACTCTGACTAAGCGAGAAAGAATTGAGGTCGCGAAATGGGAAAGAGCAATGATTTATTGGCGTTCAGTGCAGAATCAAATTAGGAAAAAATAAATTATTTTGCCTCAGTATGTCTGTTGTTTGTCCTCTGCGTTCAGGTTAGTGATATTAATATGGTAAGAAAAGAAGGTGAATTAAAGTAAATACGTTGGTAGGCATCAGAGGGCGCCTGGTGAGCACAGCTCCGAGGTGGAGTATTGGGCCAGATCACTCAAGTAGGCTGCTTTTCACAGCAAATAATAAGAAAAAGAAATAGGGAAGCGATGAAATAAGGGAAATACTTTGCGATTTTTGCATTATTGACTAAGCAATTTAAAAAAAATTATTTAAGAAATAAACTAATACTAATGGTATGAATAATCAAGAGTGGTCTCTCCTTGTTTTGTTACTCTCTTCTTTCAGAGAGTTATTTCTGTTTATTGGGGCTATAAAAGGACACTATACGCGGACCTTGTATTCTCAGTTGAATACAGCTTTCTTAAAGCCTACACCTGTGTACTTTTGTTAGTACAACTACATCTAGTTAATCTTTAATTACATTTCTGTTTGTTCTAAATAATAAACTCTAATCATCCATCAGTTCGGAGGTGTAATGAGGTAAATTGTTAACAATAGGATGGTTGGTTGGTTGGATTTGTTTAGCGGCATATCAATACATCTATGGGTCATTTAATGCTGAAATCTAAATAAGCTGAACACAATTTTATGTCTTCAATCAATTATATTTTGAATACAATGGTATACTATCAACTACAGATGAAATGTATTGATTAAAAATGTATTGTTGGCGCTTTTTATATAAAAAAAAGTATTGCTGGCATTTTTACTATAAAAATCTACAGGGGTTGGACAAAATAATTGAAACACTTGTTAAATTCAAAGAAAATTCATTTAATATGGAATTGGTCCTCCTTTAGCCTCACAGACAGCTTTAATACGTCTAGGAATGGAATCATACAGCTTCCTGACTTCATCCAGAGGAATTTTCAGCCATTTTTCCATTAACACCTGCTCCAGCTCTTTAAGACACGACGGTAGAGAATAGCGGCTCCTAACTTGTCGCTCCAAAATGCACCACAAAGGTTAAAGAATATTGATATCTGGAGATTGGGGAGGCCATTCCATGTGTTTTAGCTCACTTTCATGCCCTTCATACCAATTCTTAACCACTCGAGCGATATGTATTGGAGAATTATCGTCTTGGAAGATGCAGTCACCATCAGGGAATAAAGTCTGGGCCATTGGATGAATATGATTTCCCAAAATGTTCAGGTAATCTTTGCTGTTGATTCTACCATGCAGGGCAACTATTGGACCGAGGCATTTCCATGATATGGCGACCCAAACTGTCACTGATCCACCTACATGCTTTACTGTTGGAAGAAGGCAGTCAGGGTTATAAACTTCTTTGGGCTGCCTCCACACATAAACTCACCCTGAAGTTGGGAAAAAAGAAAAACTGGACTCGTCTGAGAATATGACTTGCAGACCAGGCATTGTGATCTCTTCACCACTTCTGAATGTTGCGAGTGGAGAGAAGAGTTTTCCATACGGCGGATTTTCCATGATATGCAGCCTTATGGAGCTCACGACGAACAGTTTTAGTAGAAACTGGACTATTCAGATTATTATTCAACTCAGCAGTCACTTTGGCAGCAGTAGTCCGATGATTTTTTGCCACATTGCATTTCAATGCACGTTGGTCCCTGTCAGTGCGTTTGCAAGTCCGCCCTGAATTGCTACGGTTGCTAGAGGTTTTGGCTTGTTTCTCGAATTGCGTCATAGTTCTTGATATGGTAGCTCTTTAAAAACCAAACAGTTCAGCAACCTTTGCCATGCCATGCGAGCTCCAACAATTTTCCCTTTTTCGAACTCGGAGTGG
Source organism: Acanthosepion esculentum (assembly GCA_964036315.1). Lineage (NCBI taxonomy): Eukaryota > Metazoa > Mollusca > Cephalopoda > Sepiida > Sepiidae > Acanthosepion > Acanthosepion esculentum. Next base: position 62,581,417 of record OZ038498.1, on the reverse strand, counting down.
TTACGCATTTAGCTTAAATTTTACTAAATTCTAAAAATAAATAAGACAAAGAGAGTAAATTAGATAAATAAACGTATTTACAATAGATATAAACTGCAATTACAAAGTTTTAGTTAAAGTTCTTAATAGGTTTTTGAAGTATAGGAGTGGAATTTGCACCTGTTCCAATTATTTTGTCCAACCCCTGTATTTTATACTTTCATAGTGTTTTGTTTGAGGATTCACTCCCATAGCTGGGACCCTAATAGGTGCTACCACCCCACTAGTAGATATTTAAACAAAGTTTCTGACAACTATATTGTAACTTATTTGTCGGATTTTTCTGGTAAAGTCCCGAGGAAAGAAAGTGTACATTGCATGTTATATTTTCAAAGAGATCAACTACATACAGTAGAATTTCAAACAAATGTTTTTCAGGTAATAATAATTGTTTTAACGACACTTCAACACTTGACAGGTAATTCTGGTTATATATATATATATATATATATATATATATATATATAACCAGAATTAATTTATATATATATATATATATAAATTAATTCTGCTTATATATATATATATATATATATATATATATATATATATGTGTGTGTGTGTATATATATATATATATATAAATTAACTCTGCTTATATATATATAAATTAATTCTGCTTATATATATATATATAAATATAAATTAATTCTGCTTATATATATATATATATATACATAAAATTAATTCTGGTTATATATATATATATATATATATATATATATATATATATAAATTCACATACATATATAACCAGAATTCATGTTATATATATATATATATATATATAAATGATTCTGGTTATATGTATATATGTATATATATATATATATATATATATATATATATATATATATATATATATATATATATATATATATATATATATATATAACATGAATTCTGGTTATATATGTATGTGTATGTGTGTGTCTGAGAGGGAAATATATATAAATTTTTATATATCAAAACAATGTTAGGAAAATCAATGAGAAAGTGAAAAAAAAAATTTTTTTTTGTATGACTTGTTTCGTTCTTTAGGACTTAATCAGACTAAAGTGATAATTACGTTGCTGCAACTACACATGCGCACGAAGGAGGAAAATTAAACTTAAATGTTTTAAGATTAATTTTAAAAGTTTAAAATTTCAGTGCTGTCTATCCTCTATGTGCCAGTTTACTCGCATCAGGGAAAACATCGCGACGGGTCTGTATGGCGAATAAAAAACTCTATTTAATGCCCGAATTCGCTTTTACACATCTTCATATACCATTGACGACGTTTGTGTATATTTTTGGTGCAATATTTAAAAGGCTCCTCTTTTAAGGATTTCTTCATATAAAGTCGGATCTTATGGTTTCTAGAACTTCCTAAATATAAAATATACCGAATATGTAACAGTAACTGTGTTAGAAACCGATCATAGATGTTCATTACGTTCTGGGGTATCGATTTGAAATGGATTTCTATTGCAAACCGAACAAACCCCTAAAATCGTAAACCCCTCGACCAACCGAAATCGTTCTTTTGCCCCTCATTGGGACACGGATTAACATAATCCGCAGTTATTTTGCGAATATTATCTTTATTTAAGCTCTTCCATCCTTTTATTTTACTACGTAGAGTATCTACTTAATTTATTTCAGTTTCCGAACGTAGCTTGAAGAAAACTCTTTTTGAAGGTTTCATTCGTATAAAGATGGACCTTATAGGGTACTCGGACACTCGGGCTGTGCAGTTTATCGAATAGGTAACCATCTCTATAAATCTAGGTTTGAAATATACAGTGTAACCCTGATATAAGAGAAACCCGGATATAAGAGAGATTTTATCTGGTCCCAAATTAGAGCCTGTGTTAATGTATATATAATAGACCAAACCCGGATATAAGAGAAACCCTGATATAAGAGACTTCTCCGGTCCCGACAACTCTCTTATATGCGGGTTACACTGTACCTAAATTCCTGTCTTTAACCGTTTATAACCCAAGCTAAAACCGTTATGTAATTTACCGTTTATCTATTTGAATTAAAGCTTTTTAATTTCTTTTCTGATGAAAACAAAAATTAATATTAAGTATTTTATAAAGATTTATGGATAGTTGAACCGGACTCTTGATCTGAGAATGTGGGAAAATTAGAAGAGTAGCTGTTATAGTCATAAAAGCTGTTTTGGAAATCCGCAAAAATATATTATTAAATTGAAATTATTATTGTTATGTTTTAGCTGAACGTTTATGTTTATATGTAACAAGTTTATCATTACAAGGATATTTGCGTTACATTGTGTAATTTTGAGTCGATTCGTTAACATTGAAAATTTTGTTGAATTTTGTTCTATCGGCCATTGTTCAAGTTTAGCGTGTAATATATTGTACAAGCAAATATCACCACCAATGTCATCATAGATTACTTTGAAAAGTATATTATGCTAGAAGCCAGTGGGTATTGTACATCTTCAGGCCTACCGGAAGAATGTAACTCTCTTATTGTTGGTAACTGTTCAGCCCATTCCAGAGCGGAGCTACTGTGTAAGATTCACATGTATACAACGTATACATATTACCTAAAGACAGCCAGGTTCTAATTCTGGACATCATAGAGCTGGATCTCTGAGTCGGAATAACGATTTTACAGTGTACCTACCACCACAAACGCAGGGAATACGGTGCTCTGAGGATGAGAAATATCAATTGTTTTACAGGAGGATTGATGTGGCAAATTCGGCCAAGAATGGAGATATTTATCAATGGATTTAATATAAGAAATACTTGTTTAAGTTTTTGCCGTTCCTAAGGCTTTAAAGACGTGAAATATGATGGTACCTAGACTTTATAAATTTAAGCGCAGTACTAGATTGGCAGCTAGGTCTCATCAATTCACAATTGAATTGGCTATATGTAACCGTATGCTAACAGATTCTTTTCTCCCACTTCTCGCGTGTGGAACTCTCTTTCGGCTCCATACTTTCCAGCCAACTTTGATCTTCGAAAATTTAAATGCAATGTCAATCGTTATCTATTGTCTTCACTGTTGATCACTTGGATCACTGTGTCGTGCTAGGTAATTTTTCTCTCTTGAATATATCTTACATATTTATAAGTCTACTCTTCGTCCATGGCCTGAATATTGCTGCCGCATATGCTTCGGTGCTCCGGCTGTATATCTAGAGGTTCTTGATAAAATCCGACGAACAATCAGCAATATTATTGGTCCTGACCTGGCGCCTCGGCTTCAGTCACTTTCCCACTGTCGTAATGTAGCTTCCATGTGCCTTTCTTATAAATACTTTCATGGTAATTGTTCGGATGAACTCTTCGCTCTGACACTGGAACTTTATGAATTTAAGCGCAGTACTAGATTGGCGTCAAGGTCTCATCAATTCGCAATTGAATTGGCTATATGTAACCGTAAGTTCTATGCTAACAGTTTCTTTTCTCGCAATTCTCGCTCGTGGAAAATTCTTCCGATTCCATGGGTGCTGGCTAACTTTTCACTTAAAAAATTTAAATGCAATTTCAATCGTTATCTTTTGTCCTCCTGATTACTCATTTTGCTCTCGGTCATTAGTAATGTTTCTATCTCTAATTCTTCCACACCCAGTAACCCCCTATGTCTTAGTGTCATTACTGACTTGCATGGGGTGAACACGATAAAAAAGCATATGGGAGCCGCAAATAAAGAAAGAAAGACAAATGACATTAAGTGTTCAACTGCAGCAGCAGCAACAGCAATCAATTCATGGGAAGCAGCAGCAGTCAAAACATGACAGCCAGCAGCGGCAGTTGCAACCTAATCAGCAACCAGGTTTGGTTTAAGCCTCTAAGTTCGCTAGAGCAAATATGACCTAGTGGATAAAAATGCTAACAGTTTCTTTTCTCACAATTCTCGTTTGTGAAAATCTTTTCCGGATCCATGCTTCCCGGCCAACTTTGATCTTCAAAAATTTAAATGCAATGTCAATCGTTATCTACTGTTTTCTTGACTAATTTTTATTGTTTTCGTTTCTTAATAATTTTCTATTTATTTCTTATTCTTTCACTCTCAGTAAGCCCTTGTGTTTTAGTGGCTTTATTAACTTGCATGGGGTGAAATGATTAAAAAAAAAGAAGAAAGAAATCAATGTGTCAGGGGTAGATGATTTAATACTTATTACTCGATTTCTGTTGGTCCGTTAAAATGGATAATCCGACATGATTTTCAATTCAAGAACGCGGGAAAATTGGGGACTACCTGTTATAGTAACAAAAGCTAATTCGGAAATCCACACAGAAAGAATATTACATTTGAAATATTGCTGCTGTTTTTTTTTAGTAGAACGTTCTTGGTTATAGAGAGTTTGTTAGTAGAAAGCGACATCTTTGTGTTACATTGTATGATTCCGAGGCAAGCCGTTATCATTCCACGTGCTGTTCCATTTCATACGTAGGTTTGCACACTAATGCAACTTTTGCTAAGCAATGAAATCTGCACGACGTTAGCATTTACGTGGGCTTGCCTAACACAGTTTCATTTTCTACGTGGGTTTGCTCTCCAATATAATCTTTACTATGCAAAGAAATAAACACGTAAAATGACACTTATAGTGACTTGCCTTATACAGTTGCATTTCTTATGTATATTGTTCTCTAGTGCTATTGACAGTTGAACTGGATTGCTTTATATAGTTACATGGGTTTGTTTTTCAATGTACTTTTTCTTAACAAAAGCAGTTTAAACGCTATTGACAGTCGCATTGTCTTGGCTTATAGAGTTGCATTTTCTACATGGATTTCTTCAGTGCAATTTTTGCTAGCCAGAGCAATTTGCACACCATTGACAATCTCATTGACTTGCCTTTTCTGCATAGGTTTGTACTTCAATGCAGTTTTTGCTAACCAAAAACACGACATTAACAATCGCACTGGCTTACCTTATACAGTTGCATTTTCTATATTTGTTTGATTTCAAAAGCAATCTTTGCTTTATAATGAAATTTACACGTCATTGACAATAACACTGGCTTACCTTATGCAGTCTTCATCTCGGCTAATATACGCAGCTTCTTTTGGTTTTCTAATCTTCCTGAAATCTTCCCTGGTTATTATTTGGACCCAGTCACATAGAGAATAGTTAGAACCTATCCTTCTCTGGATTAAACCGGTCATAACTCATATTTCCACTTCATTTTTGGATATAATGCTTCTAGAATGGTTGTGTCCTCCTTCTAAAGAGTCTATGTTGGACTCTTCCGCCTACTATAAGATTAGTAGGAGAGAAGGCCTTTGAATAATCGACCAGATTGTTCATCTGTCGAACTCTCTGCCTCAAGCAGAGAGGAACCCGGACGAGGCTTTGCCGAAGGGCAAAGTTTCATCCGGGGAGGTAGACAGACCCTGAACTCGTTTATACGGGTTCTAAGGGATTATTTTTGGCCGAGTCTACGGGTTCGGAGAACACACGGTAAACTCGGCCTTGTGCCACATACACCCACGTGTTTTAGTTAAATATTAACAGTTGACCAGATTGTTCATATGTTGAACTCTCTGCCTCGAGCAGAGAGGAACCCGGACGAGGCTTTGCCGAAGGGCAAAGTTTCGTTCGGTGAGGTAGACAGACCCTGAAACCGTTTATGCAGGTTCTAAGGGAATATTTTTGGCCGAGCCTACGGGCTCAGAGAACCCACGGCCTTGTGCCACATACACCCCTCGTGGGGGCGCTGTTGAATATTAACAGTCGAATAGATTGAACGCTGGTCAACCGACCCATACTCCCTAGTCGTGTAATACTCTTCGGTTGTATTTCCTGTTTAATATATGATATATCTGTAACATTTGTTTTGTTATTGCTTAAACCATTTACTTGGTCACAACAAGAATCGAACTTCCAACTTCCTACTCTTTTGTAAGAAAGAGCAACTTTTGTAAAGACGTTCCAAAAAGTGTTTGTGCTATTGTAAATTGCATGTAGTAATTCTTTCGGGTTCATTCAACTGTTCCTCTTATATATGAGAACACACTCTAAGTATATAGCCGGCGCTTTTGATGTGCCTTTTCATATTTTCTGTTCTTTAAATACCTCGTGCTGATTGGGTGTCCTTTGGATTTGGTGTTCTCAAACTTTTTCTTCGAGCGTATCCATTCGCCCTGTTCGATGCTCCGTGTTATATTACAGAAGATCAAAACACGGCGAACATTCGGCGTCGGGCATGCGAGGGTGAAGCTAGGAGAAATAATGAAAGAATAATTGTCTCATTCGATCCGGCAACCCCCCCCCCCCAAAAAAAAACAGAAATTTAGTGAACTTCTAACCTTAAAACCGATCGAAGTAACGAGAGTGTGAGAAACTTGATTAAACATCTTCTGAAAACCTCTCGAGTACGTGTACCCTTTTTTTCGGGGTGTTATGGTCTAAGTTCTCTTGTACAATAACACCCACCTTCCGAAGCGTTTGTGTATCAGGGGTTTGTTAATATCTTTTTCTTTGGGTTTATTTCCAAAGGTTCTGCGAACTTTCTTTTTCTGGGTGATTTTCTTGGTTCTGGCATTGTTTGGGGCCTTTTTATATCAAATGTATCGAAAATCGTGTCCATTACCCCTTCTTGAGGTGGACCGTTAGCATCCTGTAACGGTCTCTTCCTTATTTGGTTTACGTGTCTTCTATGTTGGAACTTTTGTCCCTGTACTATGTAAACCATATTGCCGATTCTTTTCTCAACTGTCCTTTGCTCCCAGTAAGATGTGTTATTTTTATATGCTTTAAAAAAAACTTTTTCTCCTGGGAGGAATTTTCTTTTTGGTGTGTAGGACTGTGTTATCTGCTTCGTTTGACTTGGTAGCAATTCATCAAATGCTGATCTGATTTTTCCAGCAAACATCACTTCTGCGGGTGATAATGTTAATGGCGTAGCATTATTTGGCTTTATTCGATATACCTGAAGAAATTGCTGTAATGCTTTTTCCGTAGGCACTTTGGCTGCTAAGTTACAACCCTTGCACATTTCCACCATCTGCGTAATATCCTGGTCCATATTCTTCCAATATACATAGCTTCGCATTAGCGACTTCATTTTATTTTTACCAGGATGGTCCCCTGTGGAAATCCTTTAGGATTCGCTTTTGTAATGTTTTGCGAATTACAACCCTTTCGTTGTAAAGTAGCACATTATCGCATAGAGAAAAACTGTCCGATATTTGCTTATCTTTTTCTGCTATTTTTGCTTTTGTTTCTTTTATGAATTCGTCGTTTTTGGCTTCATTTTTTATGTCTTGTAGTTTGACTGGGAGGTTTCCTGATATCTTCTTCATTTCTTAGTGCTGCGCTTACCGTATCTCCAATGGCTCTATCTTTGTTGGTATAAGTCTCGACAGACCATCCGCATGCCCGATCTTTTTCGTTGGTACATACTCCAATCTGAAATTGTAGTTCAGAAGAATTGTTCCCCATCTAAGTAACCTATTTGCAGTGTAAACCGGTAGACCTTTATTCGAACCAAAAATTCTTAGTAACGGTTTGTGATCCGTCTGTAGTGTAAAATATCTACCATAGATGTACCTATGAAACCTTGTGACTGCGAAGATAATTCCCAGAGCTTCTTTCTCTATTTGTGAGTAATTTTTCTCCGCTGGTAGAAGTGTTCGAGAAGCATGTGCGATGGGTTTTATTGTCCCATCTGGCATTTTATGCAATATACACGCTCCGACTCCGTAGACGCTAGCGTCACTTGCTACAATAATTTCTAGTTTAGGATCGTAGTGTGGCAAAAATAAATCTGAAGTTAATGTCTTAATTATTTTTTCAAATGTTTCCTGGCATTGATCTGTCCACTGCCAAACTTTTTCTTTCTTTAGCAGCTCGTTCAGTGGTGCGCGAAGTTTATACATTTGAGGTATGAATTCCTGGTAGTAACTCACTAAGTCTAGAAAACTTTGTAGTTCTGTTATGTTCTTAGGAACTGGATTTTTTTTTATTGCTGTTGCCCTTTCAGGGTCTGGTCGTCTACCTTCTTGATCTATGATATGGCCAAGGTATTTAATTTCCTTCATGAAAATTGTTTTCTTTTACTTTGAATCTATAGCTTTGTATTCTCTTAAACACCTCTTGTACATGTTGCCAATGTTGTTCAACACTTTCGCTATTAATCAATACGTCATCCAGGTATGCAATCGTGTACTCTAGTCCGGCAAGCATCGTATCCATTGTCTGTTGGAATATAACCGGCGCGACCTTAATTCCAAATGGTAATCTTTGGTATCTGTACAATCCTTTGTGTGTGTTTATGCACAGTAGTTTTGAACTTTCTTCATCGACTGGAATTTGCAAGTACGCTTCACTTAAATCAATTTTTTTAATTTTTTTTCCGCCATTTAATTTAGTGAATACTTCTGGACTGGGTAGAGGATAGTGGTAGTCCTTTATTGCTGCGTTCAAACTTGTAGAAAAATCAGCGCAAACTCGAATTTCTCCTGATTTCTTTTTGACGTAGACCGTCGATGCGGCCCATTTACTGTTTTCTACTTTTGTCAATATTCCAGTGTTTTCAAGTCTAGCTAATTCTTGATCAATTTTTTCTATTGACACAAACAGTACGCTCCTTTTTTTCTTGATGATAGGTTGAACGTTTTCTTTTATTTCGATGTTTGCTGCCATTTCCTTACATCTTCCCAGACCTGCTGAAAATACTTCGGGGAAACTCGTTTTTAGTTTTCTCTTTTAATTTGTCTACCTCAGTTGATAAACTTTTTACATTTTGGCAGTACGTACTTATTGGTAGATACCACAGTTCGAATTTTTGCATCCAGTCCGTTCCGAATAGGTTTTCTGTATTTAAGACGTACATTTTTAGTTTTTTCGTCATTCTATTAAATGTTACATTTGTAATTACTTCACCCTCAAATTTTATCTTTCACCCCGTAACTGATCAAGCAATTTTTTTCCGTTTTTAATATGGCAGGTTTGTTCAGTTTTCTCCATGTTTGTAGGTTTATAATAATTAAGTCTGAGCCAGAATCCAGCTGTAGCCTGACTTTTCTATTTTGCATTTCAACTTGTACGTATTTTCTGATGTTAGTCTCATCTGCTTAGTCAGTCCTCGTGATTCTTATTCTGTTTTTGCTTTCTCTTCTAGACCAACAAAGAGAACTTTTGTGTCCTATTTTTTTGCATGTTAGACAAGTTTTAAAACGGTATGTACAGTCTTTAAACCAATGCCAAGTCCAACAACGATAGCATGGACTGGGTGGTAGTTTTTTCTGATATCGCCTTTTAGAGTTAGAAAATTTTGTTTTACCTGTTCTTGAGGGGGGAAATTGCTTTGGTTTGTTTGTGAGGGGGAAAGTTGGTTTGTCGTCGTACTTTATATATGTGCGCGGTGCCAGCTTCTTCTATGTCTTTTGAGTCTCTCTTCACACTGATGCATCTCTGTCAGTCTTCGGCTAGTTTTTGAAGTGTCAAATCTTGTTCACTCTTCAAATTAGTAAGGATTCTGCGTCTCATTTCCGCGTCTTTGGTTGAAACCAGGCCTTGGACGTAAATTAAGCATTTGAAATTGTCTGCGCTGAGTTCCGATAATTTGAAGTCATCACAATATTTATTAACAATAGACGCGAAAGTTATGCAATCTTCGCTGTCCTTTTTTGTAAAGTTCAGACATTTCCATCTTTTGTGGAATCGTGAGGTATTATGGCTGAAAAGTTCTGTTAACAGTTTTATAGCTTCTTTGAAAGTTAAATCATTAGTTTTTCTTGGAAGGATATAATCTACGAATTTGGTATATTCGCATATGCCTAATTTTCTTAATAATAGACGTACTTTTCGTGCGTCTGACCAATCTTTGCAGTCAAATTCATATAGATCTTCGTACCTTCGGAAGTAATTTGCAAATGTTTTATCTTCGTCGGGTGCGTACGTGAAATCTTCGATAGTAATCCAAATAGCGTCTTGTGAGAGAACTGTTTCGTTCTCGGAATATTGCTCTTTATTTGACATTACACGTAGCAATAATTCTTGTAATTCAAGATGTTTCTGTTCGTACTTTTGTTGTTGTTCAAATTGGATTTTGATAAGTTCCACAATGGTTGACTTAAAATCTTCCGTGTTAACGTAATTTTGTGTACGTATTTTACTTTAGTGTAACCTGATATTCTGTGACCTGTGTACGCAAAAAAAAAAAATTCCTTTGTTGCCAGTAAAATTGATATCCAAAAAGAAAATTCTTTACTTTTTTTTATGTGTTCGAGAGAACTGTTTTTTTTTTTTAGAAATCTCGCGTAAAACTTGTTTTTTTTAGAGTTTACTCGTCGACCACTGTTATGTGCGACGGATAGCAAAAAAGCTATGTCCTCCGCGTAGAGAGTTCGTTTTTCCATTGGGTTACTTCGTCGACACTTGTTATGTGCGACGGATAGCAAAAAAAGTATGTCCTCCGCGTAGAGAGTTCGTTTTTCCTTTGGGGTTATCTCGTCGCCACTTGTTATGGTCCAAGTTCCTTGTACCACGGTGATGGTCCAAGGTAGAACCAATGAAGAATAACTCGAACACAGGTATGGAATAACACAGATATATTACAAACAGAAATATGTACAAAGAAGTAGAAGTATTAGTAACGAATATCAGATTTGGTTAGACTGAACTATGTTGTCTCGACAAGTATCACTATTCCAATGTCTTACAGTAATCGTCTGACTCTGAACTGAACGCTGCTCCCTCTTGAGGCGCAGTATTTATGATGTCCGGAATAGTCCATTATTATTATGGGTAAGTTCCCATAACACGGGGGTAAAGTTTATTTGTTCCAACACTTAATCTAGATACACAATCGGACAACAAAATGAACGTGATCAGTCTTTCGAGACCCTATTAGTAGTATGTTCACCGCTTTATCATTAACAGATTTTTCCCTATAGTCTGTTTATCCCGCATCTTTAAACGCAGTATAATATAATTGGCTTCTGATAGATTGATTGATACATATTTGCTTTTTACGGTTTAGCAACCTTTTGCGGGTTATTTAAAGGCATAAAATATTTTAAAATTTTAAGAATTTTTGGAGATAATGATGATTTACTGGTACTATTTAACTCGTGGCTGGATGCAGATTCATACCTTTCCCAGGGGTATTTTCGTGTAAGAGAATATAAGAAACCCGACTAGAATTGGAACATGGTTCTCCAATTGCACTACCTGCACATCGAAGCTTAAAGCTTCTGGTATTCTTCGGGATTCACCCATCTAGGTACTGACCAGGCTCGATGTTGCTTAACTTCGGCGATCGATGTTTCAACGTGATATGGCCGTTAACCGATTTCTGATAGAACTCTACTCGCTATAGTTGCACAATCTCAAAAAAGATTCCGTTTGTGATATTTTTATTCGATTACCAATAATCTCATCGATTTTTGATCGCCAATAACGTCATCGATTCCCCTGTCACATCAAATAAAACTGTGAGATATATTCAAGGAAATTGTCGAAGTGGGTTGTTAACCGTTAAAATCTGGCAACTTATTTAAAACTTTGTAAATGTCGCCAATTTTACCATCGGGACATTTAAAGTTAGAGGACTTGTGACTAAAGAAAAGCAGGAATTATTGACTCTGGACGTTGAAAGCCATAACGTTGATCCATGTTGTTTTTAAGAATATATAAATCAAAGAAGGTCTTGTTATTAATATCGTAGTTAGTAAACTAAATAGATTTGGAAACAGTAAATATGATGGAAATTGTTTTGTCATGAATACGAAATGGAAGAATAATATCCATAGACATTGGACGGAAAAATACTATACACGTTGAACAACAACGTTAATAGAACTATCAATAGAATTCGACCATATCCTGTAAAATCTTTCAAGAGTTTGGAAGACATGCAGGATTCTGTGAGTTAGCACAATACAGGGAGGTTTGGCGAGGACTGATATTTACAACTGAAGATGAGAAATCACACTGATTTCCACTGTGCTTCAAGTCAAAAGAACCCTGATGACGGTGGTGAGGTTGGGAATGCGGGTCATTTTACGACTACTATGGAAGCCCGTAAGTGTCAATAATTTTGTGCATTTCTCTCCGGCACTTGAAAGGTATCGGCAATACGCTTTGACGTTTTGTCCTTCGGTAGAAGCAACAACTTGATTAATTTTGCTGTGTACAGCTTCTGTAGGGCTGATAACGTGCCAGAAAATCTACGGACGAAGCGGAGAGCACGCACGTGACTTGACATGGCCCCCGACCCCGCTCCGTCATCATACGCGTACACATGCATGTAAGCTTGAGTATTTAAAACAAACACACAAGAACGCACTTTAATGCGTTAAGACTTGAACACGACATGTTGAGGCATACACATACCAATACACACACACACACACACACACACACACACACACACACACACACACATATATATATATATGTATATATGTGTAGTTAAGTAATGAAAATTTTGGTAATCCGTATGGATAATCCCAAGGAGGATGTAATCCAGAGAGCTCAATGTCAAATCAAAGAAATTATTAATTCAATTTAAATAGAAAACGGACAACCTTAAGATCACTATCAATAAAATTCGATCATAGCCTGTAAAAACATATATATGTGAATTTTCTAAAGTAGTGGATTTTTATTAATCCGATAGATTGTTTACCACTTTAAAACGTTATTTTTACTGGATACTCGTATTTGAATAGACGCTCGGTCTATTTATTAAACTGCATATTTATTTATTTTCGTCTACCGGCCTAAATGTTCGAGAAATCTAATCGTAGAAACATTTCCAGAAAGCGTAATTTTTTCTTAAATTAGATTTCACGAACATTCAGGTCGATAGATGAAAGCAAATAAATAAATATACTGTTTAATAAATAAACAGAGTCTCTACTATATATATATATAAAATGGGAAATAGTGATCAACACTCATTATGACTATAATCTTCAAATATTCAAGTGTAATGTCAATCGACATCTGACACCCTGAGCTTTTCCCCCGTCCTTCTCTATATCCTTTACTCAAACATGCCTCTTTATTCTTGTTCTCAATCTTCTGTAACCCATTGCGTGCTAGTGGCACTCCAGCCTTGCTTGGGGTGAATTGCCTTAAAATAAAAAGACTAACAAAATTTTATATATATATATATATATATATATATATATATATATATATATATATTTAAAGACATTTTTGATATGTTTAACGTTCTTTTTATAGATACAAGTATTTAAGAACGTTAAACATATCAAAAATGTCTTTAAATAAATTGTCGGACTCTGTCCAATTCAATATATATATATATATATATATATATATATATATATATATATATATATATATATGCGTGTGTGTGTTAAAATATAGTTTTAATGTATGCTATATTTATAGAGTAAAGGGCTCAATATCAGGGGTAGAGCGTATTCAAATAAAAGTGAACATTGAAGTCAACACCCACAGGCGTCATATTTAAACGCAATCATGCAATTTCGTCTGTCATAATCAATTATTAAAGAGTGATGTGACGCGTGAAGGCGCTATATTTTAAAAAAGTACAAAATCGACAGTATACTAATAATTCCTTATATATTATATGTTACATTATATATTAAAACACACACCGGGAAGATGAAAAATTATCCGAAATATAGAAAAAATAATCGTTAAAAATAAAACGTTAAAAAAAAAATTCATCATTAAACAAGTGGGTTCAATCTTCAATGGGCGCCCCATACTTTCGGCCTTGTTCAACATTGAAGCTACACTTAGAAATCACCATTATTCTTTAACAAGACTTGTATAAATAAAAATTACTCCACAAATACACCAAATTTATATATATATATATATATATATATATATATATATATATATATATATTCGAATGTAATGAGAACGAAAATAATACAAATTCTAACGTTCACGGTTTTAATTCAAAAGAGGGCTCAATATCAAGAGTAGAGCAACAATTATTTATTATAATTTTTACATACGGACAAAACAACTTACTCACTATAAAGATGCATTCTTGTTTCGATACGCATGCATCTCGACTGGAAAGATCCGAAAATGGTTACCCTTTTCGGTTAACACCAGTCGAGATACCTGTGCATCAAAACAAATGCATCTTTGTCGTGAGTAAGTTGTTTTGTCCGTATGTAAAAATTATGATATATATATATATACGTTACAAAAACTCTTTGCCCCACGTTACTGCACTCACCAGGTCTGCTGAAACCGCCATTTTGTTTCTACGGACCCTGATTATGTTTTAAGAAAATCGAAAGCTTGGACCATAGTTCTTCCAAAATGAACTTTGGGCAAATTCTGATCGAATTTCCTCCTCATCAGAGAAGGATTATTCGTAATTTGGATAAGTCGATCAACACAGTACGTCTGTTGCCTGTAATAAAATTTACCTTATACAGATTGCAATTGGTAAATTGTCGCCATTTTATGTTTTCAATTTCGCGCATGCGTGTAGTCTGTTTTTTTTATTTTGTCGACTCTACAATATAGTAGCGTCAGTTGGGCACCTACTGTCAGAAAAAGAGCACCATGACGCAATTCACTCCGTCAGAAAGAGTTGGATGAGTCTGCTGGAAGACTCCATGTCGGGCAGCAGGACTCTGCACCATGCCACACAAGCAGAAGAACCCAGTCATTGATGTCAGACAATTATTGCGACGACATCACCTCTTACATCTGACCACCTAACTCCCCAGACTGCAACCTACTCGATTATTATGTGTGGGGCGCAGTTGAGCGAGAGACAATCAAAATTCCTTGTAACACGAAAGATGGTAGCATTCATCAACTTAAACAAGGAGACCGTCCGGAAGAGTTGGAAGAAATTCCGAAGTCGTCTGGGGGCCATAGTTGAAACCGATGGCAATTTTATTGAATTCAATTTACTCTTTAGTATTTCAAGATATTTTTGTGTAATTTTGCTAAATAACCCTGTTAAAATGTGCTATTTTTATTTTTGCGTACTTTAGACGACGATTTATCCTTCGCAGTATTTGCTTTCCAACGTCGGATTTGAAGTAGCCTTATTCCTACTGTTTGCAAATTGGTTCACAAAGCGTAATGCTCACAAAGGAATGTAGTGTGAGTCCTTACTACTTTCGACTCGTATGCACTGCTCAAATTGCATTTCGTATATAATTTTATTTTTCAAATGTGTTCATTAACAGAGTAAAAGCATTTGTTTTAGCGAATGTTTCTCCGGGTTTAATTTTGTTTCATGAGAGAATTTAAAAAACGAAACACATTTCAAAGCAAATATTAATGAAACAAAATATAATTCAGCGTTCGATTGAAATTAAATTATTTAATAATTCATGAACGTGTTTACGTCCCTTTGGAAAGGGCATACACACATGCACACACATACGCCCCTCACACATACACTAATCCATACGAAATCGACTTACACACTTCAGTATATATACAGGTAGGTATAAGGTTTACTGAAATTAACAGTTGAGAAATAGATGGAAGAAAGAGAGAAGTTGGCTGGAGGAAAACAAAAGAAGAAAAGTGGGTAGGATGAAGGAGAGAAGAAAAATGGGAGTGTTGAAGGAGCGAGGAAAAATGGGTGGGAGGAAGGAGGAAGGAAAGAAAAAGGAGAGACGAAACTCATAGAAAAAAGGCGAGAAGAAGAAAATATTGGGAAGAAAGAGTGAAAAAGAAATTGAACTGAAAAAGGAGAGTGAAAAAAATATGCGGAATGAAGGAGAAAAGAAATTGTTGGATGAAAGAAAAGAAGAAATTGGTGTGAGTGACGAGACAAGAAAAGAAGTAGAAGGAAGAGGCAAAGAAGAAATGGGCGGGAAGACGGAGAAGTGGAAAACTGGGTGAAGGAAAAGAGAGAGGGAATTGGTTGGAGGAAGGAGTGAAGAAGAAACAGGTAGGAAGAAGGGGGAAAGAAGAAATGGGCGGGAAGACGGAGAAGTGGAAAACTGGGTGAAGGAAAAGAGAGAGGGAATTGGTTGGAGGAAGGAGTGAAGAAGAAACTGGTAGGAAGAAGGGGGAAAGAAGAAATGGGCGGGAAGAAGGAGAGATGGAGAACTAGGTGAAGGAAAAGAGAGGGGAAATTGATGGGAGGAAGGAGTGAAGAAGAAACTGGTAGGAGGAAGGGAAAAAGGAGAAATGAGCGGGAAGAAGGAGAGATGCAGAAATGGATGAGGGAAAAGAGAGAAGAAATTGTTAGGAATAAGGAGTGAAGAAGAAACTGATAGGAGAAAGGAGAGAAGTAGAAAAGACTGACAGGAAGGAATGAAAAAGAAGATGTACGGAAGGAGAGTGTAGAAAGTTAGCGGGTTGACGGAGAAAAGCAAAAGTTGCATATGAATTACTGGACTCGGAACTATGAGAAAACCACAACTACCCTATCCAGGAGATTCAACAAACATGCAGAAAACGTATAGACTACAATCTTCGCGTTATGATCGGATTCAAGTGTGGACACCATTCTTGGGCTAAAACTAACTACAGTATAACTCGGATATAAGAGAGTTGTCGGCACCGGAGAAGTCTCTTATATCCGGTTTTCTCTTATATCCGAGTTTGGTCTATTATATATACATTAAAACAAGCTCTAATTTGGGACCAGAGAAAATCTATCTTATATCCGGGTTTCTCTTATATCCGGGTCTCATACCAGGGTTACACTGTACAACATTTATCGTGCATCTCGTTTCAGGGTAATGGCCAGTGGACTGACCTAGCTGATTGATTCTCACTTAATGTTCCATATTTGTGAATTTGTACCAAAACTAAGTTAAATCCTCGACAATCAAATCTTAGGAGTTGATCTCTCCACTGACCTAACTCTAGTAGCGTAGTGGTGGTGGCGTTGAGAAATTTGGGTGGTTGCATTCAATGCCTCAAAGAACAAACTAGAAACTTTCCACAATCACCGATCGAACTAAGAACTTCCACCAATCGTGATGAACAGATGTTCCCCCGGGGAGGTCAGTTGCCTTCAGCGCCTATGTGGGCCTGAACTAGAACTCGTAGATCGCTAAAGATGCTGGGAAAATGGTCGGCTCACTGTACCGCTCCATAAATTTCCTAACTCCTCCTGCTATCCTCAAAAGTGAATCCGCGTCCTTGTAGGTGATGAGTTATTTTCCATTTTCTAATCCTTCCCACAGACGAGACATCGCAAGATTTTCACTGCTCTATCGCTATTTCAATGAAGAGTGTTCAGATGAACAAGACTCCTTAGTTCCACCAGTCCTAACCTTCACAGTCACGACCCGTCATTCCACGCACATTGTAACGAAACACCCTCATTCCCTTCATACTGTT
Organism: Acanthosepion esculentum; assembly: GCA_964036315.1. Lineage (NCBI taxonomy): Eukaryota > Metazoa > Mollusca > Cephalopoda > Sepiida > Sepiidae > Acanthosepion > Acanthosepion esculentum. Next base: position 62,564,098 of record OZ038498.1, on the reverse strand, counting down.
AAAGTTATCGAAGCCTATTACGAAAATGGACATTCAAACAGAAAAAGCACTTCGCGTACTTCGCGATTTTTTTGGTCAACATAATCGACCAACCGAGGGCGCAATTGGAAACGGTGTAAAGTTGTGGGGAGGTTCAATTCCTGCTCGCAATGACGAATAGAGATTTTTGGATTTTCGCCCACATTCTCGTGCACGGCGGCAATGTTTTCAGCTGAACGGCGGAAACGAGCACATAATGGTGTTTTCACATCTGTCACCGACACTGTTTGTTTACGAACAATTTTTCCAATGCACTCTTGAAACTTTAATACGTTGTTTGGTTGTTAAAATTCCAATTAAATTGACAATGACTTAAGTTGTTAAATCTGAAAGAAAAAGAAAAAAATTAGACGCTTCACATTTAAAATCGGTCCATGTTATTGGAACACCCTTTATATATATATATATATATATATATATATATATATATATATATATATATATATAAAGGGTGTTATATATATATATATATGTATGTGTATATATATATATATATATATATATATATATATATATATATATATATATATATATATTCATTAAATTATAAAACTATTAATCTGTGATATATTTAGTTATGGCTGAGCCCCAGGGCGCCGTCCCCCAAGGCATTACCGCTCTTTCGAGTTCCGTCATTATTCGGCGCCTGAGGGATCCTCAGAAGGGGAAGTGCCGTTGGGGCTCGAGCAATTTTTGTAAGGCCAACAAATGCTACTTTAAACTCGACCTTGTGTCACATTCTGTGCGAGCGAACGCATGGATAAATACCCCATACTTAGTTCTGGATTGAAAGAAAGAAAAATAATCGAAAATTAAATAAAATACAAAGAATAGTCGACATCGAATGACACAGCATGGGTCGAAATGTCGTTAAATATACATAGCTGAGGCAAAAATACCTAACCTAACCTATCTATGGGTGGATATATGTATGAGATCAAGTCTGGCATGCATTTGTAGCTAATTTGTCTGCGCGTCTTCTGAATTACAGGAAGCAGAAAATGCTAATATGGTCATAGTGGCACTCCTGCTAAATTGTTTGCCCATTAAGCTTCTCATCTATCTATTTCTTCCCATGCCTATTCATAAGTTTAACTGAACATTTAAAACAGGATCTAGCGGAAGTCGAAGCTCCTGCGGCGGAAACTGCGTATCGTCCGCCCTAAGGAAGTATTATGGTCGAAAGCGTGCCACCTGGCCTTCCACATATTAATCTTCATCTTGAAGTCCAAATGCGATGTTTTTTTTACCCAGTTTGTAAAACAGGAACCCCTTCTTTTATTGTTTTTACATTCAATTATTAATATTCTCAATTTCCTTTCTGCTGTTTCAGATTTCTGGGCATTCATGTCAATATGAATAATTATTCCGCAGATGGTGTGCAGTCAGTAACAGTAAGTAAATATAAAGATACGTACATATATATATATATATATATATATATATATATATATATATATATATATATCCAATCGGATGTGCGGAATACGTGGTCTTTCTTCGTCTAATTCTTTAATAAGGCCAGAGTAGCTGTTAGCGTTTCAAAGTGAGGGGGGATCAGGGTTTGATCTCCCCTGATTGGGTCGATTTGGTGATCGGCCGTATGATGTTGAAAGACCCGAAACTCCCTGATGAACCAAGTCAAAACATCACTGACGACCCCCTCGGGCGCCTACTTAAAAGCGTATTTTGAATTATTATATATATATTATATTTTATTATACGAGATTATTATAAAAACATTTTGAATTCGCTACACAAAAGCTTTCATGTTTCAATACTATGATTGTACTTCTTCAGGCGATGGTAAGTAATTGGTGATTAAATGATTTTTAAGGAAATTTAAAAACAAAATGTTACCTCTTTTTCGAAAGTTAAAGTGTAGGGACTAAGGTCACATTTAAAAAATAGACTTGTAGGTATGTCTTGATTAACCAATTAAATTTCAGATCTACCCTAAATAGAAAAGTACGCTCAGAGGGTGGAGGTGGGTGAGTTATTTTTTCATGTCACGATAAAACGGAACATAGACAGGACATCATTGATGATTGCGTGAAATATGCCAGCGACAAATGTTTCGTGATTATAGACAAATATGATAAGTTCAATTTGAAGAAGGGAGGGGTGGGTTATTTAGACGTAAAGTCAACAGGAAAAAAATACTTTTTTATATTCAGGAAGCTTCTTAAAGGGGCCTGAGATGAAATTAAAAATGTGGAACACACGCACACACAAACACATATATAATTATGGAAGCATTATTAATAAAAACAAAACAAAAAAAACAACACTGAATAATATCAACTATGAACATGTACACAATATCTTGACCGTATTTTGAAAATGAAACATTTTATAAATACATACATACAACAATCTATTTCAACCTTAAAAATGGCTAAATGTATAGCCGAAAGCGCTCGGAAAGAAAGAACAATTGGACAGTTTTTATATAATTTATCACCCGAAGAGAAAAAAAACTATAAGATCACATAAGTAATTGTATAAAAAACTAAATCCAAGCACCTTGTCGGTCATATTCAATGAAACGTGCATGTAAAAAGGATTGCTACCTAAACACACAAACACACACACACACACACACACACACACACACACACACACACACACACACACACACACACACATATATATATATGTATATATATATAAATATTAAAGTGAACATTGAAATCAACACACAGAGGCGACAGACTGTTTCATGCTAGACGCAGCTTGACGATTGCGTCTAGCATGAAACAGTCTGTCGCCTCTGAGTGTTGACTTCAATGTTCACTTTTATATTTATATTTACATACGCTCTATCTCTGATATTGAGCAATTTATCCCATAAATATAGCACACCTTAAAACTATATTTCTTCATTATATATATAAATGAAGAAATATAGTCTTAAGGTCTACTATATTTATGGAATAAAGTGCTCAATATCAGATATTATATATATTATATATACTATATTTCTTACTTCTTATATATTATATATATATATATATATATATATATATATATATATATATATATATATATATATAATGTTGGAGTGTTATCTGCAAAAGACCTAAAAAAAGTTGGATACTAATATTAAAAAAAGCAAAATACAACGAAAACCTTACACAAAAATTCTAAAGTAAGAATGAAGAAACAAACAAAAAGCAAACATCTACCTAAGCAATAAATAACAGCGTTCAATGCGTAGACAATCCAGACAGACCAAAATCGCTTCAAAAGCGTCAACACTTAACGTGGCTCAGCTCGAGAAGGATCTGTAATATAATCAATCCTGACCTGGCGTCTCGACTTCGGTCACATTTTCCCCTTGTCTTTTCTACAAAAAAATTCATGTCAACAGTTCTGTTGGGATTTTTTTCTTGGCCTCTCTACTGCATGAATTTAAGCGTGCTGCAATATTGGCAACTCGGGCTCACCATTTTACTGTCGTACTAGCTAGATGCAACCATCAGTTCTATTCTAATGGTTACTTTCCTCACATTTCTTTCCCGAGGAACTCCCTTCCGATCTCTTGCTTTCCTGGCAACTACAATTTTCAAAAATTTAAATGCAGTATCAATCGCCATCTTCTGTCTTCCTGAAACCTGTCCCTTTATTGTCCTTTTACATTCACTTTCATTCCTTTTTACCACCTCCCTGCGTGCTGGTGACGTTATCGCTTTGCTTAGAATGAAAATGACAAAAAAAAATGAAGACATTGAGAGATCCAGAATCACTAACTAAGAGTCATAACCAGATAAGTTGTCAGATGGAAGTAGAATTTTACGGCTTATCAACCACTTTCAGGTTATTTAAAACGTATCTTTCGATTGTAATATTAAAAAAAAAATAATGATTTTCTAATACAAGTCCTGCTATTTAACCCATAGCTGGGGGAGTAGAGGTAGATTTATATCTTTTCTATGATTTTTTGCTCGTATAAGTAAACCGACTTTTACTTTTTTATGCAAGTTTGATTAAAGAGTAACGAAATATTTTATTTATTTTTTTCAACATTACGGATTGTAGAGTTACCCCACTTACTTTCATAACTAAAATCTGCCACTAGGGGACGCTTTCTGAACCTATAAATACACAGTAATATTTTTTATCATTCTCTTTTTACTATTTTCCTTAAACAAGCTAGGGTGTAGGTCTATCGTGAAAACGCGATTTCCATTGGGAACCGCACACATAAACGCACACACAGGCGTACGTACGCAACTTCATTTTATTTCATTTTCTCTAGGACTTCTACACACATTTTACAAATGTTTTCATGAATGTTCATTGTTTTGTCACATACATACAATATCATTGTCTTTGTCGCTCGCAACAATGTAACTCTTTGTCTTGTTATTAATACATTATAATACATTTTTATATATATATTGGCTTTAATATTTAATATTTAATCTTTGTATTTTATTAGCCGGACGCACATGCAAGTCCGGTATTTTTGTTATGGGATAAACATTCCAGGAGACACGTATTTTCTACCCAAACACAAACGTACATGCTACCTGCAATAGGATCATTTTTTTGGTTTCAGGTACATATTTAATGTAAATGAAATGGTACTTGATAATAAAAAAACTCAGCATCCGCTATTTAATGATATCTCATTATCTAATTAATGTAAATTAAAAAAAAACTATCGAAGAATAATTGAATGGCCGACCGATTGATTGTTTCATTTACTCATTGATAATAATTATCGTGTTAACAACTCCAGTCAATAACATCAGATAATTTTCAGTTCCGCTCTGTTTTATTTTATTTCTTCGAGGTTTAACTGGTTTTCTCTTTCACTGTACATTCGAATCGCATTTGATGTATTTAATAATGTTTAACTGATTGTGCAGCGCCAGGTTCCTTGCTAGAAACGATGCGTCTCAGTCATCAAATTTAATCTTCAAGAGCTGAAATTCTGTAGCGTTGATAACTAATCTTCTATATTCCGTGTACGTTCAGGACGAGGGCGATCATGGCTCTCTACAACTTCCTACGTTGGTCGTAGTAACGTTGCCATCCCTCCAATCCGGTTAGGTCAGGTAGATGGCTCGTTACCCCTTATTGTTACTTTTTCCCTTCGATATGACCTGCGAGTGTCAGATTTTACAAGCATTCTTTCCTGTTTAAGTACCCCAGAAATTTCAGCTGCGTCTCTCTGATTCTGAGTATAATTCTCCTTGTCGTTTATATTTTCCTTGAGACTTATTCGTTGCTGATATGTTCCGTTCATGGCAAACTCAGCGTTCTCTGGAGAAGCACATCTGCGTTGCCTCAAGTCCCCTCTTCAGTTGTGAGGAGATTGCCCAGCATTCACAGCCGTATTGATATTACATATCAGTTCAGCTGTCTTCTTTGTTTCCAGCGAAATCTTCCTGTTTCCTAGTACTTGTGATGAAAAAGCCAAACCGAAAGAAAACTCGTCCAAAATGTCCTCAGTGCCAATGTCAAACCTGTTCGTCATCTGAATAGAATCGCATGAAACTGTGGCAATTTCCCAAACACCATCAGTGGAGTGGCACAGTCATCTCAAGGGCATAATAATAATCTGATGAATCTGTTTGAAGAACGCTGGCTCTAACCGACAAAAGAGCTGACGCACAAGAAGACAATCAACTGTTGTGCTAAATGTTATATCTTGAGGTTATTGGTTTTATTAATTATCTCCAGTCAATGAAATGCACTAAATAACAGAGAGAAATAACGGAAATTATCCACCTGTTCATATCTATCTATCTATCTATCTATCTATCTATCTATCTATCTAAGTTTGTTTATGTCTATATATCTATTTTAGCATATCCATATCTATCTATCTATCTATCTATCTATCTATCTAAGTTTGTTTATGTCTATATATCTATTTTAGCATATCCATATCTATCTATCTATCTATCTATCTATCTATCTATCTAAGTTTGTTTATATCTCTATATATATTTTAGCATATCCATATCTATCTATCTATCTATCTATCTATCTATCTATCTATCTAAGTTTGTTTATATCTATATATATATTTTAGCATATCCATATCTATCTATCTATCTATCTATCTAAGTTTGTTTATATCTATATATATATTTTAGCATATCCATATCTATCTATCTATCTATCTATCTATCTCTATCTATCTATCTATCTAAGTTTGTTTATATCTATATATCTATTTTAGCATATCCATATCTATCTAAGTTTGTTTATATCTATATTTTAGCATATCCATATCTATCTATCTATCTATCTATCTATCTATCTATCTATCTATCTAAGTTTGTTTATGTCTATATATCGATTTTAGCATACCCATATCTATCTATCTATCTATCTAGCTAGCTAGCTAGCTAGCTAGCTTGCTAGCTAGCTAGCTAGCTCTACTAAATTTCTACTTTTCTCATAATATAATTTACTTTCAATCAAAATTATTCAATAATTATTTGTCAACTTATTACACTGTATTCAACATTTTGTTCAATGGTGTTGTTTTTATTTATTTATTATTTTGAAGGAAGTGTTGCATTTCCACATTCCTCTTATTCTCGACATTTTCTTTCTCTGTAAGATCTTAATACGCTGTGAGCCAGATAATTACTTCACATCCTTGATTCACCCCCCACCTCAAGTATCATCAGAGTTTTTTTAAATTGTTAACACTCTGTTGCTAATGTTATTTCCCGCCTTTTTGTCCCTAGTGCTTTATTAAACATCAATATTTGTAAAACTTAGCTTCGTACTGCACAATTATGTTGCATCCCGTAAGTATTGGAATCACTGCAATTTCCAAGTGGTTTGCAAGGTCAGTTTGTTTACTGTTACAACATAGCAGACGCACAACCGACGTAAAAAAATCAATAATAATTGTATCGATTTTGTTATTATTTGAAAAAAAAAGCGTTAATACTTAAAGATAAAGTCTTTGTCAACATCATTCTTCTAAATTCCGTCTTTCTGTACACCTCTCTATTTTTTTCCTCTGGTTTTTCCTTCTTTTTTTTTCTTTTTTCTTTCATTTCCTTTCTCGTTTATTCCCGTCACACGCCATCCTGTTCGCCGCCATTTTCTTTTTACTTTTGATACCTCGTAGCGTTTTCAGTACTTTATTGTTCCGTAGCAACAAAGCGTTATTTCTGCATTGGTTTCTCAAGTGGGAAGACTTATGACGCGAACTTGGGCCGAACGAAAACTTTGTTAGCAATGCTGTTAAATGAAGCAACGTATTTTCATCCGCATCAGCTTCATATCAGACCTCGGTCGAGAAATAAGAAAATGGTCTTTTCTAAGATTCTTCTGACAAGTTTAACCCTGGAGAACCCTTTAACGAAAGTGCTAAACTTCAATATGATTCTGGCGTTCAGATTTCACATGAAGAAAAAACAATTTTAGTTGCGCCAATAAATCAACAGTATTAATCGGAGAATCGGATAAAGAACCGAAAAAAAAGTAGAATGAAGAATCAGAAAGCAAATAAAAAAATAACGTCAATAATAAAAGAATAAAACGTTTAAAAAAGACAAAAGAACATTGTAAAAGGTAATGGTAATATTTTCTGTTTCCCTCCAAGGAAACATTTGGCATTCATTGACCAAGCAACCAGTATCCGGTTGAAATTTAAACAAAAAGTCCAGTAGCTGTTATCATTCTTTCCAGTACTGATGGGTGTTTCCTTCCTAATCTTTTATTTTAAATAGTTTAGAACGTCAACATCTAGACTATGTCTGTCTCTATTTCTGAGATGAGGTATTGTAACTATTTACACTATTTACATTGTTCGGACTGTTGTCCACATCTTTATTGCCCTATTCACCTTCAACATATGTCTCTATTTCTGAGATGAGGTATTGTAACTATTTACATTGTTCGGACTGTTGCCCACATCTTTATTGCCCTATTCCCCTTCAACATCTGTTTCTATTTCTGAGATGAGGTATTGTAACTATTTACACTATTTACATTGTTCGGACTGTTGCCCACGTCTTTATTGCCCTATTCACCTTCAACATCTGTCTCTATTTCTGAGATGAGTTATTGTAACTATTTACACTATTTACATCGCTCGGACTGTTGCCCACGTCTTTATTGCCCTATTCACCTTCAACATCTGTCTCTATTTCTGAGATGAGGTATTGTAACTATTTACACTATTTACATTGCTCGGACTGTTGCCCACGTCTTTATTGCCCTATTCACCTTCAACATCTGTCTCTATTTCTGAGATGAGGTATTGTAACTATTTACACTATTTACATTGTTCGGACTGTTGCCCACGTCTTTATTGCCCTATTCACCTTCAACATCTGTCTCTATTTCTGAGATGAGGTATTGTAACTATTTACACTATTTACATCGCTCGGACTGTTGCCCACGTCTTTATTGCCCTATTCACCTTCAACATCTGTCTCTATTTCTGAGATGAGGTATTGTAACTATTTACACTATTTACATCGCTCGGACTGTTGCCTACATCTTTATTGCCCTATTCACCTTCAACATCTGTCTCTATTTCTGAGATGAGGTATTGTAACTATTTACACTATTTACATCGCTCGGACTGTTGCCCACATCTTTATTGCCATATTCACCTTCAACATCTGTCTCTATTTCTGAGATGAGGTATTGTAACTATTTACACTATTTACATCGCTCGGACTGTTGCCCACGTCTTTATTGGCATATTCACGACGTTTCGGCCTTTTTACGCTCCGACCTTCTTCGATATCTTGATTATGTCATTATTTGTTTTCTACGAGTTACATGTGTTAACCATTTTAGTTGTCGCTGCTGTTGGTAGTCCTCAAGTGATTTCGGTTCTGTTATTTGGTACGTTTTTTTGTTTGCGATTCTGGAGGACTAATTCACAAGGAGGGATGATCTTTGCGAAGGCCCTCAGGTTTTACTCGATCAAAGACTTTTTTTACCATTGGTTTTGGGAAGCGGTTGCTTACAGCTGACAGTTTAGACATTTCTGAACGATTTTGGCGCCATGCACGAAATCCATGTGGAATTATCGTTCTGACGAGGTTATTTAAGAATATGAATCGAGTTTTCAGGTTGATGATTTAGTTTTGTAGCAATTTGCGGTGTGGGGCGAGACTACCCCTGGCGCAGCAGATTAAATAATAAGCAGAATATAAGATTTTAAATCAAGATAAAAAAAAGAATAAGGATAAAAAATATGAGGAGAAATGAATCGAAGAATAATACACAGAAAGAGCAGAATTAATCGAAATAAACATACAGAATAATATAATAAATTGCGTCTCGATTAAGGAACGAGCCTCGCGAAACGGAGTGGCTCTTGCAGCGTGTCTCACTGGCGACGGTTCGAGGTAATGCTTTCTCCATCATGGCGGCTGGCAGAGGATAGAAAAAATTGTTTATAGTTACGTTGTTCTGGAGTTGTCATTGGTCGACTGAACTTGCTTTGTTTCAATGACTTTTGTTTTGTTATTATTAGTTACTTTGTTCAATATATATATATATATATATATATATATATATATATATATATATATATATATATATATATATAGGAATAAACTTAACACACAACGAAAAATCCGATAATAAATTTATTTCAGCAGGTAAGTGTTTAATTCTTAGTATATATATATATATATATATATATATATATATATATATATATATGTATGTATATATATATATATATATATATATGTATGTATGTATGTATATTAAGAATAATTAGATATACGCAGAGTTTCATGCATATAGCAATCTTTTAGCAAGCACAAATAAAAACTGGCTGAGGAATGACAATTGGAAAAAATCGTTTCGTCTTCCGATTTTTTCATAAGGCTTGGACAGAAGCGTCTATCTTTTTAAATTTGGATTTTTTAATGTAACTATAACAACAGAGACATTACGATTTCAATTTTTACCTTGAAAAAGTCGGAAGACGAAACGCCTCGGCAAAATCTAAGATTTTTTTCCAATTGTCATCATATATATATATATATATATATATATATATATATATATATATATATATATATCGCCGGAGAAAAGACTATGTTGTCTTTCACCTACTGCGAGAAAAAATATTCTGTCTAGTCATTCATGAATCAAAAACATGATCGTTCAAGCGTGTATCATATATGGGTCTTAACTGACTCACTCGTTAAAAGTGAATGGATTATTTACCTATAGATTCTGACGAAGATCGAACTATGTGGGAAAAGTGTATGTGTATATCCTACTACTTCAAACGTTATTTTGTGTATAGCTGTATTCGAGATTATATATATATATATTTCTTTTTCTATTGGATCGTGTTATTTAAATCATGGTAATTATGTGGGAAAAATAATATTGCTCAAATGTCCGCCAAATCTGAAAAAGAAAAAAAATCATTAGACGCTTAAACTTAATTCACATTTAAAATCGGTCCACGTTATTGGAACACCCTTTATATATATTTGTCATCCACAGACAGACTGTTTCGCAGCTCATCAGTGTGGCTAGACGTCCGGTTGCCTCTAGCTAGGATCGAAACCCGACTGATTTTGCGTCAGTCGTAACTTCTACCAGTAAGCCGTTGGCGCACGGGAGGGATGAAGGGGAATTTTAGCTTGTTTATTTTTAGATTTTTAGATAAACACACAGTGACTGACAGTGACTCAATTCTTCCGAAGAGTCATGCTATATTAGCTTAAATAGTCACTGTTTACAAACTCACACCTCAAACCAAATATATATATATATATATATATATATATATATATGTGTGTGTGTGTGTGTGTGTGTGTGTGTGTGTGTCCGTCCTTCCTTATTTTTTCCTGTACAATGATAATTAAGATTTCATACACTTAGCAATCATCAGTGATGAACTTAATAATTTTTGCCTGATGTTTGCCGAAGGCATTGACCTTTAGGAATAAAATTGTGCAGAAAGAAATGAGAATACACTTGTTTTAAATTATATATATATATATATATATATATTAACATTTTTTAAATCATTTCACCCAAGCAAGGCGATAAAGCCACTAAGACAGAAAGACTTACTAAGTGTGTAAGAAAATGAGATACAGATAAATAGAAGATAATGATTGACATTGTATTTAAATTTTTGAAGATCAAAGTTGACTGGAAAGCAATAGGCAGGAAGAGAATTCCACAAGTGAGAAGTGCGAGAAAAGAAACTGTCAGCATAGAACAATTTTAACTGTAGAATGATGTTACCTTTCCGCCAATCTAGTACTGCGCTTATACGTAAATTCGTACCAAAGAGGAAAGATCATCCGAACAATTCCCATGAAAGTAATTATAAAAAGGGCACAAGGAAGATACATTACGACGTTGGAAAAGCGACCGAAGCCGAGATGATATGTCAGGACCAATAATATTGCAGATTCTCCTTTGGATTTTATCAAGAGTCTCTAAATGCACGGCAGACGCATCAGACCAGATGCGACAGCAATATTCAATGCATCGATGAATGGTAGACTCTAGCGAGAAAAATTGTTTAGCACGACACAGTGAACCAACTTTCCGAGCAGCAGGCCTAGCAATACATTCAATATAATCTTTCCACTTAATGCCAGCGGAAAATGTTCGCCCGGGAAGGTGTAACGAGTCTCTCTTCTAGAGGTTAGCATCAGCCCTGCTGATGGAAGTCAAAAGAGGTTCTCTAAGACGATTAAAACAAACAAGTTTCGTTGTGGAGGCGTCAAAATTCATAAGCCAATTCTTGGTCCATTTGGCATCAGATTGAATGCCAGTTTCTTGATCAGCCGCAAAATTCACTTCATCGAACCTATAAGACTTAACACAACGTTTGTCTTTAAAATCCATTTCAATGTTATTTTAAACTTAAAGTAAATATTTTTTTTCAAATCAGCTTAATTATACTTTACATCAGCTAATATTCCTCATATAAATTTTCAGAAAAGTATATTTTATTTTTTGAAGGTTTTTAAATCAGAGAATTAATTTTTGTTTACAAATGTGTCTAAATGTACCGATTTTGTGAAAGCGAGCAAAATTTGAGATTCCAATTAATATAATTTTTATTTGAAGTACACTAGAGTGTTTTGCTTAATGCAAATAATAAATTTAAAGATTTAGCCTTTAATTAAAGCTAAAATGAATGTGTCAAGAATAATTTTTCATTAAAAAAAAATCATTTTAAACCTTAGATATCGAAATTGAGTAGAGGTATCTCATTTTCATAAATCAAGAACGATATTGGGGAAAATGTATACCAAATACAAAACTATTAAAGAATATAAAAGACTCTCGATATCGGCCAATTCATTTAGAAACTGAAAAAAAATTCTTACAGAAATGCATTGAAGAAAACAAGAAAAATTTTCCACTTTGTCATTCATTTTTCCCCAATACTGATTTTGAAATAGAAAAATAGGTATCGTTATCTCATATATATATATATATATATATATATATATATATATATATATATATATATATATATCACACACGCTCTATCTGTGATATATACATATATATATATATATATATATATCACACGCTCTATCTGTGATATATACATATATATATATATCACACACGCTCTATCTGTGATATATATATATATATATATATATATATGCATATATATATATATATATATATATATATATCACACACGCTCTATCACTAATATATATATCTATATCTATATCTATATATATATATATATATATATATATATATATATATATATATATCGCACACGCTCTATCTCTGATATTGAGCACTTTATCCCGTAAATGTAGCACATTTTAAGACTATATTTCTTCATATATATATATATATATATATATATATATATATATATATATATATATATGAAGAAATATAGTCTTAAAGTGTGCTATATTTATGGGGTAAAGTGCTCAATATCAGAGATAGAGCGTGTGTAAATATAAAAGTGAACATAGAAGTCAACACTTAGAGGCGACAGTCTGTTTCATGTTAGATGCAATCATTAGGCCACGAGTGCTGTTATTTTTCTCGGCTATTTATATATACGGGTCAGTAGTGCATTGTGGGCAGTCTATTTTGGTGGTTATTTTACCGGAAGTCTTTTATTTGTTTATTTATTTATTTGGGTCAAATTATTTTGCATGTTTTTATTTATTTTTATTTTTATTTTTGATCTTATATATTTATTATATATATATATATATATATATATATATATATATATATATATATATATATATGTATTTAAATTGCATATATTTTGGCAGTATGTTTTCATTAAGACATGACTCATTAAACATATTTTGTCTACTTATTCTTTATAGTATCCTCTCATATTTACAGACTAGTTTCTTTGTATCCTTATTAAAGGAAGAAAGTATTATGTTATTAGTATATATATATATATATATATATATATATATATATATATATATATATATATATATATGTATATATATAAAAGTGAACATTGAAGTCAACACTCAGAGGCGACAGGGTGTTTCATGCTGGACGCAATCGTCCGGCCGCGAATGCTGGATATTTCCTCGACTATTTATATATATTGGTCAGTGGTGCATTGTGGTTAATCTATTTTGGCGGTTATTTTGCGGGAGTGGTTTGCTTATTTATTTATTTACGTTAATTTATTTTACTTGCTTTTCATTTTCATTTTGCATTATTTATTCTTCACGTTTTTTGAAGTTTTATTAACGTAGTAAAATTTGGGGGGATTTGCTAAATTTAGATTTCGCTTATTTAATAGTTTGTTTTCGTCTGGGAAGATAATTAAAGCTATTTATTCGTTCAATGTTTAGATTGCTTGCCGTAGTCTATTCTGTTATTTTGGCGGTTGGACAGTTTTTTATTTATTTATTTGGATTGATTATTTTTTACTTGTTTTTGCGTATTTATGCTTATTTTTTATTTGTTAATTTGTTCATTTATTTATTTATTTGGATTGATTTTTATTAGTTTTTTTATTTATTTACTTATTTTTTATTTTGTATATTTTTATTTATTCTATTTGGTTTTCGATTTTTGAGTGACGTAGTGATGATTTTTTTTATCGATATATAGCAGTTATAGCTATTTTTCCTCCAATAAATGGCTACATACGCTCTATCTCTGATATTGAGCACTTTATCCCATAAATATAGCTCATTTTAAAACAATATTTCTTCACACACACACACACACACACACACACACGCACACATATATATATATAATACTTAAACGTTATTTTAGTCGATACTTATATTTGAGTAGACGCTCTATTTATTTATTAAACAGTATATTTATTTACTTTCGTCTACCCGCCTAAATATTCGAGAAAACTTATTAAAGAAAAAAAAGAACTTTTATTAAAAATTCATCAGAGAATGAAATATGGAGAAAAACAAGAAAGAAATTCCTGTGATAAGAGAACGTAATTTTATATAGAACAATTACGACGATTTTATATTTTGCTATTCCAATGCGCCTTAGGATTTCGGTGACATATCTGGTATCTGTTAAAACACTACGTAGCAATTTTCCAAGCGTAGCTCAGATGTGGCACAAGGCCTAAAGTATGAGGCACCCAGTGAGGATCGAACTCACTACTCAGTCATAATTGTTCTAGCGAGACAAGCTTACTAACCATTACACCACGCCGAGGTGCCAAAACATGATTTTCCAAGCGTAGCTTAGATGTAGCACAAGGCCGAAACTCAGGGGCACCCAGTGAGGATCGAACTCGCTACTCAGTTATAATTGTTCTAAGGAGACAAGCTTGCTAATCATTAAACCACGACAAGGTGCCTCGAGAAACGTCTTTATATGAACGGAATTATCAAGAAGTCCTTGCATTGGTAAATCCAGTTTTGAACCAAACCAGGAAAGTTTTAACTACTCAGCTAATGGCTAACCGACCAGTATAAATAAAACATCCTATATTTAACCTTAAATATATATTTGGAAGAAATAATAAATTTTACACGCGTATATCTGATAAATAATGTTGATTGGTATTTTCTGAGTGCCAAGGGGTTTTTTTTTTGTCCCTGCGGTTACATTGTCTTTTTTCTTTTTTTTTTTCCTGTCTCTTTATTTTTCTTTCTTATCCCCATCCTAACTCTCTGACTCTTTCATTTCCGCTGACTTGTTTGGGAAATGTTCTTTTATTTCGCTCATGGGTTGAGTTCAGTTTTTGCCGCTGTTGCAGAATACTTGACAGGGAATCGATTTTGAACAGGAAGTCATTTAAGATAAGCGAACTCTGGCTGAAAATGGTACTAATTCGTTACAGTTCTGCTAGAGCACTAAAGAATTGCATATGTTCTTACTTATACTAACACTTCTATCACTTCAACTATTACAACGACAGTTCAAAATAATAATAATTGACATGGTAGTTCCTGTAGACTGTAATGTAACTTTAAAGATCTCCAAAGAAACTACCAAAATACAAAGAATTGAAGTGTAAATCTAAAGATTTTCAGTGGAAAATATCATCATGCCATTTAGGTCTCTGGTTGAAACTTGGAAGGGAATCAGTATACAACGTAAATCAAAGGAAATGATAATTATTATTGATAATAATAATAATAATAATAATAATAATAATAATAATAATAATAATAATAATAATAATTAAATAAGTTTTTATGGTACAAAATTTAACGATAAGCAAAATTTATTTGGCATTTTAAAAAAGCTCAAAAAGAACAACCGGTTTCGTCCCAGCCTTATCAAGTTTATTTTCTGGGATATAAAAAATATATAAGCGTGTAAATTTAATTAATATAACGAATGTAAGGAAGAAAAAAAAAAGAAAGAATTTCAAGAAGCTAGAGTCCAGTAACATTCAGACCCAGTAAGCCTTCCCTCTGTTTACAGAGGGAAGGCCCACGTGATCTGATACACAAGGACTCTAGAACCTTGAGGTGATATGAGGAGTGGGACCTAGATAAAATCGAGAAACGGTCCGCACTAAAATCAACCGCACAACTCCTGTTATTTATTACATGCTCTGCAATGGAAGAGCCAGAAATATTGGTATGGTATAATAATAATAATAATAATGATAATGATAATAATAATAATAAAAAATTAAAATGAAAGAATTAAAGTTAATCGAAATCTCAAAAATGTGGCACATGGGAACATCAACAATCCCTGTCGTGGTTGGAGCCCACGGATTGGTTGGAAAAGATTCCAGTAGACTCACTGAAGGGATTTCTGGAAGCCCATGCCTTAAAGAAATACAAAAAATTGTTCCCAGGAGTACAGCTTACGAAGGGCTTTATCTATGTTTTTTTGTTAATTGGTCGGTGGAAAATGTCATGATGGAAAACACCAGAAATCAAAGGAAATAAAATAATAATAATAGTAATAATAAAATAAAATAAAATAATAATAGTAATAATAAAATAAAATAAAATAATAATAATAGCATTAATAAAATAAAATAAAATAAAATAATAATAATTTCCAGCGATTTTTGCGAGAAAAGGAATGATACAACCATTGACCTGAGAATGTCATTGAGTCAGAAACATACAAGATTTTGTGAGATTTTTCAATATAAACAGATAAGAAAGTGGAGCCCAACAATCTGGACATATTGGTAGAAGATAGGAAAAGAAGTGTTAATCACTGATTCATAGCGTCCATTTGATGCAAACGCAGTTCAAAAGGAAGAAGAGAGAAGTAATAAAGTTTTGAACTCGTTAAGTCTTTGGAAATTGAAGAAAGTCCCAATCATACCAGTAGTCAATGGAGAACTTGGTACACTGACCGACAAAATTGGGACATGGACATAGATAATTGGCATTGACTGCCCAGTGTAACCGTTGCAGAAAAGAAGCTTCTTTGGAACGTAAGAATAATCCGAACGTGAACATTTAGTCTTATAGGGAATTGCATGATATCTATGTTTTGAATCGCTATTCATTAATTAATTAATGACAAGATATCATGATTTTATCTGAGAGATTTCACTGATTGATTGATTTTTCTGTTTCAATGGCATTTCAACTTTATCAGTTATTTAATGCCGAAGATATTTTTAATATATGGCTTGTAAAAAATGCTTTGAGTTGTTGGTTCTATCCCTCTCTTTAGAACGGATTTATATAGTACTGTAATTTATGGTAAACGCCAACCCCCCTTTAAGTAGACTAGGGTAGGATAGTCTCTACTTTTATCTTCTTGAAAAAGAGAAAATACTGTAATAATAATAATAATAATAATAATAATAATAATAATAATAATAATAATTTACCCATGCCTTAAAGAAATACAAAAATTGTTCTCACGAATACAGCCCACACGAAGGGTTTTATGTAAAATATTCTTTTTTTTTTTATTTGGTCAGTGAAAAATGTCATGATGCCATTTCTAACCTTAGGTCTCAGGGCGGGACCCGGAAAGAAATGTGTACACACCAGAAATCAAAGGAAACAAAATAATAATAATATAATGGAAATAAATAAAATGGGATACTTAAAAACTAAAGCTTATTGCTAATTGGAGCTTTTGGTCTGATAAAGAAAGGAACTCAAGAACAAATCAACAAAATTCCCTGATTCCCTATCTCTCTAGGAAATCCAAAAATGGTTCTAACAAACACAGCCCATATCCTGCGAAGAGTTTTGAACATTTAATTTTGTTGTTCTGTTAATTGTTTCCCCTTAATTAAACAAAAGACATCTCACAAAAAAATGACGCCCTTCGCTGACCCTCGGTCATCGTTTATGAACCGTAATGTGATCATAAAACAAATGCATGCCAAAATAATTTAAAATAATAATAATAACAATGATAAGAAGAAGAAGAAGAAGAGAATGTGCTTTCTTATTGAAATGACAGTTCCTGCATGTTGTAATGTATCTGCGAAAATCTTCAGCAAACTATAAAAATACAAGTATCTTGAAATGGAAATCTAAAAATTGTGACACATACGGATATCAACAATTCCAGTTGTAGCACCTGGATTGATTCGAAAAGGTTTCGATAGACTCATTTAAGGTAGCCCATGCCTTAAAGAAAGAAAAAAATGTGATCACAGCTGCCGAAGAGATTTATCTATATGTTGTGGTAGGATCCACCTAATTTGCATAGTGGAGTACCGACTATATAAATATGGTTGGTACCGGGAAGACAAGAGAGGCGAATCAAGAGATTCAACTAGAGACTCTGCCCGACTGCGACTTAGTCAACACATTCTCCAGGAACGGTCTTCCCAGGAATATACAAAAGACTATATGTAAATATTGTGTACACTTTCTTGTTTCAATACATTTTGTTCTAAGTACATTTTGTGTTGCATTATTATTCCATGCATTAGTCAAGTTTCAACACTATATAAAATGTGTATGATCTTTTTTTTACAAAAGTTATCAGTGGAAAATGTCATGAAGCCATTTCTGAACAGGTCTCTGGTTAGGACCCAAAAGAAAATGTTTATACAACAGAAATCAAAGGAAATAATAATAATAATAACAAATATACCAACAGACGTAACAAGATGGCGAGATATGTGCACTAGAAGATATGCAAGAAGCACAAAATCGAAACCACTGAGAGATGGTATGACTACCAATCAGACACAGTTGTCCAAAATAATGATGTAACTATCCTCTGGGACATACCAATTCAAACTGACAGGGAAATAAAAGCCAACAGACCTGATATCATCATAAGAGATAATAAATCCAGGAAGTCTATGCTTATTGACATAGCAGCACCATCTGAGAGAAACATTTCCATGAAAATTAAAAGGACCTGGAGATAGAGATTAACATGATGTGGGGAATGAAGACTGAGACTGTACTAATAGTAATCAGAGAAAGGGAATGGCCAATCCAAAGTAACATCAACATACAAGTTGCCCAGGCGATCGCCCTACTAGGAAAATCCCATATACTAAGAAAAGTGCTATCAGTTAAATGATAATTCTCTTATAGGAACTAAGCACTATAGTTTGGACCCGGCTCTACAGGATACAAAGCAGGAAACATAACATACAATAATAATAATAATAATAATAATAATAATAATAATAATAATGAAGATCGAGATTAACAGGATGTGGGGAATGAAGACTGAGACTATACCAATTGTAATCGGAGCACTGGACCTCGTGAGAAAAGCAATGAAGAATTTTACTAACAGTGTCCCATGTAACATCAACAGACAAGTTGCCCAGAAGATCGCCCTACTAGGAAAATCTTATATACAAAGAAAAGTGCTATCATTTAAATGACTATTCTTCTATAAGGCCTAAGGACTATAGTTTGAACCCGACTCTACAGGATACAAAGCAGGGAACATAACATACACAAATGGTATAATAATAATAATAATAATAATAATAATAATAATAATAATAATAATAATAATAATAATAATAAATGCCTGATTATACCTCATGGTTTTTTATCTTGATTAATTGCTGTTGTTAAGTATATATTTTGTTTTGGTGAAATAAGATGAACTACAGTAAGTATCCCATTCAGTATCACTAATTTGCTTGTCAGTGTCCTGACCATAACTAGTCGTCCCCTAGGAGCTGACGAACTAAACGTCTCTATTCGTGAATGGGAGTAGGGAGAGACTCATGGCCGGGTGTCGAGGAGGATGTTTCGTTTAAAAGTTTGGAGGATGAAGCAGATGTGACTTGGGAGTCACATCCAGATAATTACAAAACTCTCTCAATTGGAGACCGTGTGAGCGCACTGGTTTTCTCTACCTAAAATTATTTCTAACTTAGCCCAACCATCAATGTTCAATTTGGTTTACGTCAGGCGAACAACCCGGCCATTTAATCAGATCAGTAATTATGGAAGCTATTAGCTTTCTTCGATGAATGTGACGGATCAATAACGTGAACGAAAATGAGCTGTATGAAAGCGTTTAGCTTCTACTCGAAATATTGCTCTACGTTTGCCTTCAAAAAAATTAATATATTTCTGAACTGTAAGCTCAGAAATATATTGATTAAAACCATATGGAACTCACTATAGGCTGACCATTACACTAGCACACTACCTATACGACACCACCACAGAAACTCCCAACAATTTCGATTGTACACTTAGAATCGATAAGGATATTGAAGATGGATGACAAACTATTTCTTCTCAGCCTAGCTCACCTTCTTCTGTAAGAATTTACTACCACCACGCCATTAATACTTTATCATTTCGAAGTATCGAATTGAAGGACTCTCAAATTTTTGCGTAAAAAGTAAGTTTTCATATTTTTGAATATGACGCGTTTGTTTCATTTCTATCGGAGGGACAGTAAAAATAAAAGTAAAAAAAAAAAATCCAAAGCTAACAACGTCCCACCTATAAAGCTTCTTTCAAATATCTACATTTCCTGACTTTCCCGCTGAAGCTTCGACTCCTTCTTCCGAACGGATGCAGATCAAGGGAGGGCAGTGTAACGCATGCCAAGGACAGTGTGCACACATTGTTCAAATCAGCGGACGGTCTGGTAAAAACGCTAAACACTATCAGCATAAACTGAAACTATCACGCGCAGAAGACACGCATGCGTAATGACAATCACAAAGAAAGGAAAGAGGACATGTTGATTTGACATCCTCTCGAGGTAACGTCATTTTTCTCTTTTTGTAACTATTTTATATGAACGACATGGGCGCGTGGGTTGTGCACTTCGACGTGTTGTAATGGTTAGCAGGCTTGTTTTTCTCGATTAGTTACGACTGAGTAGTAAGTTAGATACTCAATGGGTTCCCCACACTTTCAGCCTTGTGCCACACATCTAAGCTACACTTAGAATCTCATTTCGGCAACTGGACGTGGTGTAATGGATTAGCAAGCTTGCCTCGTTAGAACAATTACGACAAAGCAGTGAGTTTGATCCTCACTGGATGCCCTATAGATTCGACCTAGTGCCACATCTAAGCTACACTTAGAAAATCACCATGGGTGTTGTTAGAACGTTCACTTTCCGACCATAAGTCACCGGTTCGTGAAAAGAAAAAAACATTACTAATGAAACCTTCATATACGATTGATGTGAAAATTCATATAATACCAATAATAAATAATAAAGAGATAGTGTATTGAGAAATCACTTATTCTAGAATAAATACCATCAGATACCATTGAGCATTCTGGGTATGACAATAAACTACATCCGCGTCCTGGGTAAAACGACAAACTACGTCCAGCAGCACGGCCTCTGATCAGGAGGTTTTGAGGAGCGTGGAACTACCTCTTAATTGCTGGTGTTCCCAGGTCCACCTGACCTGGGGTGGTAGCACCTGTTAGGGTCTCATCTATGGGCAAATAGTTAACCCCGAAACTGGGGTAAAAACACTATGAAAATGTAAAAATAGGTTTTAATACCAGAAATACTTAGTAAAAAATTATTACCAGCAATAAATTTTTGAAGAAAAAAAACTATTACCAGCAATACATTTTTGAAAAAAAAATATTACCAGCAATACATTTTTGAAGGAAAAATATTACCAGAAATAGATTTTTGACAAATATTACCAGCAATAAAAAATTTGTCGGCATTAAATAAACATTGAGGTTGATATGCCGTAAAACAAACTAAACCAAACCAAGATACCATCGAACAGTAAATTCAGATGATACCAACAATAATATTACATTTAGTCATAAATAATTTCTGTTTTTGCTTATCAACTTTATTTGTAAAAAGAAATAAAGTACAATTACATTTTATTCTTATGAATATATTCACCATCATTTGCAATGTCTTGTTGGCACCTATCAGGAAGCTTTTTTTTATAAATTTTGAGTGAAATTATGCAAAGTTGATGTGAAACCCTCCCACCTACCCCCCACAAAAAAAACAACAACAAAAAACAAACAAAAAAATCAAAAAAAAAAAAAAAAAAAAAAAAAAAGAGCATTTGATGAATTCTTGAGTCTGTTTTTATTAAAGAGAGTTTCCGTGATCAAAGTCTTTTGCAATTATAAAAAGAAGGTAATAAATACTTTCTGGCAAGATCATGCGAATTTGGTATGTGTCTTAGTTCAGAAAAACCGATTTCCAGAAATGTTTCCATTGTTATTCTTACTGAACGCAGCCTTTTGTTGTCATAGAAGAACATTTGGCCTTTAAGCCACTGTGTACGCTGTCATTGCCGTTATCAAACTAAGGAATAATAGTATTCTCCAAATGTATTCTTAACTGCCAAAATGGTTAGTTGTTTAGGACTATAGATTAGACATTACAGTTGGTTCCCCTACCCAAAATGAAAATTACTTATAACTCGGGTAATAATAGTAACATTATAACTAATAGAATGATAACGTTGAAGGCGAGTATTGAGAAGAACTGCTGTCACTTTATCTTCAGATTTGAGCTTCTAGATACTATTGGCGGGAAAATCTCTTTTTGGAAGCATAAATCAATGCTAATAGCATACATGAAACATTTCTGCTCGGAGGAGTTACCTTTTCTCTTAATATTGCTAGAGCTATGACTAATATTACATGATGATGATGATGATGATGATGATGATGATGATGATGATGATGATGATGATGATGATTGTGATGATGACGATTGTCACAATCGATACGACGCAAAGGGATAGTCGAAGATAAGCAGGAAGCAAAGCGCATCGAAATAGAAAGGAAAGAACTGTAACGTCAACGCAGACGACGACGACGACGACGACGATAGAATGAGCAACAATGAAAGAGAAAAATAAACGAAAGAAGGGAAAGTTTAAGAGAAAGTAGAAGAGGAAGAGGAAAAAGAAGATAAAGAACGGTGAAAGGAAAGACGTGATAAATAACGGATCTCAGTAAGACACAATCCCGTAAAGTTAGAGTAAAATTAATGAGAGTTAAATAACAAAAAAGCAATAACAGCAAAAATGAAAAATAACAGCAAAAATGAAAAAAAGAAACCAGCAAAAATAACTGCAAAAATATATAAAAAAGCAAAACAACTAAAACAGAAATAATAATAATAATAATAATAATAATAATAATAATAATAATAATAATAATAATAATAATAATAATAATAATAATAATAATAAAAAAGTGAAAAATAAGAAAATAGTAAAGAAAGTGAAGCAGTCAAAAAGTAAGGAACGGCGAAGTGGACGAGGGAAATCTGATATTATTATTATTATTATTGTTACTATTATTATTATTATTTTATTATTTTCGCGGCAAGAAATTCGTGCGTGAAATACTGATGCCAATCTCAGTGGCCAAGCATGGCCTCTGAGTCATAATCCACGAGGGGAGCCTCGCTTTCAGAACGAGGCTCAAGAACTGACGTTCTCCGCTTTCCCCGTCCATCGCTCCTTCCCATCACGCTGGCAATGACCAATGTTTCGGAATGCAGTGGAAAAGTACATTAGGAGACAGAAGCAACTGGTTTTTTTTTTCTTTTAACACATTTTTCAAAGTTCGTCCTTTTTTTATATTCTTTCTACTTATTTTTTTCCCTCCGATTATATTAACTGACTTCCCTACTCGGCCAACAGATGCGAGGAATAAACCAAAGAAGAACGTTCTGATATATTCGAGGTTCCTTAGAAAATGAAAAATAAATTGTATCTCTTTTATTGAAAAATAAATTCTATTATCTTTTTATTGTACATCGGATTTCGCGTGCATAAGACTGAATTCATCTGTCAGTTGTCCACATTCACGATCCATTTCGTAGTTTAGGATTTTCTTGGGAGGGGTCCTTTTCTAGAACAAGTTTTACTGTACAGGCGTCTATTCAGCATGTACATAGCGTATGAAAAAAATCGAATAACAAACTTGTAAAGATATCAGAGCAAAAAAAAATATGAAGGATGGCTACGAAAAATGAAAAAAAATTAATATTTATTAGGATTTTTAACTCAAGACAAGGCACAAGAGCCACTCTAGGTATGGGTTACCGAATTAGTAAGGGCGTACAAGGAGGGTGTAAGAAGAGCATATTATGAAAATATTTAAGGTAGATAACGGTTTACCCTAGACTTGAAGAGGTTAATATTGTAGTGATCGAAGAAGCATTCTTTCACAATGTAACTGTGCCGAGGAAGGAGCTGCCCGAGTGGAACTTCCTCGTTACCAATGAAATACAAAGGGAAGGAAGATGCGTCAATTCTGTGTACGTGGTATGGCGGGTCCTAGCTTTGAAGGTCTTTCTGATGGATCTAAAGAATGTAGCTCGTCTGATCATCCGCGATGTAAATAGCGGTAGAATAGCGATAGGCTAGAAAGTTTTCGTCTACGAAGAAAGCGATTGTAGAATGGGAAATAATTCATCAATAATTCATAATTAAACAAAACAAAACAGAAGCACTGGGTTCATATGGAAAGTGCACGTCTATTTCAGTGTCGTTTATTTCAGAGAAGCAAAGTAGGCATTCAGGTCCGTCGTCAGGAGAAGGCCTGCCACTCAGAAAATCATTTATACCCTCTGTGAACATGGTGTGAACTAAGTTTAGTGTGCAAATTCTAACTCACCACGGACTTAAAGCACCCTCAGTAGACTCTGGCGACAATACACAATAAAAAATAATTCCGTACAAAATGAAAAATATCTTACCGTATTATTTCAGATGTACGTTAGGGATATTCATTAAATTTATGTCTGTTGTAATGTTTGTTTATTTGTTCGTTTAATGGCATGGCAACTCCGTATGGGTCATTTAATGCCGAAATTTAATTTTCTTGGGAGAATTAGTAATTTTTTTTACCAAAAATATATTGATGCAAATTTGTTTTCAAAAATGTATTGCTGGTAAAAATATTTTATTCAAAAATATATTGCTGGTAATTTTTTCTTTTACGTTTTTACAAAAAGGTATTGCTGGTAATTTTTTTTTTATATGAAAATGTATTGCTGGTAGTTTTACTATAAAATGTATTTTTATACTTTCATCGTGTTTTGACCCCAGTTTTTGGCGTTAACTATTCGGCAATATTCGGGACCCTAACAGGTGCTAACATCCCGGGTCAGGGTGAGCCAGAGAACAACAGCAATTAAGAGCTGGTTAAACGCTACACAGAACCTCCAATCTCTCAATCAAAGACCGTAAGCATGTAGCTTATCGTCATACCCAGGACGCTAGTGTAATGAACACTTGAAGCTTGTAACAAACATTGGCTTTAAAAATTTCGCGTCTCTGGCATGCAAAAGTCAATTTACAATAATCCCTTACCACAATAAAATGATATGACACTTCCTGAAGAAATATAGAGGAGATTTGAAAAAATGGCTAAAGTCAGACAGTAGTTATAGCATTTAGTAGCCAGTAGTAATTGCCGCTGATTTAGTGAAAATCAGATTTTTGCAACAAAATTACTGATCA
Source organism: Acanthosepion esculentum (assembly GCA_964036315.1). Taxonomy (NCBI): domain Eukaryota; kingdom Metazoa; phylum Mollusca; class Cephalopoda; order Sepiida; family Sepiidae; genus Acanthosepion; species Acanthosepion esculentum. The sequence goes on along the minus strand of OZ038498.1, from coordinate 62,538,738 downwards.
TTTTACTCCTAAGAAAAAAAGATTTAGTTTCAGTCGCTATCTATTAGGTTATCGTTATAATTTTCTCTTCCTTCTACTCCCTTTTAAGTTCATACCGCATATCCCATTCAAGTAATCTTTTACAAAGAACGGTTCTTGAATCTTGTATCGGGTGAAGTTTAGCATAAAAAAAATCAATTTACCATTTTCAACTTGAAGAGGTTAAAATTGTATTGTCCAGGGAAGTATCCCCGTAGGAGTTTATTGAACAAAGTAGCAGTTTTCGGGAAAAAAAAGCAGAGTGTAATGTCTTCAATATAGATAGAATATGGAGGAAATGTGGGTGATTCGACTCCGTGAACGTAGCATGGTGAGTCCTAGTTGTAAAGATTTGAAGTGCTGGATCTAAAGACGGGAGCTCATCTGAACATTTGTCAAGGAAATAACGATGTTACTACTTCTTATTTATAATAGGAGTAAATAGGCTCGCCTATCGCCCGGTTCATACGTCTCCCTGATTTTGGGAACAGGAGTAGAAGGTTCATCCCTTGGTTTCTGTTTAGGATTGGGCTTTCCGTTCCTTCAACTCTGTAATTCTGACGTCTCTGAAGTCTGAAATTTTATACAATGATTATTTTATCCTCTGTCTATAGATGTAGATAGGTCTGATTATCATCCGGTTTACAATCCTCCCCAGTCTTTTGAACAGGAGTAGAGGGTCATCTCTTGTTTCCTGTTTTGGACTGAGTTTCTGGACCCTTCTGAAGTCTAACTCAACTCTATACTTCTAACGTCTCTGAACTCTGAAATTTTATTCGATAATTAAATTTTTACCTCTTTAAGTTTAGAATTAGCTATCTGTCTTGTTATCTTGTTCTTGCTTACACTAATACAACTCCATGCAGTAAACCTCTACCTTGAGTAGCACTTGGGCCTTATATTGTGTGAACATTAGTAAAAAGAAAAAAAAAGAAAAAGTTAAATGAATAAAAATGAACAGTGCTGTTTGCTTTCACCTGAATAATTTTCAGGAAGTGCCACTGGTATATTTATTTTGCGGTTTAGAACAAAGGATAAGGTATCCAATCTATGCCGAGAAAAGTTAATTACAAATTGTTTCACATATACAACACTTAGATATTTTATTGTACATAGTTTATACTCACATCGGGAGTAGTACAGGAATAATTCGAAACCATCTATAAACGTTGGTAGATAGATAGATAGATAGATAGAGAGAGAGAGAGAGAGAAGGAGAGAGAGAGATGGGTAAGAGCAGTTAGTCAATCACGAACTTAACATGTAAGCTGGGACTAGCTTTTTCCCCCTTAATATCCCCTGAGGGTGAAGGACGATGGTTTACTTCACTCGTTATAAGCAGCAGTGGATATAATGACCGAAAATGTGTGGCTATAATAGCCAACATTAGGATGACAGTTCAAATGTGCCTGTCAGTCATGGGAAACTATGGAGTTTACTAGCGCGGTTTAGCGAGAAGCACATTCTTCTCCCTTTTTTTTTGTTTTACTTTCCGCCCAAAGATTGCTTTGACATAACCGTTGATGTTTAAGAATTTTTTAAACAAATAGAACAACAGGAAATCAGTGTGATTGGAACCCGCGACACACGAGATATCCTTCCGAGATAAACATTCTTTCTTTCCTTTTATGTGCCGTGTCCTTTCAGGACGTAAGCAATTATGGCTCTCCACTTCCCCCTATCCCTTGTAGCTCTCAACAAGTTTCGTGCCTCAGCAAACTCTCCCCAGACCACGTTCTGTCATCCACTTGCTTAAGCCCGCCAGGTATGCCATGCGTTGCTTTAACTTGTTTCTTTTTCACTCTATTCAACCTGTGAGTATCAGATTCTCCAAACCCTCCTTTCTCATTACGTGTCCCAGAAATTTCATCTGTTTTTTTTTTCTTATGTCAAGTATAAGCTTCCTCCTTGTTTGCATCCTCTCCAAGACCTCATCGTTGCTCACATGTTCAGTCCATGATATCCTCAGCATCCTTCTGTAGAACCACATCTCTGCCGCCTCGAGTCTCTTCTTCATCTTTTGAGGATACCGTCCAAAATTCGCTGCCGTATAGGAGGACAGATGTCACCTAGCAGCTCAGTACCCTTTTCTTTGTCACCAAAGAAATCCTCCTGTCTCACAGTACTCTGCCCAGCTTTTGGAATGCATCCTTGGCCACCCCAATCCGTCTTCGGATCTCAGCGTCGTACCTACCGTCCTCCTTGGCCACCCCAATCCGTCTTCGGATCTCAGCGTCGTACCTACCGTCCTCCTTGGCCACCCCAATCCGTCTTCGGATCTCAGCGTCGTACCTACCGTCCTCCTTGGCCACCCCAATCCGTCTTCGGATCTCAGCGTCGTACCTACCGTCCTCCGACAAAACACTTGCCAGCTATTTAAACTTCCGCACATGCTTGATTTTAGTGTCCGCGACCTGCAAATCGCATTTCGGGCCCATCCTTTTTACTGATGACTATGCGTTTTGTCTTCTTGCAGTTTATGGTTAGTTCCTTCTCACTCTCCCTCGCTACCTTCTGTAGGAGGTTTTGTAGTTTCTTTTCCGTGTCTGCTATCAGTACTGTGTCATCTGCGTACCTTAATATTGTGGATGCCAATGCTGAATCCCGGTAGGATATCCAATTCTCTCAGAATTGCCTCGCTGTAACTGTTTCTTTAACACCTACGGAACAAACCTACGGTTTATATTGCAACTGTGATGAGCAGATCTCAGTTCCCGGGGGAGAGGGTACAATCCAGCGTGATCTGTCGTTGAACAAAGCCAGAACGTTTGAATGATGAGAGCAACCATCAATGGTTTCCGTCGATTACGAAAATTCACTAGGGAAGACTTGGGTCAACTTATGCTGTTGTATCCGGCACTTCCCAGTTATAATCAAACTCGAACTTAGGTCTCGTATACGGAACGCTAACGTTCAAACCATTCGGTAAGGCTCGCATCAATTCTAAATAGCATGTGTATTGGTTTGTTCTCGGTTTGCTAAATGCTAGTGTTAAACTTTGTACAGATCAAAACACACAAAGGGATTAATAGAGAAATTATATTTCAGGGAGTGTTAAATTTTTTTTTCTGAATATTAACTTAAACAAATAACATTCAACATTCAAGTCAAATTTGACTAATTATGGAATTTAATTTACAAAGTTTAATATAACTTAAAATCATATTCTTCATTTGTACTACGTCATCAAAAGAGTTCATTACAAAAAGAATATATATATATATATATATATATATATATATATATATATATATATATATATATATATATATTCATGCATGTATGTATATATGTGTGTGTGTATTTAGGCAGAATATCTTCATTCAAACATGTTTCATTGAATAATATAGACATATTGTGTCTACTTATTTTATACTGTTCCTTTCCAGTTATCTAATCAGTCTCTGATGCTAGGCTGAATAGTTTCTTTCTCTCTTACGCTCTCTTTATATATATATATATATATATATATATATATATATATATATATATATATATATATATATATATATATATATATACGAGACACAGCTCGAGCCACTGCCTGGGATATATATATATATATATATATATATATATATATATATATATATATATATATATATATATATATAAATATATATATATATATATATATATATATATATATATATATATATATATATATATATATATATATATATATATATATATATATACATCAGAACTTGCTTACGGCATCATGAGACCGGATTAAAAATATTAAATCATTTAATATTAAATAAATTACCGTGAGCACTTGGAGATCATATTTTAATGAGTTGCATTAATTTAATTTAATTATAATTAAATACTTATGATTTATTTTTATTATTAGGAAAATGTTTAATTAATTTCCAGATAATTAAATGGTAACAAACGACATGTGTATACATTTTTGGGACCATCATTTTTTTGGGGGGTGGGGGTTGTCGACTGTACTGTATATTAGGTTCGGTTAGGTACCGAACGTGAGAAAAGAGCACCATGACGCAATTCCCTCCGCCAGAAATTTGGAAACGGCATGCTGTACTGCTTGGCATTCGCACTGGAAGCTCAAATAAGAAAATTTCAGAATGTTTCGGTGTCAATCTGAGGACAGTGCAGAGGGTTTGGAAAGAGTTGGATGAGTCTAATGGCGATTACGAAGGTGTTTGGAGTGATCACTAGTGATGACGACGTTATACCTCCATTCATCTTCCCACAGAGTTTACACGGAGGCCTATATCAAGTGAATTGATGAGGTAGTATTATCCTGGCTCAAGAGGGTGGCTTTATTGTACAACAGGGAATTACACAGTGCTTCTAGCAGTACTTGTGACAATTGGTCTTAAGCCTCATCGACGACGTAAAGTCAAGATTCTTTAAGATAAAAACCCATACATTCAAAACTATATATACAATTTTTCGTAGGTCTACCTAAAGATATTCTCGTAGCATGTACTTATTGGAGATACTGGTAGTAAAACTGGTTTGTTTACTTGATATGTGGGCTTATATGGAATAATAGTCATACGTTAATAGCTAATGGTTCAATGAGCGATGCCATCGGGAGTTCTAAAGTCCTGGTAGGGCCACCTTTGGTGGCAAGGTCGAAAACGAGGACTCAGACTAAGCGCGACTAACCCCCAAACCCCAATGGTAGAACAAGCGGATGACGATTGCAGCAGATCTCAACAGTTGAAGAGGGCTACGCATGACGGACATGTTACAGAAGGCACCACTCGAAATTATAACAGTCAGCGGTAGTTCGTTGCAGTTTCATAACTGGATTCTGCATGTCTCATTCCATATGTGCCGCAAAGGAAGGTCATGAAATCAAGTGTGAGGGTCATTTGAGGTACACCTTAAACAACTTCACGCCATCGGCACTTTCCTTTCTTTCATTCTGATTTTCTTTCACCTTCAACCAACTTTTGCAACGGCGATAGAGAATGAGTGACGAGAGCAGGTTTTGGTGAAATTGGAAGCTTCTAGTTTTTTACCTGCACCTAAACAAATTCCCGCCGTCGGCACTTTCTTTGCTTGCTCTGATTTTGGTTAAGCTCTAACCAAATTTTGTTTTGAGCAGGTTTTAGTGATACTGAAAGCTTCTAGTCCTGAACCTGCAAGTTGGCAGCGAATTTAGACATCAACGCCATCACCATAAAGGAAGCGATCAGCAAAGAAGAAATTAAATTTTTGCCTACAAGATAAAGGCGACGACGAATAGCTAATTTAATTAAAAGTGTACCCTTATGTACCAAATACAAATGCCGGCACAATTAAATTATTTCCTTTATTTCTCCCGACACCCGGCACGTTTGGTAGAGAACAGTTATTATTTTTCAAATAATAGATTATTTTGTTCAAGTTTATTAAATAATTTATACTTTTATTTTATAAGTTGAGAAATTCCAGAGGGTACTTCTATTCGGCACAAAAGAATACTGGACTTCTCGATTATTAATCTGAAAAAAAAAAACCAAACAAACCCAAAACTATTTATTTTTGTAGGAATTAAGACAAAGAACTACTGTTTTTTTCATCGTCATCATCTTTCGACCCCCCTTTGGTTGGTCAGAACTCCATTGACAATCCCTTTCCACACTGTTCTGTCCTCTATTGTTGTCCCCAGATTCCCAATGTCCAACCCTGAGTCCTGAGATATGGTATCTGGGAAAGTCAGTTTTCGTAAGAAGACACTTCCAGAAGATGCCATTGGAGTAATGATGAAACGATTTTTCTGTCCGCTCGGTGGCAGTAGCCGGCAAACTGAAATCGTTTTTGTTTGAGCTTAAGAGAGATTGGTCTCAGTTCTCCGTACATTGTGTTAAGCGTTGCCTGGGATCTCCAACTGATGTTCTGGATTTTTCTAAGTAGATTTGTATATGTTCCATTCAGTCGTCTTTCTAGACGAACAGATAATGTCCAAGTTTCTGATCTATACAGTATGGATGGTTCAATAAATGTTCGAAAGGATTGGGCTTTTAAGCAGGATGGAAAGTTCGAACACCAAATCTTGTGAAGTTTGTTACACGCTTCCCATGCAAGAATTTTGCGGTTTTTGAAACCTTTTTGGGAATCTGTTGTGAGACCCAAGATATTTGAAATCTTCAAATCTCTTGAAGGATGTATTATTGAGTGACTTCAACTCGGATTGTTCAGGGAAGGTTGTGATATACTCTGTCTTACGTTGCAATAGGGACCTATGTAGTTCGCTGCTTGCCCGAGTGATTGCAGCAAGGATCATACATCCTTAAAGTATTAATTTCTCAATGTAAGATCATCGGCAAATTCAAGTTCAATCAGGTATTATGGAGGTTCTAAAAGGAGCCATTTACGCCATGTTGTCGAGAGAAATACGCAACATAGTCCAAAATAACTATAAACAGAAAAGGAGCAATCGTGTCGCCTTGTAGAACTCCTGCTTTCTTTTAAGCCTATTTATTTGAAGTGTTGACCTCATTTTAAATGTTATAGCCACTTAAGATTTGGAAGACCGGAGGCAACAAGGACCGAAACTAAAACGCGTAGAACATTTTGAATAAATTAGCGTCTAATATTGCTTTAGCTTGTGACCGAAATACCAATAAAAGCACAAAGAAAGGAAAATAGATCGAGACAAAAAAAAGAAATTGTGTTTGATGGGCAGAGGACGGAAGAAAGGCTTTCTAGATGTTTATCAATGTTCACGCGCACGCGCATGTTTGCGAGTAAGCGGAAGAAAGAATGGATAAAAACTGAGAGAGAGAGAGAGAGAGAGAGAGAAAAGGACTGAGAGAGGGTGTGAAATTTGTGTCACTAATGGTTGACCAATTAAGATTTGGCCGAATGAAATCTGATCAGGACCAATTAAAGATTCCTAAATAATGAAATAAAGAAAAGGCTGCGGTCAAGATTTATCTGTCATCCGAGGAGATATTCTCAAAATACTCACGAACTGACGACACTCATGCGCGTACGAACCATACAGACAAGGAGGACTAAAAGCGAATAAGAAAGCGTCCCCAATTACATTCTGTTTTTGTTCGGCGACCGGATGGAACGAATTGGAGACCGGATGACAAAAGAAGAACGCATTGTATTTCTGGCTTATTTTTTTGGCAAGGAAAATATTAAAAACAAAATATCAGGATATGGGAAAAGATTCATGGTCTGAAAAGTGACAAAATGCCAAAATACAAAAATAAAAAAATATATATATATATGAATCTGGGAAAAATACAAAACTAAATCCCCCAACGAAAAAGAGATCGCAAATAGTATTAAAAAGAAACTGAAAAATTGAAATATTTTCGCCAATGTAAATTTTTTTTATTAAAGCAAATATATTAAAAGAACATTCCTAACAAAAAAAGACGTAACAAAATATATATTACCGTAAATTGGTAATATATACCAAAATATAACCGGTTTAGCTGATTTCATGGTTATATTTCGGTATTACCAATTTACGGCAATATATATTTTTGTTGCCCCACGTTTTTGTTACGGATGTTCTTTTAATCTGTATAAACCTGTATATATGTTTTGGAGGGGTATAAAATTTTATTATAGGATATATTAAAATGACCCTCATAACAAAAAAGAGGGGTACTAAATTATATGTTTAAATATTACCGTAAATTGGTAATGCTGAAAAATAACGATTAAAAACAGCTAAACCGGTTTGAAGGTCCTTTCTGATTAGTGCAAAAGTCGAGCACAAAAACTGAAATTAAATTTGATTAAAATCTTGGTTAATCGGGCCTAGATCATATGCACAGAAACTAAATTAAATTACGAAATTGAATTTATTAGGAAGGTTCTGATAGGGAATGGCTACTCTTTGGATATTGTAGAGTCCAGTATTATAGAAAAAAGGCAACAATTTTGTAAACTTAGGCTGATTGATCCCAAGAAAAGTCTCGTTTATTTACGTTTACCGTGAATTATTGGGGTGAGTGCGAGATTTACTAAACAAATTTCAATTGGTGTAAGATGTTATTTTTTCGCTAATCCAAGTATTGTTTTTGGTTGTTGAGACCAATTCGGAAAGATGGTTTGCCTAACTATCAAATTAGTTGTGTAGTTCTGTAATTTGCAAATTCAGAAAATAGTCTGATGCTGATTATATAGGCAGAGCGGATCAAACGTTGGAGGTACGAATCAACTAACACGTACCAGACAATATCCACAAAGGAATTGTGGACAGTTTACATAGGTGTGTTAATGTATCAAATTTAGCGATAGCTAAAGATTTGAACCAGTAGTGTGATCGGTTTTATAGCCCGGACATGTTCTCAGTGTTGAGTAGGGTTGATACCGATTATTACTTGATAACATACTAGAAGAATAAAAGCAAACGTATTAAAAACATTTCATAACAAAAAGTAACAATTCATAACAAAAAATGAGGTGGTAACAAAAATATATGTTACCTTGAAGCGGTAATTCCGAAATATAATAACAGTTAAAAACAGTTAAACCGGTTTATCGGTCCTCTCTCGTCAGAGCAAAAATGAAGGATAAAAAAATGTGCATCCCAAACTAATATTATGTATGAACAAGAAATATGTGTTTGTCGGATGTAGAGTATTGGGTTGGTGCATAATTATCAGGCGTTTTAAATAATATTATGTATAGTATTGGGTTGGTGCATAATTATCAGGCGTTTTTAAATAATATTTACTATGTATAGTATTGGGTTGGTGCGTAATTATCAGGTGTTTATTAATAATATTTATTATGAAAAAAGAAACAATTCAGCAATAACATTTTTAAATGAGTATGATTATCGACACACAAACTGAAAATAAAATAATATTTTCATTAAAAAAATTAACAGCAATTTTTATTAACAAATAATTTGCCTACAAAAACGCCTGATAATTATGCACCAACCCAAAAGTATCTAAAACAAAAGTGAAGATAATGAGACAACGTGGAAAAGCTATAAACGACGTGTTTTGTCTTCTGCATCGTTTATAATTTCCCACTTTATCTCATAAAACATCTAAAATTAAAGACTAATTACCTTTAATGCCATCTACTACTGCTGCTTCCAGAAGATATGGTTATTAGGACTCCATGCATATCGATTCTAAAACCTTCGGCTGATAATCGGTATTAGCCATACTCAGCACCGAGTAGATGGGGATATAAAACCGAGTATAGTACTGATTTTTAATCAAGTGTTTTGCTATCGCTGAACCTGATACATTGACGAACCTATGTAAATTGTCCACCTTTACCTTGTGAATATTGGATGGAACGTATTGGTTAATACCTAATACCAACGTTTCACTCTTTTTGACTACACAGTCAGCATCGCACTAATATATGAATTTGTAAATTACGGCACTAATATGATATTACTAGGATCCACCCGGATTATATACCCACGGATCGATTACCTGTACTATATATATATATATATATATATATATATATATATATATATATATTTTTTTTTTAATTGGACAAAGTCCGACAATTTATTTAAAGACATTTATGATATGTTTAACGTTCTTTTTATAGATACAAGTATTTCAGCAAATGCTCTGTTTTATAATAAACAGTATTAATTAACATTTACCGGCCTGTAAAATGAAAATTTCTCGGACATTCAGGCCGGTAAATGTTATTTAATACTGTTTATTATAAAACAGAACATTTGCTGAAATACTTGTATCTATAAAAAGAACGTTAAACATATCATAAATGTCTTTAATATATATATATATATATATATATATATATATATATATATATATATATATATATATATATACATATATATATATAAGGTTAATCCATTTAAACTCGTTGGGTAGCACGATTTCCAAACAAATTGGCATCCAAGGAAAAAAATTGAAAAAAAAGAAAGAACCAGAAATCTCCAGTTCACCCTGATGATCCCATGTGGTGAAACCTAGGTAGGTAGTACCTGGCTCATAAGGATTTATTTATTTTACATATATATATGTATGTATGTATGTATGTATGTATGTATATGTATATATATATATATATATATATATATATATATATATATATATATATATATGTATGTATATATATATATATATATGTATACACACACACACACACACACATATATATATATATATATATATATATATATATATATATATATATATATATATTGTTAAATATAACAGATAATGAGTATCTATTTTGTCTGATCATGAGCCGTTCTAATGTTCGTATTTTTTATTTTTATTTTAGACGTCATACCACGCGAAGGCCGAAATATTAACAGGATAACCATCTTTCTAGATGCAATGTAATGTGTTGTGACTAGTTTGAAATGTAATTTTGTTGACTATGGATTGCTTTGTTTTAATGTGGATGGTCTCCAATATCTGAAGTTTATTTTTTTACTGTGTATATGTATAAGTATTATTGTGTTATCAACTAATATCCGTCTAATATTATGCACATGACTATGTTTTTTTTAAGAAAAGTTGTTTAATAGAACTAAGATCAGAAAGGCGACAGGTAAGTCTACGGGAGAGCGTCGTTTTAGTAAAAACCAATATTAGTGTCAGAGACACAATCTCTGAACGGGCATGTAAATTGATACACTACATTGTTTTTTGTAGAGGATTTAGTTGTATGGTTGTAGGGTTATATATACATATACATGTATATATATATATATATATATATATATATATATATGAATAAAGACAAAAGGAAAACTTATCTAGATCGACGTGTTTCGTCGACTGATGGGCTTTGTGAAGGCAAATATAAGGATTTTATTTTGTGACAAGTATTTTTTATACAAGAGTAAAATATTATTGGTTTTTCAAAGTTTTAAGGTATAGTAGTGCTCGTGAATATTCATTAGGTTAACGGAAATGTCAGGTAAGTTTATGGATAGCATGAGGTGGTACAATTCTATGTCTAATAAACGGAAGTTAGTAGATGATTTTAATTTTTTTTATAAATATATTCAAATTAATATTTAAATTAATTTACTTTGGGATTAATTGATGTGTTATATATTTTGAATAACATGAGATTATGGATTTGACTGTTTTCTTTCAACTTTTTAACATTTTTGTAGTCATGTATCTTGGCTTAGGAAAAGAGTACTTCTTTCAGGAATGGAGATATTGGAAATAATCTGTGGCGCAGATTTATTCGATAGCGGCACTTTCGAGAATTTTCTTTCTAAGTTGCTATTTTTTAATAAATGTAGCATTCTTTTCGCCTTTATTTATATTATCCTTTTACAGATATACTCTATCTGAAAGTTTTACACACACACAAACATACACACAAACACACAGACAGACAGACAGACAGACAGACACACACACACACATATATATATATTAAATAATGCAGCTTAATTAATATTGTAAAGAAGTAGTCACTGAAAGAACAAATCAATAAAGTTAATGTAATTAATGGCGAATTCACTTCGCTAACAGATTAAATAAAGCATTAACTCACTGACCACTCGTTGAACGAGGCGATCCTTGTTTTACTGCACGCTCAAAAAAATTCTTAACTGTTAACACACTTTAAAAAAATGTTCGACAAGTATCACATTCATTTTCGTCTTGGAACTTTACCCGAAATTACCTGAAATTGAGAAAAAAATAACGTCTATGCCTGAGGATGGTATATAGTAACCGAAAGTACTTGCAATGTGGAGCGAACTTCTGATCCATTTTACATTTAATAAAAACAAGTATCGCGTCGTTCAACGAGTGGTCAATGAGTGAATGCCTTATTTAATCTGTTAGAGAAGTGAATTCGCCTTTAATTACATTAACTTTATTGATTTAATCTTTGAATGAGTACTTCTTTACAATGTATATATATATATATATATATATATATATATATATATAGTCATCAACAGACACACTATTTAACTGTACCACAGCTCATATATATATATATATATATATATATATATATATATTACTAAAGAGTACAGATTTTTCCCTCTCCAAATTACAAATTATCCTTCGTAAAAATTGCAGTTTTTCATGAACGAAATTTCAAAAATCTACATCAAAATTTACATAGAAAAACTGCGATTTTTGTGGATGCTGATTTAGAGAGAAAGATGGATAAACTCAATAGACACAAAATTTGTATACTATTTCATAAGACATGTTTGAAGAACAGTGGCTGACTAACTAAAGTATATATATATATATATATATATATATATATATATATATATATATATATATATATATATACATATATATATATATATATATCTTATAAAGAAGTAATTATACAAAGAATTAATTAGCAATGTTAATGTATTTAATGGCGAAATCTCTTCGCTAACAAGACTAATAAGGTATTAACTTACTAACAAATCATTGAATAACGTGATCCTTATGTTTAAATTATTGTCTGATAGATTTGATTTTGCTAAGCTGAATATTTTCGAAAATTTCACATTTTTATCCTCATGGCGTAACTTTTCCATTACAGCTAAACTCCAAGACGAAATAAATGCCGTGTATACCGAAAGATGTTTTTTTTTTTAAATATGTTATTTATTGACAGTTATATAATTTTAGAACGTGCGTTGTCGCAAGCTAGAGTTGTTGTTTAAATATTTCGAGTGCGAATTTTGTTTAAATTTAGTAATGTGGTAAATCCACGAATTTTTTCTTTGTTGTATTTTTTTTTCAGTTAAAGTGACATGGACTAAAAGTATAGTCCAATTAAGAGAGCAAAATGTCTTAGAAGTTTTTTCCTTCACAGAATTTCAAGTTTTCAATCTACTGCGGATCTATTTTTGCAAATATATTACATTGTGCAGTATATATATTATATCATAAGGAGGTAATTATACAAAAAATATGTATATGTATGTGTGTGTACCTAAACAACTTTTAAAAAAATTCAGTCGAAGAGGTAGTCTGTTTAATTTGTTAGTCTAATTGTCAAATTTGTGAATAAGTTGTTGAAAATCCGAATCAAAATGGTTCAGATTCATGTTACCTCTTCTTTTTTATATCATTTCACCCCAAGCAAGACAATAAAGTCACTAAGACGCAGGTGTTATTGTATTTGAAAGAATATAAGAAAAGGAAAAACATTATTAAGAAACGAGAATAAAAGAACAAGATCGCTACGAATCGCTACCTAGAAAAAGGGATGACATATGCGGTACCCATTGAGGTCGGGTACTGTGGATTCCTTGGACGGGCAATCGTTTCCTTCCTTTTGAAGGTGGGCATCAATGGTCGGAAGCTAAAGCGTGCTTCACATCGTCTCCAGACCACAGCTCTACAGGCATCGGATTGAATCTGCTCAAGATCCAAGATAAAAGTTAAATAAAATCAGGCTCGCAACACAATGCTACTTCCGACATGAAACACATCTGTTTGCCTTCCACTCTACGTCATTAATAATGGTCGTTACGAGCGCGTTGTGTATATTAACAAAACTTTGAAAATTTCAGTTGCAGTAGTAAAAAGAAATTTCAAGAGACTGACACGTGTACAAAAACAATACCCTGTCCTGTAGCAAAAGCTGCCGGTGGCACCAGAGGTGGCAGTACAGCCTTAGTCACCGAAACTGTGTTACCTCCTTTGGTTGGCGGCTGACTAGGGCAGAGTATCGCACGTACTTTCACACATTGTATAAAGAGAATTTAAAAACTTAGAAATAATAACGAATTTTACAGTGGGCATTATTGGGTTAAAAAGGTGCTTGTATATGCTAGCATACGGTCTATCCAAAAATGGTAATGTTAGCTGTTTCCTTATAAGGAAACATTCCGCATTCATTGATCGAGCGGCCAGAGTTGCTAACGGTTGAAATTTATAAAATTTTTCTATTAAGACAATCTTTCAGAAAATTAGGTTTTTCAAGTTCACTATTTGTTATCGCTCTTGATGGGGTTTTCCTTCCTAACCTTTTATTTTTAAGTAGCTACCAAAACTGTGTTACCTCCCCTGGTCGGTGGTTGACAAGGGCAGGGTATCGCACATGCTTTCACACGTTGTATGTAGAGAATTGTACATTTTATAAGATAAAACTTGACTGGAAAGCAAGAAACCGGAAGAGAGTTTCACAGGCGAGAATTTCAAGAAAAGAAATTGTAAAATAATGAGTCCATGTTGCAGATCTAGTACTAAGCTTAAATTCATTAAGTCTAGGTACCATTTATGAAAATTCATTAGAACAATTACCATGAAAGTATTTATAGAAAACGCCCAGGAAAGCTACGCTGCAGCGGTGGGAAAGTGACCGCTTTTGATATTTTGACCGTCTTAGTCGTTATCAAGAACAAAATGTTGACTTTTTGACATTCAGTGCATTTCTATAGCAAATATATTTCCTACATCTTTTCCTATAGTAAACGCATTAGCAATGAATAAGATTTTCAGGTGAATTTCTACGTAAGGTATTATAATGTGCAATCTGTATAATTATGGGAGGAACGTTGTATCGGATTACGCTGAAAAATATATTTGTTATTTACAGTAAATGCTTTTGTCGCCATTAAACTAGGATATTATTTATATGCTTACGTATATAATAAATAGCAATTCCCATTCTATCGGAAATATCTATCAAAAATATTCTATCAGTAATATCCTATCGTTTATACCAACACTAGCAGCATGGCCCGGCGTTGCCCGTGTTTGATTAAAAAAGAGACCTCTAGAAATATGTAGTTTGTTTGTGTAAAAGGTGAGTGAACCTAAGCGGTGGAATAGCGGTAAAATCGGTGGGTTTTTGATATGAATATACGAAACTTTGCCCATATATACTGAATTCTTACATGTTTGTCCTTCCATAAGAATTTGTCGCATCATGCATTTATTTAATAAATCCACCCAGGTTACTTAAATATATAATAACAATAATAGTAATAATAAATAAAATTAAGGTACACATTCTGAACAATATATCCAGAATCCACCTTAAAGCTAGGTATTAAAAATTGGCTAAAAATGCATGATGAAAAAAAACCCGAAACTTAATAAAAATTAAGTTTTATTGTCAAAATCTTTATGTTATTATTAAGAGAAAAGTCGAAATTGATTATTAAATTATATTTTTTAATCCTTTTTAGAATCTTCGAAATTTTGGTAAAATTTTTTTTCTTCTTGTGTTCGCAGATGACCATAAATTAGTATAGGAAATTTTCGCGTCTTTTTGTGATGAAAACCGCATTGATTGGGAAATTCTTGCAAAAATCAAATAATTGTCGGATTTTAATGAAATTTTTAGGACGTATTTACAAATGAATTGAATTATTTGAGAAATATTTTTTGAAAATCTTTGTAAATACAATTTTTTTTACATCTGTCACTCTCTACACGTATTTAATTTTATAAAATTTCGAGAAATTCATTTTTGTAAAGTTTAATGTTTATGTTAGTTTATGTTAGTTATATGCACACGTCCTTAGAGAATTTAGATGATCAATGTTTTTTTTTGCATAACAGTAATCTCAGTAATAGAAAATCTTCTCTGAATCTTAAAATAAAAAAAAATCAATAAAACCGTGACATTATTTAATTAGAAAAGCTTTTAATTGCTTTTATGTATAAGATATATTATGGATATGTTTATCTCAAGAAAAAACTTTCGATGAATAATAATTTTTTACAAGAATTGTTTTCATTTTAAAATTTTTTTAATTAGAATAGTTTATAAAGTTTTACATCTTTTCAAATTCTGTATTAATTTGTAGCAGTTAGGTAATATTGTTATTAAGTAAAAACTATATTTACGAATCATAAATGGAAAAGCTTACTACAATTCAGCAACCTCCAGTATTTTAAAAAATAATTTTAACATTTTTGTGTGTTTGTGTGTGTATACAAACATACCGATTTTTAAAATACGGACGTTCATACACAACATTATCAGAAAATAAGTGCGGTAATAATAATAAATCTAAAGCCAAATTACCTAAAATCCAATAAAATATTAGATTACTTAGAATATTTTCCTAAATTTTTGAGATTACAAGGCGGTTAAAATCTTTTACAGATATGTCCTCCGTAGAAAGAATTTCCAAATATAAGATTATCGAGATAGTTGTTTACACGTTATGTAAACACCTACCTCCTTGTTAAAAATACTTCTCTGTGATATTTTAATCCAAAAGTAAGTAATATTTACTTCAAATGAGATTGATTAAACTTTAAATCAGCTAATCTTCGGAAAGTAAAGTTTAAGAAAAGTATATTTAATATTTGAAAATTTTTTCAATAAAGAGAATTTCCAATCGATTTAAATTCGATTTGAAATGCAGAAATGTAGTTTGCTTATTGGAAATATTGAATCTAATCTATTAGATTGAAATCAAAACTAAAAAAGCTTCAAGAATGTTTTTTTCACTTTTAACAATTCATTTTAAACCTCAGGCATCGCTTTTCTTTTGAGCACTTATGTAAAGGAATAAACGTGTGAAAAAGCTAAGAAATAAAAAATCTTCAAACACAACACTAAAAATTTAAATAAATTTTATTATTGTGTATTTGTTTTCTTTCAAATTGAAAGAAACGAATGACCAAGATCTTTGAGAAATTAATTCCCCAAAAATATTTTGTTTTCTTTTTTACAATACAACCGAATCAATTGCGTTAGTATGATAGAAAAAACAGAATGTGTCTGTATAAGAAGAGTGTTACATATTTATCTTGTTTTATGAATGCAGGTAATTTTGTAGCAGTCAGCAGATGGGAAAGGATGTATTATAATTACTGTTTTGTGTACAAAACTCCGTTCCTCTGCTCAAGTATCCTTAAATTATTTAAAATCGTCTGGCTTTGTAAGAATTTATTCGAATAAAATATGTGAAATGTTTGAGTAATTATAGGAAAGTTTTGAGAATTGCGCTTGTCCACAACAACGAACAACATACTTTGGAAAGGTATGTTGTTCACAACAACGAACAACATACTTTGGAAAAGTATGTTGTTCACAACAACGAACAACATACTTTGGAAAAGTATATTTGGTTTACGGAAAAACTGAAAACTGAATACTCACTTAACACCACGCATTTTTATAAGAAATAGATAGACCCTAAGAAGCTAAAAATTAGCTTACTAAACTCAGAAGTTTATTAGTTAATAAATATTACTCCCAATTTTTAAATATTTGTTTTTAGAATGAAAAATATTATTGATCATTTTCTGGAGTGATCCCTCAAATTTAGCAGCAGACGACAAACATGATGTTTGATTTTTTAAAGGATTCAGCGTGTTTGAAAAAAACGTCACTGATTGGTTAATATATGCGAATGTGGAAATTCAAATCGAAACCTTCTTTGTGCACAAAAATGAGACAATTTTGCGCTTTAGGCATATTATTTAAATGTATTGAACTCTTCTACAAGTTTCAACGGGGTTCGATACTTACTTAAAACGCATGCGCATAATTACATATACACTGATGCTGACATAACTGCGACCAATCGATGGCTTTTCACAACTGGCCGAACTTTCTTCTTCATATTTTGGAAGTTCTTCTGAGAGTTTACTGAATTTTACATCTTTGACATCATTTTAGTTCTTCGGACTCTCCATTTAATCTGATTACGCATTTTAGCGATATATAAAATTATCCGTGCATACACATACATATTTTAGTGAAATTTTAATAATAATAATAATTACCAAGCATAATTATGCTAACCCGAAATGCAGATTCTGTGATAAATATTCAGAAACAATGGACCATCTTGTATCAGATTGCACAGTGTTATCACCCACTGAATATACAACTTAGCATAATAGAGTGGGGCAATATCTGCGCTGGAAAATATGCAAGTTTTACATAAAGGAAACTGCAAGAAACTGGTATGAACATCACCAAGACCCGGTTACAGAGATAGAACCTGTAACAGTTTTATGGGACTTTACAATACACACAGAGAGTACACTCAGAGATCAACGCCCAAACATAAAGGTCGAGTTTGTTCAGGAAGAAGAAGATGATGATGATGATAAAGAAGATAAGGAAGATGATGATGAAGAAGAAGAAGAAGAAGAAGAAGAAGAAGAAGAAGAAGAAGAAGAAGAAGAAGAAGAAGAAAGAAAGAAAGAAAGAAAGAAAGAAAGAAAGAAAGAAAGAAAGAAATTGCTAAAACAATTAGCAGAGCCGGAGAGGTGTTTTTCTGATAATGAATTTGATAGCACCAACATAAATCGTTGGAAATCCATCTTATTTGAAAGAAGGACAAGGGCGTTCCGTTGATAAGATTTAAGCAACATTGCTTTGAGAACGAACGCTTTGATTAAAATAGAGAAACAAGGTTTTTAAACGAACTGGTTCGAATTAGGAACTGTAAAAACAAAAACAAACAAAAGAACAAATAAAAAAAAAACCTCTAAAACAAGCTAAACTAACAGTAAGATTAATTTACGTTCCAACACGCGTGAATGGGTCGGAAAATGGAACGAGGAACGCAACTAAAGTGAACGAGATTCCATAGTTATTTAACAAGCTTACCAATTCTGAGAGAATTACAAGTCTTGCCGGGATTCATTATTGGCGGTTTCCATCTTAATAAGATATGCAGATGACACAGTGTTGATAGCAGATAGAGAAAGGAAACTAGAAGAACTCCAACAGAGAATAGTGAAGAAAAGCGACAAGGACGAAACACCTATAGCAAGAAGACAGATCGCATAGTTGTTAGCAAAATGAACAACCCAACATGACAATTACAAATTGGAGATGGCAAAATTAAGCAAGAATAAAAATCTAAATATCTGGAAAGTGTTTTAACAGAGGAATGAAATTGTTGAAATATGGGAATCGGACGGCGCATTGGAATAGCGAAAGATGCCTTCCAAAAACTAAGCAAAGTATTATGAAACAGGGAAATTTCGTTAGAGATAAAGGAAAGAGGATTAAACTGTTATGAAAGAAGAGAATAACTCGTAAATTCAATTCTTTGAGAGAGAAGAAGAAGAAGAAGAAGAGGAGGAGGAGGAGGAGGAGGAGGAGGAGCAGAAGAAGAAGAAGAAGAAGAAGAAGAAGAAGAAGAAGAAGAAGAAGAAGAAGAAGAAGAAGAAGAATTCGATGAGCTGGAGGGGTGACTTTTCTGATAATGAAATTGACAGCCCCAACACAAATTGTTGAAAATCCATCTTATTTGAAAGAAGGACAAGAGTGTCCCGTTGATAAGATTTAAGCAACATTGCTTTGAGAATGAACGCTTCGATTTTTAAACGAACTGGTTCGAATTAGGAATTGTAAAAACCAAAACAAATAAAAGAATAAACCAAAAAATAAAACCCCCTAAAACAAAATGAACTTCTGACAGTAAGATTAATTTACGTTCCAACACGCGTGAATGGGTCGGAAAATGGAACGAGGAACGCAACTAAAGTGAACGGGATTCCATAGTTATTTAACAAGCTTACCAATTCTGAGAGTATTACAAGTCAGGCTAGGATACATTATTGGCGGCTTCAATAGTTATTTGATGTGCTTACCTGACCCTGACCTAAGAACACAGTCGTACAACCGCCAGTAAGGGAGAACTCACTCCATTAGCAAATGATAACGCTACAACAAGCTTGCTACCAAGTTCCATGTTGATGCAAAAAGTTTGACATGTATTATTATTTATTCCTGTGGTTATTTAAATTTCATGCAATTCCTGATTTCAAGCAAATCCGCCATAGATATTCATTTTCGGAATAATACAAAAGTAAATAAATTATCTTCGGCTAATTTGCAGTGGGTGTTGGTTACTTTGACTTGATGGGAAACTAATTATTACAGTTCGTGACTTTCTAACGTGCTCAGTAATATTTCAATCAGCGTTCACACTTTCTCTCATTATCTAGCTTGGAAATCGACCGCTGAAGCCGAGGAAAAAAATCACACATCAACATGCATACACGCTCATGCGTTCATACAGGGAGAAATAATTGAGTCGTATGGCCAGTGATAAGAAGGTCGGAGAGTTGATAATACTAGTGGGACATTTTTATGGTGGTTCTGTGTCTTATGATGTGTTGGCATAAAACCAAAGAATGTAAGATAACAGCCGACAATTCCATTGGGATGGGAAAAATGAAGTACAAGAAAGAATTAGGCATAAAAAACGGAAATAAATAAAAAAGAAAAAAGAGAGAATAAAAGAAAGAAAAAATTGAGATGGGAAGAAAGAAAGAAATAAAGAAAGAAAGAAAAACGAATGGAACGGTTAGAGAGTGGAAATAATGTGCGATGATAAGAAAATGAGAAATAAAAGAAAGAAAGAAAGAAAAACGAATGAAAACGTTTAGAGAGTGGAAATAATGTGCGATGATAAGAAAATGAAGAATAAAAGAAAGAAAGATAGAAATAAATAAAAGAAGGATATATATATCTAGAAGACGGAGAGAAATAAAGAAAGAAAGGGCAAAAGAATGGGAGACGGTAAGAAAAAAGGACGACTGAAAAAAAATAGAAAGAAAGGAAGAAAGAAAGAAGATGTATAGAGAGAGGAAATAAAGTGAGATGGTAAGAAAATGTCGAATAAAAGAAAGAAAGAAAGAAAAGATGAAGAAAGAAAGACAGATAGAAAGAAATAAAAAAGAGAAATAATAAAGAAAGGGCAAAGGAACGGGGGACGGTAAGAAAAAGGGAGGAATGAAAGAATAAAAAGAAAGGAAGAAAGAAGATAGATAGAGTGAGGAAATAATGTGTGAGGGGGTAAGAAAATGGCGAATAAAAGAAAGAATAAAGGAAGAAAGAAAGGCAGGCAGAAAGAAAGAAGACGGAGAGAAATAAAGAACGAAAGGGCAAAAGAATGGGAGATGGTAAGAAAAAGGGACGAATAAAAGAATAGAAACAAAGGAAGGAATGAAGATTGATAGGAGGAAATAATGTGTGAGAGGATAAGAAATTGGTGAATAAAAGAAAGAAAGAGAAAAGAAAGAACAGGTTGAAAGAAAGAAAGAAGTCGGAGAAAAATAAATAAAAGTAGTGCAAATGAATGTGAGACGGTAAGAAAAAGCGACAAATGAAAGGATCGAAGGAAAGAAAAAAAGAAAAGTGATAAAGAGAGGAAATAATGTGTGAGATGGGAAGAAAATGGTGAATAAAATAATAGAAAGAAAGAAAAATGAAATAGAGGAAATGAAAGAGAGAAAGGGAAACAGAATCTAAAATTTGAGGGAAAAGTAAAAAAAAAAAAGAGAAAAAATAAAAAAGGTGAAAAACAGAAAAATTAGAGCAAGTGTTCGAGATAAATAAGTGATAAAAGAAAAAGAAAAAAAGGGAAAGAAATGAAAAAAAAAAAAAAAGATAATTGACGCCAAATCGTGAATAGAATCAGAGAAAGAACAATTGGACAAAAAGGATAAAGTCGAAAGGAAAAAATAAAATAAAATTACAAAACAAAACGAATATAATAATTAAGAAAAATACCAAATGATATTAAATGAACAAATGAAAGAATCGATAGAAGCTAGCATAAAGGAATGGAAGATATAAAAAAATTAAAACGTAAAGAAAAGAGAACAATGATAAACATTTTAATTAAAAGGAATAGCATATATATATATATATATATATATATATATATATTGAAAAAGCAAAGGTCTAAAAATAATATTTTAGCAGAGTACCATATTTAAGTAGACGCCAGGTATTATTAAACAGTGGAACGGCCAAACGAATTCGAGGGATGTAATAAAAATGATGTGCCTTACTTCTTGTTTTTAAACATAGTCCTTTTTTTGTTGTAGAACCAATCGTCTGATGTGTCGTGCTTTATACCGTTCGGTCACAGGCAGCGTTGAAACCCAATATCCTTCAATAAGGCTTTTAAAAGAATGAACATAATCTCGTTTAGATCATATCGAACGCCCATATCTGGTGCATTTCCTACGTGAAACGTAAAACTATTTCTGGGGAATTAATTGATTACATTTTCCAATCCAACATTATTTCTTACTATTCATATACATACATACATACATACATACATACACACACACACACACACAAGCACATATATATATATATATATATATATATATATATATATATATATATATATATATATATATATATATATGTGCGGTATTTAGTAGAAAATGGTAAATATCCGTGATAGAGTTAAATCAAATCAAAAAAGTTAAAAAATCGAATCAAATAACTGATTATATATATATATATATATATATATATATATATATATATATATATATATATATATATATATATATATATATATATATATATATTTGAATTGGACAAAGTCCGACAATTTATTTAAAGACATTTATGATATGTTTAACGTTCTTTTTTTTCATACAGAGCATTTGCTTAAATACTTGTATCAATATATATATATATATATATATATATATATATATATAGAGAGAGAGAGAGAGAGAGAGAGAGAGAGAGAGAGAGAAATAATCAAATAGTTAATGGATTTTTAATCAGACATATTTTTTATTAATTCAACCGTTCTTTTTTACTATGATCGATCAGACATTGATTTTTCTTGCAAAGGAAGAAGCCGGTTCGAATCCTATCAGAGGGCACATTTTCTTTAGGTTTTCTCGGGGCGCAGCCAGGTAGACGGAATAATCACTAAAAAAATGGTGCATCTACTTGAATAAATCCACTAAAAATAACATATTAAGGAATATGCATTGAGCATTGATTTTTCTTACACTATAGAGTATTTATATGTATCTGTATACGATCGTTCTCTCATATATCTACTTATATTTACTTTTTCGGTTACACACACACACACACACACACACACACACACACACACACACACATATATATATATATATATTATGAAATGGACTAAGTCGCACAATTATTTTAATATATTTATTGTTTATACGATATTTTTATGGATACAAATATTTATGTAAATGCTCTGTTTATAATAAACAGTATTAACAACATTTACCGGCCTGAATGTCCGAAAAATTTCATAGAAAATATGTGTCCTCTGGCAGATTCGAACCTGTATTCTACACGGAACGGTCTTATAGCCTGACGTACTATACCATTTAGTTAACCAATCGCTTCCTCTGTAGCTAAATGGTATAGCACATCAGGCTATATGACACTATTTCGTCTAAAGACGTCATTTTGAAGGACGAATGAACAACATCGGAGTTTTTCGTTCAATTACCCACCACTTGTGTGATATATAGAATTTATAAATCATATATTCTTTGTCTATGTAGCATGTCCTTCAGGGGTTTGGCGGTCATAATATTCCACAACTTCCTATCATTTGTAGCTCTTAGTAAGACTTGTGTTTTCACCTTCCCTCCCTGTTCCGCCATCCATTTATAAAAGCACTTTAGGTATGTTACTTGCTGTTTCCCTCTGTCTCACTTGCCTTTAGTATGTCTTGTGAGTGCCAAATTCTCCAAGTCCTCTTTCCTCATTATGTGTCGCAGAAATTTCAACAGTTTCATTTTTGTTCCCACTTTCCTTAGAACTTTCTAACTGCCCGGATGTTCTGTTCCTGGTATTGTTAGCATCCTTCTGTAGTAGCGCGTTTATGTTGCGTCAAATCTCTTCATGTCTGAGGAGATTTGTCCAGCATTCATTGCTATATAGGAATTCCGATGTTACGTAACAGTTCAGAAGTTTTTCCGTTTCTGAACACACACACACACACACACACACACACACACACACACGTACACACGTATATATATGACTATAAAACACAATTGGGTTTGAACGAAGATTTTACTAATGAAAGTAAAAAAAGATGAAGAAACAAATGAAGAAAAAATAAGCGAAAACCGAACAGGAAAGTTAGAAATCACGTAAAAGTAACTAAAATGAAAAAACAGAAAAAAGAAGATAGTGAAAAGTGCAAAAATAAAATGGCGGAATGAAGAGGACAAGAAACGGTGAGAACAAAAAAAAAAATCAAACTAAAAAAATGAGAATTTATACAAAATGTTCATAAGATAAATTTGATAGACACCATTGCTAAGTATTAAGAAAACTCGTCAATGGGCGGTTTCACCGATCATGTTGGATAGTAACACGTTTTGTTTTAGGAAGAGAAAGAGAAGAGGAGGAGAAGAACGAAGAGGAGGGAGAGAGAAAATCTCGCATGATCTCGTGAGTTTTGGTGATTAGAAACGAAAGACACGCCACGCTAGTTGTGACTCGACGAACAGATGCTAAAAACTCTAAACGCTAGCACAGAAAAGAAACAAAAACAAAAGCAGAATTTGAAGATACCTTATTAAATTAGTTACAAAGAACTTTGCCAGCCAAATAGCCTTACACACTTTCTTGCCACTTTCTGCTTACGTGGATATTTTTTCGTATATAAAAAGACAAAAAAAAAACAAAATTGAACTGTACAATTATAGATTCTTATTTGAAGAAAAATAACCAATAAATAAATGACGTCACATACTAATCATGTAACCTTTTATTCTTATTGCGAAAACGATATTCACTTCTATTTTTATTGTTATACTCGCAGCTTCCTTTTATAGCTTTGCTAGCAAGGATACCCGGCATTGTTTGGGCCGTCATTTTCACTCACCACAATCCGCTACATAGTCTTTTATTTATTTTAAAGAATTGTGAATCCGAATTTATAGACAAAACATACAGATGCATGCTGGGATTTCTTCCTAGCCAATTGGCTTATCTTATTGGCTAGGAAGAAATCCCAGCATGCATCTGTATGTTTTGTTTAGAAATTTGGATTCCCAATTCTTTAACATAAATAAAAGACTCATACTTTTTACTCTTCTTTCTTGTCTTGAAGCCAGAACGCTGCATCACTTGTCTATATCCTTTTTGTACGTTAACACCATTCTTAGTTTTTGCCTTATTACTGTTGCTTTGCATACTTTTGCATATATTGTTTGCTTAGTATTACTTTTTGCCCCATTCTTTTCTTTCCTTTGTTCTTGCTTATTGCAAACACTGTCAATTCTGTTTGTTGAGCATTTCGGCCAATTACATTCAATCATGACCAATTACTCTACACTTTACTTTGGTTTAATGATTTATGAATGACATAAAATAGTATTAACAAAATTGTTGCAATTAAAGTAGTTCAAAAGATTTAATCGTTTTAGTTGTTTATTTCATATACGATACGTTATATATACATACATATATATATATACATATATATAAATATATACAAAGAAATAATCACGCATAGAATCAATCAGCAATATTAAGGCAATTATTGGCGATATCACATCACTAGTAGAATATAATGTATGCATTAAAATACTGTTAATCCATAGAATGATGTGATCCTCATTCATAAAACTGTTGTCAGTTGTTTCCAGTTTATATTTTTTTTAAATGCTAGTACTTTCGAATAATCCTTTATTCATCCTCAGCCATATTTTTTCCATTAAAATTAAGACTTGGAGACGAAATAATTGTTTGTAGACAGAAAGATGTTTTTTTTTTATGAATGTGCTTATTATTGACGGTTGTATACAATATCGGAACGTGCAAAGTCGCAACGCTAGGTTTTTCGAATTTTAATTGAGAATTTTTTATTTGAATTTTTTGTGATGTGGTAAATCCACGTATTCTATTTTTACAAGTGTTTTCAGCTAATATGTCATGAACTAAGTATATAGTTCAATTAATTTAGTGTAATGTCTCAGTAGTTTTTTTAGGAATTTTTTTTTGTACTGCGGATCGGTAGTTTTTTATAAACATAAAACATTAGGCAGCATGTATTTTATATACAAAGAAATAATCACGCATAGAATTAATCAGCAATATTAATGCGATTATTGGCGATATCACATCGCTAGTAGAATATAATGTATGCATTAAAATACTATTAATCCATAGAATGATATGATCCTCATTAATAAAACTGTTGTCAGTTGTTTCCAGTTTATATTTTTTTAAATGCTATAATATATATATATAGATATATATATATATATATATATATATATATATATATATATATATATATATATATATATATATATATATATATATCAAAGTGTAGGAGAACGAACAGTAGGATTACAGCGTTCAAAACATTAATTTAAAAATAGTGCTCAATACACAAAGTAGAGTCGTAAACACCGTGATTCCCCACCTGATGAGACGCCTAAAAAAGATTTTTTGACGTTGAAACTAAAATGTTCAATTTTGTAGTGGACATGTGCATATTCTAATGTAGCACTGCATAAGATAAACAAACAAATATATATATATATATATATATATATATATATATATATACTGGACTGACTATTCAAGAAATTTCATAGGAAATATGTGTCCTCTGACAGGAATCGAACCTGTATCCTACACGGAACCGTCATATAGCCTGACGTGCTATATCATTTAGCTACAGAGGAAGTGTCTGGTAGCAAGGTCGAATTACTGCTTTTAAACTACAATATTAAAATAATTGTCGGACGTAGTCCATTTCAGGACCGATAGCATTACGGACTGTTCTTTGGATTTTATCGAGCATTCACCAAACCTTCTGAATGACAGACCTAGCAAATGATTCAATATAATCGCTTCACTTAATGTTAGTAGAAAACGTGAAGGCGCCATGAATTTCTTTCTTGAAAGTCACCATTAGGTGGGCAAAAAATGAGGTGGACAAAAATTGTTCTCTATGATGATTAAATTATATAGTTTCTAACATTTGTTACATTTTCAAAATATGCTAATATAAATGACATCACTTATTCTTTTGTTTTTATACATTGCTTACTTCCCTTTAATTTCAAGCAGTGATTGACTAGATTTAATCATAAGTAATTTTCGTTCTGGGGAGCTAATTTTAATGACGAATGTCCCATCTTAACTAAAAATCATACGTAGCGGTTAAGACTAAATTTAGAGAACACTAATATAGCTTAGATGTTGAACAGAAGTGGCAGCGTACACAGTGAATTAAAGGAAACCTACCTCTAACGCTCGGTGATGTTCGACATCTCCCCGTGGTTTTCGAAAGTAGGAATATCCCTTATTAAGTTAATTCATCTCTTGCACGAGAACAAGACTTCATTAACGAACTCCTCCCTTTTCATTACAGTATGTTCTACCCAACCCATCATATTCACCTGATCTTGTACAAACCGATTATTAGCTGTCGATCGCTGCAAAACGCTTTCATCAGGTAAACGCATTCCTGTCTCTAATGAAAAACAGATTCTAAAAGTTCATCAAAAATCTTTTCATATCAAAATCTTCAGAATTATACTGAAAAGATATAAAAAGGCTACCTGATAAATGGCAACAAGTCACTGCAAATAGTGGTGAATATAAAACTGAATAAAATGCAACTGTATTTTTTTTTTTAAATAATCAAGTTGATAGAGCCACGAACTCATTACGCTAAGTGTTGATGCTATGGTTTCGGCAGCAAGAATTTTTTTCGTAATAGGGTCGCAGAGATGGTTTCAATTCAGAGTCGCCTTTCTTGTGAACAAGGCTAGAGACCGCAGCCTGTCTTGCTTTTAACCCCAGGTTGGTGAAGAGGAGAGGTGGATTCGTACCTTACCAAGAGTATAGGTACGAAAATGAAGGCAACGACCACGATTGGAACTGGAACTCCGCACGCCAATTACAACCTCCCGAGCATATAACCACTATCCTATACGCAAATCCAATACACAATTATATGCTGAAAATTTACGCACATTGGTCAATAACAATTTTATTGTGAAAACAACGTCATGCAAAAATAACATCTGAAAAATAGCTAAATATTCTTCTCTTGCTGATAGATTTTTTTTTTTACTCCTGTGGCAGTGGAGACTTCAGGGGTTATTGGCCCTCGTTCGATGGTGTTCCTTCGGAGGATTGGCGCGATTGCGTCTCGATTAAGGAACGAGCCTCGCGAAACGCAGTGGCTCTTGCAGCGTGTCTCACTGGCGATGGTTCGAGGTAATGCTTTCTCCATCATAGCGGCTGGCAGAGGATAGAAAAAAAAATTTGTTTATAGTTACGTTGTCCTGGAATTGTCATCATTGGCCGACTGAACTTGCTTTGTTTCAATTATTGTTTCCCTTAGATTGAACTTACCATTCCTTTTTATACTATAATATATTTCAGTGTTATCCAATAAACCTTATTTACATCTGAAATAGTGTTCATCTCTATCTGTTTACTTTTACACTTATACACGCACACACGCGCGTGCGCACACACACACAGATACAGACATAGACACACACACGCATACTCTCACACACACACACACACAATATATATATATATATATATATATATATATATATACAGGGTGATTGAAAAGTAAAACCTCATTTTAAAATACTCATAAATTATTTATTAACTAAAATTTTTACAAGAAACAGATACGTGAGGAAAGCGTTTAGCGTGAGATTTTATTTAAAATTCGATATGGGCACCGGATTTTGCTACCAGTTTCTCGAGCTGCCCAGGAATCGCGTCAACTGATTTCATCAGGAACTCTTGTGGTATGGAAGACATAACTTGTTGTATTCGCCCTTCAAATTCTTCCAAAATCTTGGTTTTGCATAGCAGACTTGCTTCTTTAACCAACCCCAAAGAAAAATGTCACAAGTTAAGTCAGGAGTCCTGGCTGGCCGCTCATACATAAAATTGGGTGCTACTTTTCAATCACCATATATATATATATATATATATATATATATATATATATATATATGTGTGTGTGTGTGTGTGTGTGTGTGAGTGTGTGTATGTGTGCATGTATATATATGTGTATATATATATATGTGTGTGTGTGTGTATGTGTGTGCGTGTGTGCAGCGTAATATTATTAAGATGGTGTGGCCAAGACTGTCTCGACATGTGTACTTGAAATCTTCTTACGTGCTCTGAGGCCAGCGAAATTATATTTTTTATTCGTCGCTGTTTTTTTTTTTTTTATATTAACTCAGTGGAGAAAAAAAAGAGGATGAAACGTGCCGACCCCCGTCCCCACTCAAAACGATTTTTTCAGTTTGGCATTCACACAGGTAACAGAGATACGAAATTTAAACGTGATCACGTCTTTAACTTTCATCCGCACGTCGTCATCATTACAACGACGACCGTTATTATTTCTTTATTTTTAAAAAATGTTTATTTTTTTTTTTTGGTCGACCATCTTTTTATTTTTGTCCATTGTTTTCAATTTCGTTACGGAGTATTATTTTATCCCCTTAGTCATATTTTTGCTTCATTTTCTGCCTTTTCTTCTTTCACTTTTTCTTTGTTTTGAATTCTACTTCATTTTTTTTTTTAGCCTTCATTTTCAATATTTCTCTTTTGTTTACTTCAAGATTTTCTTTTCCTTCTTCCACACTCCTCGGTTTTGAGTTTATACTACACACGTTTTTTTTTCATTTATCACCTCTTCCTCTTTTCTCTCTTTCCGATTCTCTCAGTTTTCTTTATCTATTTTTCTCTTTCTTTTTCAATGTTTTCTGCGATAGTTGTTTTTTTCATTGAGGAAAATTACAAAGAAATAAAATGGATGGCGGATGTACCCAAAATACAAAAAGGAAGCGTAAACGGACAAAGATTATTGAGAGCAATAGAATAAAGGAAGTAGTGGAGACCCATGGTCATACACTTTCTGAAGGCGCATAACCCAATGACAAGGGAAGCAGAGAAAAGCAATAATAACCCTAAGTTTGAGCCAATGAATACAGGAAATGGTATCACGAAAACAAGACTCGTAAGAATTGTTGAAAGAAACAAAAGGCAAGAGGGCGTGGAGACTCATGATTACTGTTATATAACGTACCTATGAACACTCATGGGTATATCCCAATCTTCATAAATACGTTGGACACAATTGTAATGCTTTCTTAGTAGTTCACCACTAGCAGTAGTTTACCTAATTTACGCCGCTGGCGAGTATTGTATTTTGTTGATGCTATAAAGATACCATTTCATTTCCAACCCCCATTTTGGTTATTCCTTATTCAGTAACCTTTTCTAGGTTACAACCCTTTCTATCTATCTATCTATCTATCTATCTATTATATACCGTACCTATGAACACTAATGGATACGTCCCAATCCTCATAACTACGTTGGACACTATTGTAAGTGTGTGTGTGGGTCTAGGGATAATATGCTAAGTAGTTTACCACTAGCTGTGGTTTACCTAATTCACGCCGCTGGCGAGTATTGTATTTTGTTGATGTTATAAAGATTACCATTTCATTTCCAGCCTTCGTTTGAGGTTATTCCTCATTCAGTAATCTTTTCTAGTTTACAACAATTACATATTCTGTTTCGACATAGCACAAAGGCAAGAGAAGAAGTAAGTGACAAGTTTGAGCAAATCAACGAAATGTAGCGCAAATGAAAAGAGGAAACATAAAAGAGCACATATTTTTTGAGAGCAATAAAAACAGGAAGTCGTGGATAACCCTGGTCACCCAGATTCTGAATGGACATGACAAAAAGGCAAGAGAAGCGGTGACAATTGTCAAGTGTGAGCAAATGTTTAGAGGGTCATGTACAGAAAAGACAAAAAGAAATCGTAAAAGAGCAATGATTATTGAGAACAATAAAAGGTAGAAAGTAGTGGAGACCCATAAATACAGATATTCTGAAGGCGCACAGCACAAAGGCAAGGAAAGCACAGCAAATAAGTGGAAATCCTTCTTGAGAAGTGTGAGCAAATGAATGGAAGAACATGTACCAAAGAGTCAAAAAGGAATTGTAAAAGAACAAGGATTACTGAGAGCTATGAAAGACAGAAAGCTGTGGAGACCCTTGGTTAACCGCGTTCTGAATGGATTACAATGAAGAAGAGATAAGCAGTGAGGAACTTGACAAATTTGTGCAAATGATTAGATGCGTGAGTACCGGGAAGGCAGAGAATTACAAAAGATAAGAAGATGGGGAGAACCATGATCATCCCCATTCTGAAAGAACGTGTCGAAAAGGTAGGAAAAACAGTTAAAAAAGGGAGAAACTAATTTTTAGCAGATGGATGGCGGATAATGTGCGGAACGAAGCAAAGATCATGAAATATTTGTTGGAAGTAACAAAAGAGAGGAAGAGCTCTGAAAAAATATCGTGTCCCATTTTGACATTGAACGGTTACACTTCCAGTGAGGCTCCATCCATTGAAAACCGGTTGGGTCCCAAATTCATTCCAGACTTCAAATGGAACTCACATGTAATCGATTGAAAACAACTTGGGTCCCAAATTCATTCCAGACTTCAAATGGAACTCACATAAAATTGATTGAAAACCGGTTGGGTCACAAATTCAATCCAGACTTCAAATGGAACTCACATGAAATCGATTGAAAATCGGTTGGGTCACAAATTCATTCCAGACTTCAAATGGAACACACATAAAATTGATTGAAAACCAGTTGGGTCACAAATTCATTCCAGACTTCAAATGGAAGTCACATGAAATCGATTGAAAATCGGTATGGTCACAAATTCATTCCAGACTTCAAGTGGAACTCACATGAAATCGATTGAAAACCGGTTGGATCACAAATTCATTACCGACTTCAAGTGGAACTCACATGAAATCGATTGAAAACCGGTTGGGTCACAAATTCATTCCAGACTTCAAGTGGAACTCACAGAAAATCGATTGAAAACCGGTTGGATCACAAATTCATTCCAGACTTAAAATGGAACTCACATAGAATTGATTGAAAACCGGTTGGGTCACAAATTCATTCCAGACTTCAAGTGGAACTCACATGAAATCGATTGAAAACCGGTTGGATCACAAATTCATTCCAAACTTCAAATGGAACTCACATGAAATCGATTGAAAACAACTTGGGTCCCAAATTCATTCCAGACTCCAAGTGATGCCCACATGAAATCGATTGAAAACCGGTTTGGTCACAAATTCAATCCAGACATCAAATGGAACTCACATGAAATCGATTGAAAACCGGTTCGGTCACAAATTCATTCAAGACTTCAAGTGGAAGTCACATGAAATCGATTGAAAACCGGTTGGGTCACAAATTCATTCCAGACTTTAAGTGGAACTCACATAAAATTGATTGAAAACCGGTTCGGTCACAAATTCATTCCAGACTTCAAGTGGAACTCACATGAAATCGATTGAAAACCGGTTGGGTCACAAATTCATTCCAGACTTCAAATGGAACTCACATAAAATTGATTGAAAACCGGTTGGGTCACAAATTCATTCCAGACTTCAAGTGGAACTCACATGAAATCGATTGAAAACCGGTTGGATCACAAATTCATTCCAGACTTCAAATGGAACTCACATAAAATTGATTGAAAACCGGTTGGGTCACAAATTCATTCCAGACTTCAAGTGGAACTCACATGAAATCGATTGAAAACCGGTTGGGTCACAAATTCATTCCAGACTTCAAATGGAACTCACATAAAATTGATTGAAAACCGGTTGGGTCACAAATTCAATCCAGACTTCAAATGGAACTCACATGAAATCGATTGAAAACCGGTTGGGTCACAAATTCATTCCAGACTTCAAATGGAACACACATAAAATTGATTGAAAACCAGTTGGGTCACAAATTCATTCCAGACTTCAAATGGAAGTCACATGAAATCGATTGAAAATCGGTATGGTCACAAATTCATTCCAGACTTCAAGTGGAACTCACATGAAATCGATTGAAAACCGGTTGGATCACAAATTCATTACCGACTTCAAGTGGAACTCACATGAAATCGATTGAAAACCGGTTGGGTCACAAATTCATTCCAGACTTCAAGTGGAACTCACAGAAAATCGATTGAAAACCGGTTGGATCACAAATTCATTCCAGACTTAAAATGGAACTCATATAGAATTGATTGAAAACCGGTTGGGTCACAAATTCATTCCAGACTTCAAGTGGAACTCACATGAAATCGATTGAAAACCGGTTGGATCACAAATTCATTCCAAACTTCAAATGGAACTCACATGAAATCGATTGAAAACAACTTCGGTCCCAAATTCATTCCAGACTCCAAGTGATGCCCACATGAAATCGATTGAAAACCGGTTGGGTCACAAATTCAATCCAGACATCAAATGGAACTCACATGAAATCGATTGAAAACCGGTTCGGTCACAAATTCATTCAAGACTTCAAGTGGAAGTCACATGAAATCGATTGAAAACCGGTTGGGTCACAAATTCATTCCAGACTTTAAGTGGAACTCACATAAAATTGATTGAAAACCGGTTCGGTCACAAATTCATTCCAGACTTCAAGTGGAACTCACATGAAATCGATTGAAAACCGGTTGGGTCACAAATTCATTCCAGACTTCAAATGGAACTCACATAAAATTGATTGAAAACCGGTTGGGTCACAAATTCATTCCAGACTTCAAGTGGAACTCACATGAAATCGATTGAAAACCGGTTGGATCACAAATTCATTCCAGACTTCAAATGGAACTCACATAAAATTGATTGAAAACCGGTTGGGTCACAAATTCATTCCAGACTTCAAGTGGAACTCACATGAAATCGATTGAAAACCGGTTGGGTCACAAATTCATTCCAGACTTCAAGTGGAAGTCACATGAAATCGATTGAAAATCGGTATGGTCACAAATTCATTCCAGACTTCAAGTGGAACTCACATGAAATCGATTGAAAACCGGTTGGGTAACAAATTCATTCCAGAATTCAAATGGAACTCACATGAAATCGATTGCTAGAAATGCTTGGAAAATGGTCGGGTCCTTATATCACTCCAGAAAGTATCTAACAACGTTTAACACAATTTATCTTTACAAGGGTCAATTTAGGCCAATAATGATGCGTTGCTGCTATATCTGGGTTGTAGCTGTTCAATCCTAAGAGTACAAAATCATTTATTATTTTCCACTCATCAGCCTCATTTCCACAAACACAAAGGTGCAACTCTTTCTCTACTCTATTGCCATTTCCATGGTAAATGTTTAGACGAGGTTCGTTCAGTTCGACCAGTTCAGACGTTTGCAGCTAGGATACGTCACCCCACTTTTCAGGAGGCGAATCAGATTAATTTCCTCCGTGTTTCAAATGTAATAAGGACGTTTCGATCAGACAGCTATTTCCCAAGAACTGCTACTTTATGGGACAGACTCTTGGTGTGGGAGTTTCTCTGAACACTTCAATTTTGATGTATTAAAATCAATAGGAGTTATGCATAGCGGCTCGAATTGAGGAATCGGAGAGACGAATTTGAATTCTAGTCGAATCCATTGCATTCACGTACGTTCTAATACTCTTGGGAAAGGTATGAATCCTCTTCTTCTTCCCCCAGCTATATATGGGTAAATAGCAGAACAGACCTGGCTCTATAGCCTTGGATGGCAACTTCTCTACCGCAGAAAGAAATAGCAACCTACTGCGGGAAAAATAGGCCTCGTCAGTCATGTATCGAAAGATACATGCTCGCCTAAGCGTGTATTACGCTTGGCACATAACTAACTGTTATATAATCTTCACTTCCTACCACCTTCTGTTCAATTCATATATCAAACGTTATTCATCATTTCAATTGTAATTGTAAACATCAGCCTTGAGTGGCTCTCGTGACTTGTATTGGTGAAATCTAGTTAAAAAAGAGGAAGACAAGAATTTTAGAGCGGGGAAAGAGAAGTTAAAGAAGACAAAATGTTTTAAGTGGATTTCCCCTATTTCGAAAGTACGGGTAAGAAGAGAAAGAGTAAATATTAGAAAACGGGAGAGAAAATGGAATAAGTGAGGGTAAGAAGGCAGAGGGGGGGGGCTTAAAATGAGTAAGACAAGGGCTTTGATGAGGGAAAGAGTGGTTAAAGAAGATAATAATGTTTAACTAGATTTCACCAATATAAGGCTCGAGAACAATGGCAAAAAGAGAAACAGTAAGAGTTTGAAAACGGGAGAGAAAATGGCACACGGGAGGATAAAATAAGAAAAGAGCGGACTTTTAAAAAAAAGAGGAAAACAAGGATATTATTGAAGTGAATAGTGGTTAAAGAAGACAATAATTTTGAGCTAGATTTCGCCCATAGAACGCCCAAGATTGAAGGCGAGAAGCAAGATGAGTAAGAAACCGAAAACGAGGAAGATAATGGCACACGAGAGGACGAACAGACAGAAGTGCAGACTTTTAAAAAAAAGATGAATACAAGGATTATAATGAAAGGAGTAATGTTTAAAGAAGGCAAGAAATTTAATGTCCCCCTACGTGCCATTTTCTCCTCCGTTTTCAAAATCTTTCTTTTTTCCCCTCGATTATCTCTCTTTTTTTTCCATTCTTTTTTTTTTGTATAGCGCGTTCACCTCTGACGCATTTCTATAAATTTTAACCTATTTAACTGTTCTCTTTCTCTCAAGACCACAACATCAACACCAGCAACAATAATTTTCCTTTCCACTTTAATGGCGGCTCTTCATATCATTACAATGAATTCGTTCATTTTTAATTGCAATATGAACGTCAAATTCGAACAGATATTTGTTCGTGACTTAACTTCTTTCTTTCGTAGTAATTCTTTTTCTTTTATTTAATTATTACTTCCGGCAGTCGTGTATCGTTGTTGGTAAGTAATCGATTGTTTTAAACTCATTTTACTCAAGTTCAATGAGTACCGGCGATGTAGGTGAAAGATAAACGTGAAACCACTCAAAAGTGCGCAGCGCTACAAGCGTCGAGATACAATTTGCTTTTAACGAACGGGTTTTTTTTTTAAACTGAAAACTTTTAAATGTTAAAGATGCGTAAAAAGAGTCTTGTAGCTTTTATGATTAACGATGATGTAACGAACGTGTTGGCTTCCAGAAAAGGCGTTGTTTGTTTTAAAAATTTATTTTCTTGATTTCTTTACGTTAATGATTCATTGACGAAGTTAGTAGGAGCGTCCAAGCCTTCGAAAAAGTTTGATTTGTTTTGATATTTAATTTGTTTTGAGTTTCACCCCTCCCCTTTCATGATCATTCATCCGATTTTTATATATATAATATATATACTCCTGCCTCAAACACAAATCTAGTGATGCTGACAAAGTTAACCTGGCAGCTCAAATTGAAAAGGATCTCCAATCAGTTGTGAACTGGGGCGAGAAATGGATGGTTAACTTTAACGCCTCTAAAACAAAACTACTCTCTATTAACCACCACAAGGATCCATCCCTGCATCACATTAGAATGTCTGAAGACCAACTTCTCGAGAGCTCCTCTCTGCGGCTGCTCGGTCTCACGCTGTCCGCTGATCTGAGATGGAACAAATACATCGAGTCAGTTGCATCATCCACCGCAAGGAAAGTTGGTTCTCTGTGCCGAACCAGGAAATTTTTCTCCCCGGAATCGATCCTCCAAGTCTATAAATCGCCCTTGCATGGAGTATTGCTGCCATATATGGTCTGGGGCCCCTGCTGTTTGCCTCAGGGTTCTTGATAAGATCCAGAGACGGATATGCAACGTGATTGGCCCTGATCTGTCATCTCGTCTGCAGTCGCTCTCTCACAGACGCGATGTTGCCTCGCTCTGTGTTTTTTACAAATACTTTCACGGTAATTGCTCCGAGGAGCTGCTTTCGCTTGTCCCTAGGCCTCATAAATTTAAATGTCCCATGAGGCTGGCACCCCGTTCCCACTCCTTCACCGTTGAAACTGTTAGATGTAGACGTCTCTTCTACTCCAATAGCTTCATGTCTCGCACATCTCGCCTATGGAACTCCCTTCCCTATTACTGTTTCCGTGACAAATACAATCTCCAACGGTTTAAGTGTAGCGTCAATCGACATCTCCAGTTGCCTTGATCTATCCACTTCCCTTCTCCACATCCTTTCACCTTTCATTCCTATCTGCTCTCGCTCCAAATCTTCTGTAACCTCCTTGCCTTGATCGACCCACTGTCTTTCTCTTTCTCCACATCCTCTCCTTTACCACTCCTATCTGCTCTTCCTCCAACCCTTCTATAACCCCTTGCGTGATAGTGGCCTCCAGCCTTGCTTGGGGTGATACGCTTAAAAAACAAAAAAATATATATATCATCTCATTGGGATGCTTTTTTATAAGCCCCCCCCCACCACCACCACCGAGAGGATGAGGCATTATGGTGTACGGAGGATTGATTGGCGACGGATGAGTTTTTATGGTGAATGAGGAAATTGTAACGAGTGAATATGTCGTGAATCCGATTAGCTAGGTGTAAGATAGTCAGTGAAGACCAGCCTCAACCCATTCCCCCTTTTCGGCCTTGTGCCATAATTGTATGTACGTATAATTGTTATGGGTCCTTACCTATAACTACAGAATGAACTTTTCCTAACACTATGTATACTATGCCTCTCAAGAGAGAGGGACGAATAAAGGTCGAGCCGATAGTAGTTCACTCCAAACCAGACTGACAGTCATACTAACACCTTCCACATCTTCGTGTTGTTCTTCCTTGGTCCTAACCTGGACGATAGCAACAATAAATATCGATTCATTGACGGAGCTAATGGAACAGTTTTAATACAGGAATGCTGTTGTTGTTGTTGCTGCTGCTATATCTCATGTTACCTTGTTCTCTCCAGCTCTTACGGTCTTGGTAGAACGTCAGAACTTCTTTCAGTGCCAGATTAATCTTCTGGAGGTTCTCTGTGGCGGAAGACGTCCTTCCATCATCTGCATCGTCTACCGCGAGGTCGTCGCCAGTTTGCAGATGGTGGCTCGACTGGTGAGGCTCGACTGGTGAGGACGTGACCGAGCCAGTGGACACTGTACTGAGCTCGGCTGGTCGGTCTTCATTGGAGACAAGACCGAACCAGTACACCTTCTCGATGGTCGTGAAGGTGCGGGATACGAAGCCATGGACCCGGGAGGCTTGGATTTTCATTGTTACAATATCCACTGCCGTCTTGTTTATGCATTGATTTAATTGTTTGTGTATGTGTTCATTACGTTATTTTATGTGTGCATTTATATAGTTACTTTGTGTATGTGTTTATTACATTGTTTTGGATATGTATTTATTGTATGCCATATACCGCTGCTGCAAAATCCCCCACACGAAGGCGTTGATCCCAGGAGAGCCACCTTGACTCCTTCAACTCTAACAGTCTTTGTACAGCCTCCAGTGGTCAAATTAATCTGCTGGAGGAATTGGCGGGCAACGTCCTTCCAGCGGCTGCGTGATCTGCTGCTAGGTCGTCGCCAGTTTGCAGATGGTAGTTCGAACTAGCAGATGACTGCTAGGGTGCTCATCAGGTCGTGGCAGGGCGTGACCGAGCCAGCGAACATAAAGCTGAAAAATATATAATGCAATGATACAAGTTATTTATTTACAAGTTTTTTGGGGAAAGACTTGAATCTTTAATATTTTCACTCAGTGCATATGACTGATTTCTGTTTGGAGTTATGTGTTTAAAATCTGAAATTAATTTTAAAGATTTCAATTTACAGTGCGTTAGTACTGATTTTAATACGGTGTGTTTTTTTTTAGGAATTTTTATGAATATGTGTTATCATAATTATACGTACTGCTAGAGGTCGTTTTGTGATGTCAACGAACACTCGTTGCCACTTTTATGATGTCAACGAATACTTGTTGCCACTTTCGTAATGCTCGTTGTAGTAGAGACTTTGTAATCGCAGATGCAACTATAGTAACGCCGTTGAACAATACTTGTGTCAGACGCCTTCGAATAATCTCGTACTAATAGTACTTGCTCGATAATACTCGCTCGACAAGTAACCCGTATAGTGATCCAAATAGTATAGAGAACGGTCCGTATAGTAATAGAGGATAGAATAGAAATAGCAATCCGAATAGTATAGAGGATAGACTAGAATATAGCGATCATTTAGACGTCACGCTACATTCTACTTATGCGTTTCTCTCATGGTCACGTGGTTCACGTAATTCAATAATGGCATCGCCTGTTCGATCACTGGCGATCTATGTTCAAACTCAAGTGTCGGCGGCGACACTTTATTCCTATATAACTGGTAGTTTATAAGAAACAGCATGTTCATTCTTGCTGTTATACTCACGTACTCCTGAACCAATTATTCAGTCCACGTGGGTAGCTCGTTCCGCTGACCATACTCAAGGAAAATCAACATCCTCTAGAATGTGTTCCAAGAAATAGGACTCAAGCTAAAACTTTCCAAAAGAGAAACTATGATCTGGAATTGGAATAAAAGCCCTGGTGGCACATGCCCTTCATCCATCACAAAACCTCTGGATATAGACTATACTTAACACTTCAAATACCTTAGTGTAACAAATATGGTATAGCAGATTAGGAAACATTGAATAGGCTGTGCTAGAGATATTTTCGTCCAACACCACAACTTGCTACAAAGCCAAGCTATTAACCTGAAAATTCGTCAAGTTTTTAAACAGCCTCGTTAAATCGAGATTTTTTTATATGGATGACATGCATAGCACCAGATTCGTTGTGAAATATCTAATACTCTCAGCTGTATACAGCCACTTTCTCAGTACTATGGTTAAAGGCGGCTTTGAGTGAATGAAGCCAGCAAGTCTTAGCAAGAACCACACTTCTTCGAACCTCGTGGACTGGCGCTACACAACCACAAACAAAGAACTGTACCAAAATAACAGAAACCACACCATTTGATAAATTTCAACAACGGCTACAGCTAAAATGGCTATCATAATTAACCTGAGGATAAATTAATGATATAATGAACACATTCCACATTAATTCGAACAAAAGTTTAGGAAAGAACGAGCCCCCCCCCCATCTTTATTGGGAAAAAGGGAACTTGAGAAAAAATGTTTTAATGAAGAGATTTTATATAAGATAACCGACAGAAGCACTGGCTGCTCGATCAATGAATGTTTCCTTATAAGGAAGCAGATAATAATACCATGGCCACTGATACTCACCGATCTCAATCATCTTTGTGTGGTTCTCCTACTGAACTCAAGTATAGGATTTTTCAGCACTACCAGAGCTAGGAATAGAAATCGTAACTGTCAAGGAAACAAATACGTTTTAGCAGTTTAATCTACGTATCTCTTGGACATGCCCGAAATGTCAAAGAGGTCACCGATTACAAAGAGAGATATCCAAAGAAGACAGGAGAGTACAACAACCGAATCGTTTTATACAGGGTAAGATGAACATTGTGGTCCGAAAAGCAAAGTATAGAATAATGGTAGGGTTTTATTTCTTTACTAAAGGTACTGTTGGAAATTATCGCAGGGGTACATGGAAAATGTTTTGTCAGTGCATCTAGCATAATTGTAAAAGGTTTATCCCAGTCCTCACTGATGACACCTTTTTACCTTCACCTTTTTGTCTGCAAAAAAAGGTTTTCTTTTTTATGGATACAGTTAACAAAGATTGAAGTTTGAATCGATCATCGGCTTTCCAGAAGAGCATATCTGAACGCTTCTGCGCGCGAGGCTGAAAATGATGATCAAAGGACTCAACGGCTGCGGAGAAACGCCTCTTCAACTGCTGCTGTGCGTGAGGCTGAAACAAGATTGAGAACGCAAAAACGGCCCTTTTTTGGGCCACCCCTCATTCAAATTGTTAACCCCCCCATTTGGAGATGTGCATCAGTTGCACCCACTTGTTGTTACTCATAGTGATTTTCGGGTGGTCTGACTTTAAATTAAAAATGCTCCAACTGAATGGCAAAAATTTCCAGTAACGAAGGACCCGGTCGAAGACGGGTTATACTGCTAGTTATAGAGATGGCAAAGGTTTGAATTGATCAAAGCATATGTTAAGAATATCAAACACAAAAAGATAAAATAGAATGAGGACGATTCATCTTCGTATAATTGGCATGGCGCCTCCCAGTTGCAAAGGTCAGGGTTGGTAGAACCAAGGAATGTAGCTCGTCATAACACATTCCATGGAAATAGCGATAGAGTAGCGAGAGGCTTGCGATGCTTCATCTGTGGGAAAAGGATTGTAGTTTGGAACATCATCCATCACTCTCAAATGCGTTTGCCCCCTATCAAGACAGACATGTGATATGGCAGCAATAGTCCAATTTTGATCTGACCTGGGATAGAAGAGATAGATTCATACCTTTCTCAAGGATATATGCGCGTAAGTAGATATAACGAACCCAATTGGAATTGGAACGCAGATCTCCGATTAACAATTCCGAACCGTTAATCCATTACACCACCCACACATCCAAGATTACAGCGCCTGGTATTCTTAATCGATCACCCATCTAGGTACTGACCAGACTCGACGTTGCTTAACTTCGGTGATAGTATAAAGAATGCATTGACCTAGGGTATTGTGACAAGAAACAACACTATACCATATTTATATTTAGGCTTCACAACATGAGACACATTGAAACTATAAAAGCGGCTAACAAAAAAATATATTTCAGTGTGATATGGTCGTGACCCTTGAAGAGGTCAAGATTTTGGGGACCAGGAAAATATCCGGTCAGGAGTTTGTTTCACGAAGAAGCAGGTCTTAGGAAAAACTCTCCAAGTGGAACTTCCTTCTTACGGATAGGATGAGGACGATTCATCCTCGTATACTTGACATGGCGGTTCCCAGTTGCAAAGGTCAGGGTTGGTAGAACCAAGGAATATAGCTCGTACTGAATTTTAACCCTAACTCTAGCCCTAATCCCCATTGAGCCACAAGAGGAGAGATGAGCTGTCAGGTTCTGGTGATCCAGATTTTACGAGGTGCACCTATACACTGTTGTCATCCGCAAAGATATTCACTAAAAATCGAAGTATAACAATTGATAGGAAGCCGTTAAAAAGGATTTATTAACAAGTGGGCAACAACTTATAGTTACTCATTTGCCAGCTGTAGCCACTCTTAACTATTTCAGCATCCGTAGGTTTTCATTATGGGTTAAGGAGCCATATTTTCATGAGATTATATAAGATTATATCTATATAATAAATGCGAATGTCAGTGTGTCACACTTTTTCAATTTTACTCCTAGAGGCCGTAGCCCAACATTTTGGAATCAGGCCGAATCCGCGAGAAAATTAAAAACATTCTGGGCCGGATCCAGACCCGCAATCCTGAAGTTTTGGATTCCCAAGCTTTCATTATTTTCGACAATTTTTTTACGTGATTTTTTTTTTGCGACGACTGCTTTGTAGAAAAGTAAGGACCTACGCTCATCAAATTGTTTTTGAATTAAGTGGCGACAGAAGCATTATCGCTGAACTTTTAAAAGGTAAACTTAAATATTGATACAATACTTAAATGCAGCGATCAATTTTGAGTTCTTTTGTAGTTTATTGTTGCGTATCTCATCTATTCCTCCCTACCTATTTTGCTGAATGCCCAATCAAGAGCCCTCTACAGGAGCTAGCTTAAACGCCACCCGATAAGGCGGCTTTTAAGCTAGTATAATATATATGGAATGACGATATATAATTTTTTATCTACATTTTTATATATCAAGGACAGTTTTGAAAGGAAAAATGTTATGACAAACTGGAAAATGTTTTCGTAACGTGTTTCATCCGTTAGGACGTCATTTAATTTAGTTTGTTTATGTTGTTGTAACTACACACGTGAACGAACGAGAGACGCTGAAAGTTTTTAAATATATATATATATATATATATATATATTTTAAACATGTTGTGTTGAATGTTAAAGACAACATAGTCCTGCATATTTTCTTTTGAATTTTCTCATATTTTCTAATGAGACCTTTTATTTGAAAATTATATCGAAATAAATATTGTCCGTACGATAACCAAGTACTTTCGAACATCATTGTTCATCTTCAGGGTCAAAATTTTTTTTTTGTTATATTTTTTACAAACTAAATAAACGTTACAAAATGCTTTTAATTTCAAAAGACGCGATGATGTTATCACGTGCATGGCGATCATTCAACACAACATGTTTAAAAGAAAAGTTGCTGCCAAATTACACACACACACACACATATATATATATATATATATATATATATATATATATGTGTGTGTGTGTGTGTGTGTGTGTGTGTGTGTGTGTGTGTGTGTGTGTGTGTGTGTGTTGATGTAATGGGAGAGAACAGTTAGATTAATGATCCAGAGTTCTTTGGCATTTATGTTTTTATTATTTAAAAATCTTTCCTCGATACAGAAGTAGAGCTTTAAATTATAATTATTTAAAAAAAAACATGATTCCATCACGACACAGAAATTACTGTTTCGAAACTGATTAAAGTCCTAAAGTTCAATTTCAATATTAAACTTAAAATTTAGAGCACAGTTTCATTATCAAGCGATGTTTTGAATAACTAACTGAAGAAATGTTTTACTCATTTATAGGTTGGAAATGGAGGTGTAATCTGTTTTTTTCTTTCGTTATCAAGGGGTCTCTACTTTGATGAAAGCATGAAAGTTTAGAAATATAGTAATTTCTGCGTCGCGATGGAATCATATTTTTTAAAAATAATTATAATATATATATATATATATATATATATATATATATATATATATATATATATATATATATATATATATATATATGTATATATATATATATATATATATAAAGGGAGTAAGAATCGGTTGACTACGCTTTCTTGACATACATCACCAAGTGGGATTTTGGTTTTGTAATTGTTAGTTTCCCGATGAACTCCAACGACAGTTCGTGAATATATATATATATTGGTGATATACGTCACGTAAGCGTAGTCAACCTATTCTTATTCCCTTTATATATGTATATATATATATATATATATATATATATATATATATATATATATATTTAACTTATAATTATTTTAAAAAAATATGATTCCATCGCGACGCAGAAATTGCGATGTTTCTAAACTTTTATACATTCATCAAAGTAGAGACCCCTTGATACTTATTGTAAAGCGCTCAATATCAGTTATAAAGCTAACATAAATCCAACTATATATATATATATATATATATATATATATATATATATATATATATATATATATATATATATATATGTATATATATATATATGTATATATGTATATATATATATATATATAGTTGGATTTATATATCAGTGATAAAGCTAACATAAATCCAACTAAATATATATATATGGTTGGATTTATGTTAGCTTTATCACTGATATTGAGCGCTTTCCAATAAGTACTGCGCATATATAATATATAAAGAATATATATAAAAATTGCAAAATTGCATATATATGTATATATATTTGTATTTATATACATACACATTTCACAGACGCACAGACACACAGACACACACAAATACACACA
Organism: Acanthosepion esculentum; assembly: GCA_964036315.1. Taxonomy (NCBI): domain Eukaryota; kingdom Metazoa; phylum Mollusca; class Cephalopoda; order Sepiida; family Sepiidae; genus Acanthosepion; species Acanthosepion esculentum. The sequence continues at coordinate 62,494,572 of OZ038498.1, read as the reverse complement.
TATATATATATATATTATGAGATTAAATTATAGAGGAATAATTGCATATTCATCAACCGAAACATCGATTTTATTTCCGTGGCAAGATATCGTCAACGGCCTTCTCTCATCATAAAATTAATAGCTAATATTGGTCGACTAAAGCATCAGTTTTATTGCCATTGTAAAATGTCAGTAACGACCTTCTCCTCTAAACGTTATCTTCCTAACTAAAAGCATTCAATGTTATTTGGTTTAAATTTTTCAACTTGACAACGTAGTTAAAAAAACAAACAATTATTTTGTTTTGTCACTTGAAACATGCTGTTAAGCGAAATCAGATTACTGCGTAAAAGTAAGAACCACCTTATATGTACATACAGATGTATTGAGAGATATAAAGAAAGAGGGAGGGGGGAGGGAGATATAGATTGAGTGATAAAGAGAGATAAATGATAAAGAAATACAGATAGAGGGAGAAAACGAAAGAGAGAGAAAAAGAGAGATAAAGAGAGAAAGAGAGAGAGAGAATGATATTAAACAGGGAGAGAGATAAAGAGATGGACCCAGATAAATATATAAGATGAAAAGAGAGAGAGATAAAGAGATAGAAGAGAAACGGGTGATGGAAAGAGAGCGATAAAGACAAAGATATATATATATATATATATATATATATATATAGAGAGAGAGAGAGAGAGAGAGAGGAGAGATAAGTAAAAAGAGAGAGAGATAAAAAGTGAATGATAAAGAGAGAATGATAAAGAAAAAGAGATAGGGAGAAAAGAGAAAAAAGATGGAGACAAAAGGAGAGATTAAGAGAAAGAGAGAGAGAGAGAAAAGATAAAACAAATCAGAGAGAGATAAAGAGATGATCACAGAGATATATACAAGGGGGTGAACAGAGAAAAAGAGAGTAAGAGAAAAAGAGTGAACAAAGAAGCGCAATAAAGAGAGAAAGAAAGAGAAAAAGAATAAGAGAAAGAGACTTATACAGAGAGAGAGAGAGAGAGAGAGAGAAAAGAAGCGAAGTAGAACGATAAAGAGAGAGACAAAGACTGCGGGAAAAAGAGTATATATATATATATATATATATATATATATATATATATATAGATAGATAGATAGATAGATAGATAGATAGATAGATAGATAGATAGATAGATAGTGGAAATAAGAAAGAAACGATTTCCTTTGCTATGATCTTCTGCGCATGTGTACTTAAGAAAAATTTCGTTGAGCATTTATCTTTCTTTCAGTCTCTGCCTCTGGGGTGTCTCCATTGCTCTCTATCGCTCTTTGCAACAGAGAAAGTAATTTCAGGAACTGCTTCAAATTGGGTTGATCAAAAAGTGAATTTCGTTTTTTGTTGTCAGATGAAAGGAGTTTTTCCTAGTTTTAACTAACTTCATTCAAAAGATCAATTTGCATGGTAGCGTACCAGCTGTCATATCAATGTGATTTTAAATTTAAAATAAAATTGAAAATAACTTTTATTCATTTTTGTTTATTGATTTCAACATTGAAGATGGCAAAAATAAACAAATTGTTTAGCATATGTTTTTATTTCATTTGAAGAAAAAGAAAAATTCACTGCAAACGCAAAAGATTAAAGATTCGCGCAATTTATGGAGATGCTTCGGTCAGTGATCGAGCGTGACAAAAGTGGTTTGCGAAGTTACGGGCTGGAGATTTCTAAACGGACGATACCCACAAGTAGTGTAGAAAATCTGAAGCCGATCAAAAGACGACACTTGAGAAAAATCAATATTACGCTTGAAATAGCTAGCATAATCAAAATATCTTGGAAGTATTTTAATAGAGGGCGAAAATGTGAGAAATTTCGAAATCCGAAAACGCATTAGGAACAGCGAAAGTTACTTTACAGAAGCTAAGCAAGGTATTAAAAAATCGAAATATTTCCTTAGAAACAAAGGAAAAAAGTGTTGAACTGCTATGAAATATCAGTCCTCCTATACGGCAATGATTCTTGAACATTTTCCTTACAGATGAAGGCGAAAACTTAAGGCAACAGATGGACGGAACATGGAAGTTTTTAGGAAAATAATAATGAAAAAGACATTATAATAAGAATCAGAAAGAGATAACTGAACTTTTGGAAAGAGGACTTGGAGAATTAGACACTCGTAGGACAGATTGAAGGCAAAAGGGAAACAACGAGTAACATACCTAACGAGCTTGCATAAATGGATGACAGATGATATTGTACCAATATCGGAGGAATTATATATATATATATCATTCAAAGCAAACAGTCGAAACACTCTTATTCTCCAGCCTTGAAGAAGTTCAAGAAGGCAACTTCTGTTGGCAAGGTGATGTCTTCTGTTTTGGGAGATTATGAAGGTGTAATCAAGATAGACTATCTGGAAAAGGGGAAAAAACTATTAATAGACGGTACTATGCATCAGAATTAAGACAACTGAAAGGAGCAATCAAGTTGAAATGCAGAGAGAAGCTGAAGACAGATGTGTGCGCTTGCTTCGGGATAACCTACCCGTTCACACTGCTCAGATATCAGTATCTGAATCATCGAACTGTATATTTTAATTGCTACCCAAATTTCCTTTAATCAACATCTAACTTCTTTCTGTTCCCTAAACTCAAATCGCACCTGCGTGGTCACCATTTTGGAAACGATATCATATGAGCTATGGAAAAGTTTTGGAAAGATGGAAAGATGGAAAGACCAGGAAACCATCTTCTTCCGTGATGGGATTACGATACTTAAGCATCTTTAGACCAAGCGCATTGATATCAAGGAGGACTGTAATGAAACGGTGAAAAACTGTCTAGTTTGTCCATTTCCTTTTGGGTGAGACTTAAAACTTTTTGAACGACCCTTATATATATATATATATATATATATATATATATATATATATATATATATATATATATATATATATATATATATATTAGGTTGGTGCAAAAAGAAAGTCGTTTTTTGACGTTCAACTTCATGTGAGAAAACGACATTATTTTTGCACCAACCTAATATATATATATATATATATATATATATATATATATATATATATATATGCACACATATATAGAGAGAGAAATTTATATATATAGAAATTTATATTTTATCTTTACATATATATATATGAATATACACACACACACACACATATATATATATATATATATATATATATATATATATATATATATATTCATACATGTTTCATTACATAATATAGATAAGTGTTGTCTATACATTTTATGTAAGTTCTTTTCATATCGTCTGATAAGCTTAATAACATTATCATTAAACAATGAAAGAAAATCACAATATTGATACATATTTTTAAGCCAATCTAAGCTTTCGGCTTACATAAGCTATTATCGAAGATGACAATTACACAATATATTAAGCAATACACGAACAAGAAATTGATGATAGTCTGTTTTTGTTTACATGGATGATTTCCAAGCAACGATAAACACGTGCATATAAGAGGCTGAAAGCGAAAATCGCACAACAGCTCATGACGTCACACATGACCACGAGAGAATCCGATGAGTATATATATATATATATATATATATATATATATATATATATATATATATATATATCTATATCATTTCACCTCAAACAAAGCGGGGGATGCCTCTATTAATCGGGGGTTATAGCGAGTGGAAGTGAGAGAAAAGACTGGTTATAGGGTGGATTGAAGAAAGGTCAACAGAATGAACGGGGTTCAAAATGACAGAAGATGGCGATTGACATTGCATTTAACTTTTTGAAGATTGAAGTTATCAGGGAAGTAAGGAAACAGAAAGGAGTTCCACAGGTGGGAAGTACGAGAAAAGAAGCCGTTGGAGTAGAAATGTCGGTTGCGTGTAACTATATAAACAGTAAAAGGATGAGGCCTAGATGCCAATCTAGTAGCCCGCTTAAATTCATGTTGTTGGGGCCCCAGGGAAAAAAAAGTCCGTCAGAGCAGTTACTATGAAAATATTTGTAGAAAAGATTTTAGGACTTAATCGAATTAAGTTTGTTTACGTTAATGTAACTACATATGCGCACGAAGGCTAGGAATTTTAAATCTTAAATTATTAATAGTAACACTTGGGGAAATAGAAAAATCAGGCGTAACTGATGATATATTTTGTTTTGGTATATAATCTAGCCGGTTTCATTTAGATTCTTTTTTATTTTGTTTGTGTTTCATCATTCTTGTTATTAGTTAACCCTCACTATGATAACAGAAGATCTGCCAAGAATGGTGAAACGTTGTAAGAACGTGGACGCAAATTTTCCTGTGTATGAGTTAGCGATTAAAGCGCTTCCCAGACATTTTCTTCTTAGTGATTTATTTTCTCTTTTAATTAGAGTGGGTTTTTTTTTTATATCAACATTGTGGTCAATCTCGTTACGGTGAACAACTAATGCGTGTAATGCGTTGCTTTTAAAAATATACGTCAATTGTATTTAGCCAAAATAGGGCCGATCAAGTTAATTTTCAAAGAAACTATAGTGGTTTGTGAATTTTTCTGAGCCTCGAAGTGAATCTTGGTGGACAGGGTAGCCATCCTTAAAATATTAACATTTTAGAGTTCATTATTCCACCAATGGAACATATTTTAAGATATTGTTTCTTATATCAAACAAACATTCAGTGCAATCTACCTCGATGCTCATGTTTTATTTTAACTTTTCAGCGCATATTATTGATAAAATAATCAAGATTAATGCTCATCCGGTATTAAAAAATATGTCTTAAAATATGTTCCACTCGTGTATCAATTAGTACTACATTATAAAGCTCTCCGTAGCCGAGTGGTCAAAAGCACATCAGATCTAACGACTCTTTCTACTGTAAAGGGGAACTTATGTTCAAATCCTGCTAGAGGACGCATTTTCTTTAATAAGATTTCTACAATATTAAGGCCGGTAAAATAAAAATACTGTTTAAAAAGTAAACTTGGCGTCTACTCTAATATAGGAAACCACTAAAATTACCGTTTAAAGTAACAAATATATATGTATATAATTATGCAGATCCTGTTTAATTCTAAGTATAACGAGCACCTTCCATTAACCGTCAATTAACGTGTTAATCTCGCAAGCTGTTGTTCGTCCATCATTGACTATATGGAGCTTTGTACTAATTCTTAGTAATAGTGATCCTGAGAATAGCCGTTTCCATACGAGGAAACATTAAGCATCCGTTGACCAAGAAGTTAATGCTTATAAGTTAAAGTTTATAAAATCTTTCTCTTAACACATTGGCTCCCATACGGCCCACCGGAGGGTCATGGTGGCATATCTGCAAGGCCCACACGACCCTCCGGTGGGTCGTTTTCTAATTACTTTTCTATAAGGATTACTGGGTGTTGGATGCTATGATTGATTGCATATGAGAGCATGATACACCAGAACCATATTTTTTCAAAGAAATGTAAATATTTTTGAATATGAAAAATAAGGGTTAGTGTCAATATAATACTTGTATTTTGGGAAATTTTCAACGACACACGGGTGGGCCATGTTGCGCACTGGGTTGTAAAATGGATTCAGATACCGAACGACACACCGGTGGGTCGTGGGTAATAGATACTACTTAAGCTACTCTTGTCTCATATATGAAACAATGTTAAAACAAAGTCGCTTGAAGCAAAATTAATTAAGATATAGTGTTGAGACCCTGGGACAACAAGGGAAATGAGGCTTGGAAGCCAAAATGTTAAAATCTGTTTTTCTTATTATTTCAAGTAAAATGGACAAAATTACCATCTATAGAAATGGGGACAAAATAGTTTTATATAGGTTAATAAAGATTAAATTTTTCAGATGAAAAAGCTAAAATAGTGAGGAGCCTACCCAAACCCCAGTGAGAATCATATTAGTTTGTTAGAATGCTAAATATTGCTCATCACAACCATTCTAAATTGGGGTCTGTAGTGAGAGCAAAGTAATAATAGCTCCCCTACCCACTTCCTTCAAATTCGAAGGACTGAAGAAGAAGGAAAGGAATTTATGAACCTATGTGAAATTTTCTTTGGACCAATGAAAACCTTGCCTTCACAGAAGTTGACTGGTGAGCTGAGAAGAAGAAGGAAAGGAATTTACAAGCCTATGTGAAATTATTTTTTTGGAGTCATTTTTTTTTTTTTTTTTTTACGTACACAGTGCTGTACCATGAATTTCTGTGGGACGTGTGGAACTCTGGGTTGTAAAATGAACTCAGATACCGAACGAATCACCGGTGGGTCGTGGGTAATAAATACTACCTAAGTTACCCTTGCCTCATATATGAAACAATGTCAAAACATAAAGTCGATTGTACCAAATTTAATTAAGATATAGTAGTGGGACAACAAGGGAAATAATGCTTGGGGGCCAACGTGTTAAAACAGTTTTTCAGGAATATAGGTTTCTCAAGTCCACTGTTATCACTTTTTCTACTACTGATGGGGGTTTCCTTCCTAACCTTTTGTTTATGGTAGTGTGGAAAGTCAACATCTTGATTATGTGATTATTTTCTTCTAGTTACATGCGCAGTCTATTTTAGTTGTAGCTGATGTTGAAAGTCATCAAGTGATAAACTTCCTTGTTTATGATTCTCAGGTGCCATGTGGAATCTGATGAAAGACTGCCTTTTTAAAATTCGCTTGAAGACATTTTTTATTATTGATCTGAGAAAAATGATTGTAAATAGCCGATAGTGATTTTTTCCTCTTTTGCGAAATTTAAAAACACGGAACATATTTTTTCAAGATTGATAAATTTTACGACATACGAAACATTCCTTTACATTTTGGGTAACAAACCTCAAAAAAAAAGCCCCAATTTTCATAACGAAATAATTCTGTTATTCTAAAGATTTCGCTTACTAAGCTAAACAAATAGAAAGCATTTATTAACGCCTGTTCTGAATCTTGATATTTTTTTTCTTCTCTGAAGTGAATTTATTGCTAACGACTTTCACCTACTAGGTCTGACAATTCTGACCTTATTGTCTGATAGCTATCAATTTTGGTAGCTTTTTTAAATAGCATTACATTTGCGCATGTGCGTTTATGACTAGGTTTACGTCATCTACCCAAATCGTAATTATTAACTTAATATAAAAACAAGAACGTGAACTCCCTGCCAGCAAACATCTTTGCAATAACAGTTTATTTTCCTTTCTCTCTCATTACACGCCTATCTAAACACTCTGTAATGTGCATACTATTTACATAATTATCCATGCATCTGATTTAAGAATATATTTTTTTATCGTATGAAACTCGTTAGGGCTGTGTGCATCTTCCAAGTCTGTGAAAGGAGAAATATGAGAACGGAGGATGTATTAATTGGACAAAAGAAAAGATTCATGTTTACAACTGAATAATCATAATTAATATGGTTTCAATAATTTTTTTTTTCCCTATTATTTTCATTTTTTTCCACTCTGAGCTTTATTCGAGCGAATATGTTAACTGGTGCAGAGGTTTGTTGAGTTTATTTCACAAATTAATTTTTACTTAATTTTTTATCTTAATTTATTTAATTTTTTCATATTTTATTTTATTATGATTATTATTATGATTATTATTATTATTATTTATTTATTTATCCAATAACTCAACCTGTTTTAATGAGTTATATCCAGTTATCATGAGATTTTTTGTTTTGTTTTAGTAAGTTATCGTATACACTCATGTACAAACCGAGAAATATGTGACAAAAAAATCGATGATAAAATGTGAGTAGGCAGGCTTATATTTGAGTTCAATATTTTGCTCATTTTCACCAAATTCAACATCTATAAAGAAAATCAAAAATTAAAAACGCTAAAAATATCTGGCATGATTGCATTACAATGAAACACAGTTTTACTTGGATTTTGGAAGCATTTTACATAATATTTCACAATCTTTATGTTTTCCTTTCTTCCAACATGTTGCCCAATTAATTTTCATTTATTAAATGTATCAATTGGTTTGTACTTATAGAGATGCTTTCTTGATTTGATAAACATACATTATTGCTGAATTGTTTCACAAACTGAACATGCTTATTTCCGATTCTAAAATATATCGGTTTCAAGTTCATTTCTAAAGATTTAATAACTTTACAAAAATAGACGGAGTACTGTTGTCATATTTGCACGGGGCCTGTCCAGACCCCACTCTCCAGCCCTGATAGAGTCCAAAAGCGTCTCTGAGCCCTTGTGGGTGACGAATTATTCTCCACCCTCCAACCTATGTCCCACGGGCGAGATGGGGAAAGCCTCTCGCTACTCTATCGCTACTTGCATGGAAAGTGCTCGGACGAACTATATTCCCTGGTCCCGCCAATTCAAACCTACAAAAACACGTCATGCCACTTACACAGTATCAAACCACCCACATTCCCTCCCTATTTCATCAGTGAGAAGTAAGTTCCACTCGAACAGCTTCTTTCTGCGAACCACTGCTCTGTAGAACTGACTCCCAAGTGGATGTTTCCCCGATCCTTACAATCTTAAGCTAGTCAAGGCTAGGGTTAACCTCCCCTTCCACTCCTATCCGCACAAATTGCCTCTTAACGTAACCTTCTACCTCGAGGTGTCTCCGGACCTTGTAAAGGGTGAAACTTACTGTAAAAGAAAAGATTCTAGAATGTTAAATAGTTTACAAGTGTTTTTCAGGTACATTTTTGTTCGATTTGAATGCTAAATTAAATCCTGTAAAATTTAGCGTCCTGGGTATGACAATAAACTACATCTGCGTCCTGGGTAAGACGATAAACTACGTCCAACAGCAAGGCCTCTGATCAGGAGGTTTTGAGGAGCGTGGAACCACCTCTTAATTGCTGGTATTCCCAGGTCTACCATGACCCGGGGTGGTAGCACCTGTTAAGGTCCCAGCTATGGATAAATAGTTAACCCTGAAACTGGGGTCAAAACACTATGAAAGTGTAAAAATAGGTTTTAATACCAGAAATACTTTGTAAACAATTATCAGCAATTCATTTTTGAAAAAAAAATTACCAATAATACGATTTGAAAAAAAAAATATTACCAGCAATATATTTTTGGAAAAAAATGTTACCAGCGATACAGTTTTGAAGAAAAAAATTATTACCAAAAATAGATTTTTGACAAAACAAAATATTACCAGCAATAAAAATTTTATCGGCATAAAATTACCCATTGAGGTTGATATGCCGTAAAACAAAACAAAACAAGCCAAACATGTTCCATTCGGAAGATGACGCTATTGTTATTCAACAGTTGTTGAAACTTTATAAAAAAAGGATGAAATGCTTTAAAAAAATCATTGTGTAATGTCTATGTGAAACAAAAATTATACACTAAATACTACTTAAAATATCTGCTGTTAAAAATTCCCTTTCTCCATAGTTCTCAACCAGAACGAGAGCAAGTCATCGTCAAACAGACTGTTTCGCTATATCTCATATATATATATATATATATATATATATATATATATATATATATATATATATATATATATATATATATAATATTAAACTTCATAAAATATTCTCCGCTCAGGAAATTAACAAAAATCACGCCATCTGAACATATATTCATTACCTGGCTGCGCTATTTTTATATAATAATTTTTAACCTGCACAAGACTCAAGAGCCACTCGAGGTAGATGATTACAGAGTAAGAGGTGCCAGCTAAACGCGGTGATAATGTTACCAAGACGCAAGAAGCCACCGAAAGTGAAAGAGGAGAAAGGAAAGACTTTAGAGGGGATCGGAAACCCAATCCTAAGCAGGAAACAAGGGATAAACCTCTACTCCTGTACAAAAAACCGGAGAGGAGTGTGAACCGAACGATAAGCAATTTTATCTACTCATCTTTAGTTAAAAAATGTAAATAAATAGTAAATAAAAGTCCAGAATTTTAGGCGGAAGTCTTAGAAGTATAGAGCTGTTGTACACATTCGAATGAACCGGAAAACCAATCCTAAACCGGAAACAAGCGTTAAACCTCTATTTCTGTTTGAAAGATCGGAGTGGAGTATGAACCGGCCGATAGGCAAATCTATCAACTCCTATTAAATACACAGAGATTGGATGTTTGCCATTTCTCAGACATAAAGTAGTGGAGTCGGCTTATATTCGGCTCGTCTTATACACAAGCATATACAGTAGTCTTAACAAAAGTCCTAGCTTGAATTAACCCTACTAAGAAGGTCGTAATGCGTTCACATATGTCGACCTACTTCAGTTCATGTATTTTTCTTCTACTGTATTATTACCCCAGCCAAGAAATTTTATCTAAAAAGCTTTGTTCAATTCTGTACTCTTTTGTGTATAGCCTTGATTTAGTCAATTTCTGTCGTAATTTAAGACTAGTCAATTTCTGTCGTAATTTAAGACTAGTCAATTTCTGTCTTAATTTAAGACTAGTCAGTTTCTGCCATAATTTAAAACTGCTCAGTTTTAGTCTTAATTTAAGACTAGTCAATTTCTGTCGTAATTTAAGACTAGTCAGTTTCTGCCATAATTTAAAACTGCTCAGTTTTAGTCTTAATTTAAGACTAGTCAATTTCTGTCGTAATTTAAGACTAGTCAGTTTCTGCCATAATTTAAAACTGCTCAGTTTTAGTCTTAATTTAAGACTCGTCAATTTCTGTCGTAATTTAAGACTAGTCAATTTCTGTCGTAATTTAAGACTAGTCAATTTCTGTCGTAATTTAAGACTAGTCAATTTCTGCCATAATTTAAAACTGCTCAGTTTTAGTCTTAATTTAAGACTAGTCAATTTCTGTCGTAATTTAAGACTAGTCAGTTTCTGCCATAATTTAAAACTGCTCAGTTTTAGTCTTAATTTAAGACTAGTCAATTTCTGTCGTAATTTAAGACTAGTCAGTTTCTGCCATAATTTAAAACTGCTCAGTTTTAGTCTTAATTTAAGACTCGTCAATTTCTGTCGTAATTTAAGACTAGTCAATTTCTGTCGTAATTTAAGACTAGTCAATTTCTGTCGTAATTTAAGACTAGTCAATTTCTGCCATAATTTAAAACTGCTCAGTTTTAGTCTTAATTTAAGACTAGTCAATTTCTGTCGTAATTTAAGACTAGTCAGTTTCTGCCATAATTTAAAACTGCTCAGTTTTAGTCTTAATTTAAGACTAGTCAATTTCTGTCGTAATTTAAGACTAGTCAGTTTCTGCCATAATTTAAAACTGCTCAGTTTTAGTCTTAATTTAAGACTAGTCAATTTCTGTCGTAATTTAAGACTAGTCAATTTCTGTCTTAATTTCTGCGTAGAAGAGTTATCATTATTTACATTGTTTATACTATGACTCATGTACATATCTCCATTGTTATCAACAAATTTCGGCCGTTAAGCCCTCCAGCCTTTATTGCGGAACTTCTCGGTGCGGATAACCTTCTGGGAATTTCCTGTTGAATCTTTTATTTAGTGTCCGAGAGTATATTGTTCTCGTTCTGCTATTCATGTTTCGAGATATCTCGTCTTGTTATTTTATTTTATTTTTTTATTTATTTATTTATTTATTTATTAATATTGCTTAGTTATTGGTTATACTGTTTCCCCTGATTCTAAGTCTACATTAAAAGGATAAAACTCATAATTATCACACCACAAAACGCTTTACTTTACTAAACTCTTTCCCTGACACAGTTGTTGCTATTAAGTTTGGCTTCCTGGACCGTTGCTTCACTTCTCTTACTGCTGCTGCTAAAGCCTTATAGTGAAGCTTGACTCTCTTTGACATCGTTTCCTTTCTTTCTTTCTTTCTTTCTTTCTTTCTTTCTTTCTTTCTCTCTCTCTCTCTCTCTCTTTCTTCCTTTCTCTCTCTCTCTCTCTCTTTCTTCCTTTATGACTCCGATATGGTATATATTTTTAAGCAAGATCTATAGAGAGGGGGGCTTTACAGTCTCACATATGTCTTGATTCCTTCAGACATCTGATTCGCAATTATTCTGTTCTTCTTAGTGCTTTTACTTGATCTTACAAAGACTGGTGATCACCCTTTTCCCTTCATAAATGATCAGCCACGACTGATTTAAAAGCCTCACTTTAAATTATGAGGGCATTTGAAGTAATCTTTGCCGCATGTATGCAACGATTTTATAAGACGTATTACTTACAAATAGTAGCACCAAATTGTCCCTACTATACTGACGTACACACTATATAGATAGATAGATAGATAGATAGATAGATAGATAGATAGATAGATAGATAGATAGAAAATCCAAAACTACTTCGGAAAATATTTAATTCGATCCACAGATTTTTTTTGTGGACCTTATCAATTCACAGATATTCGGAAACATCTAACATCTCTTTTTGTGGATCAGTTTTAATATTTTATATTATTAGAATTCACTTGGACTATATACCTTCGGATTACATATATATATATATATATATATATATATATATATATATATATATATATATATATATATGCGAGCAAATAAATGTATATATTTATTGGTAAACGTGTTTGAGTAGACATTACTTTCGGAGGCATAAGACTTTCGAGCTGTAGACTGGTAGGCATTTATTTCACTGTTTAAACAAGAATTTCTACTCAAATACATGTACCCACTAAAACATAACGTTTACAGTAATATATATATATATATATATATATATATATATATATATATATATATATATATATATATATATATGTGTGTGTGTGTGTGTGTGTGTGTGTGTGTGTGTATTTAGGCAGAAAATTCTCTTTCAGGCATGTCTGAATACATTGCAAACAGTATGTCTGTTTATTTTTATCATAATCATTTCATATTCACGAATATTATCCGTATATTACAGTTAAATAGGACAAGAAATGCACTCTAACAGTGAAAATCACCTTTATTTCTCATCTTTTTTCCATCTCTTTCTTAGATCATCATCAAGGGTGCAACTGGTAAGACAAAACCTATGTTTACTGATTTTTACTTTTCTTTTGCGTTTAAATGCTATGGCTGACAGTTATGCTTTCGCATTAATTAGAACGTGAATATTTATCCATTATGGAATTATTTATTTTATGTTGGAATGTCATGGCCGAGCGTGCATTAAAGCATGAAAACTGTTCTTTTTACAGGCATTTTAGAACACTATTACAGTATTCGTAGTTGAATTTATTCTGTGTCGGCTTCAATTTTTTATTGAAGATTACTTCGTGGATCTGTACTACAAATTTATTACTTTCTTGGTGTAAGACAGTCGTGTTATCATTCAGTATTTTTATACTATGTATATGGACAGGAATGTTGGTGTAAATGTCTCGCAATGGACGAATGGTCAGACTTGTGTAGAGTATGACGCCTGGTCAGTCAGTCAGTTACGTGCCATGCGTGATACACGCTTAGGCGATCATGTATCTTTCGAGGCAGATTTTTTCCCGCCGTAGTTTGCTATTTCTTTCTGTAGACCAGTTGCCATCAAAGGCTATAGAACCCGGTCTATCCTGCTATCTACTCATAGCTGGGTGGAGAAGAAGAGGATTCGTACCGTTGCCAAGTATTGGATTCGACTGTAATTCAAACATGGCTCTCCGATTCATCAATCCAAGCCGCTACCTATTACGTAGTTGTCGTATACCCAACATGTATATCTCTTTTTCTGTCGGAGATACATTTTCCCAAGGGACATATATAGAGATATATATGCGTGTGTGTGTGTGTGTGCGCGCGCGCATGTGTGTGTGTGTGTGTGTGTGTGTGTGTGTATGTGCTCATGCATTGCGTTTACAACATGACAACCCTTATTAGTTTATTTAATGTTGAATTGTGCATGGCGTACTGAGTAAGAATTGAACTTGCTCTTCACTGGTCAATCAGATTAGCCTTTCTAAACATTAACCGGCACCGAGGCGCCATGTACAGATACAGTTGATGCAAATGTTTCCTGCGACATCTTCTGCACAATATTAAAGAAATCTTAGAAAAGTCTTTAAAATTTACTGAGATCTTTATTGCTTGTGTAATCAGTCAACTGTAACACACCGTTTTGTGAAAATTCAGAAGCTAGTTAAATAGGAATTGGTGGGATTTCGAATGTAACCAGGAAATTACACCAGACGAAATTTTTAAAAATCAAAGACATTGTTTTCCGGATTAATGATAGCATTAATTGTCGATGTTCAACCCTGATTTAAGACAAAATATAGGATTTTGAACGTTGAACTTCAAGTTAAGAATATAGATCCTCACAGCTCAAAAGATTATTTTACATACATTTCCTCCAATTGGCCTTCTACCAGTCTCATCTAAACTTAGCAAATACTTCTTCATAATTGTATGACTGACAGTCTGCACCCACATAGATAAACACATTTCAAATTCGTCTATAATTTAGTTGCTGGCGATTTCTTCCATTAGGCTTTTAAATAATTCATTGAAGATATTTAAGCAACTTAAAACTAATTTGATATTTATTTACAGTCTCTGCGGCTGTCTGTGATTATAGACTTGTCTCGTATTAAATTTCTACAGTGGTCACCTCAAATATGGGACACATGAATAGAGGCGCCATCTGTATAGAAAGTAACAATCCCAAGTACCAACGTCTTTCGATACCCTCCTACCGTACGAGAAATCGGAGAACTGAGTTCGAATCTCAGTTACATTCACTTACGAGCAAATACCCTTAAGAAATGCATGAACTAGTTTCCCTCAGCTATGGGTTAAATAGTACGTATATGAACTTGTTATTTTAAAAATATTATTAATGCAATATTCACTGATGAATGAAAGAATTCTTTCAATCCAAAATATGTTTC
>OZ038498.1:62444832-62472332 GCA_964036315.1 Acanthosepion esculentum | reverse complement strand
TGAGAGTAATAGAAACAGGGGGCAATAAAAGGACTAGATGCAAGGAGACCTGACGATTGGCATTGCATTTGAATTTTTGAAGATCGGAGTTGAAAAGAAAGCAGGAAGCCAAAGGAGAAATGCAAAAAAGAAATTGTCATCATAGTTACAACCAGCAATTTTACAATGTAATTATGAGAACTAGCTGTCAATACACACACACATATATATATATATATATATATATATATATATATATATATATATATATATAGGGTGCGATGGTTAAATAGTCGTCATTTTATATCTTTAATTTCGCGCATGCGCGCTGTTTGTTTTTGTTTTTGCCGACTGCACAATATAGTAGGATAAGTTCGGCATGAGACTATGAGAAAAAGAGCACCATAACGCAATTCACTCTGACAGAAATTTGGAAACGGCATACTGTACTGCATGGAATTCACGCTAACATTTCAGGCTGTTTGGGTGTCAATCTGAGGACAGTGCAGAGGATTCGGAAAGCGTTGGATGAGTTTAATGGTGATTACGAAGGTACGGCCAAATTTGGGGGTGAGGACCATACACCCAACACGAAGCCCTCAATACCTTGAGGAGGTAGTGCTACCTTGGGTCAAATGGGTGGCCGCTGAAAGACCCTATGTCTGACAACAGGACTCTGTACCACGCCACACAAGCAGGAGAACGCAGTCATGGCTGTCAGACAATTTCTGCAACCACATCACCTCTTACATCTGGCCACCTAACTCCCCAGACAGCAAACCCCTTGATTATTATGTGTGGGGCGCAGTTGAGCGAGAGACTAATACAACTTCTTGTGACACCAAAGATAAACTGAAGGCAAGGATTATGGCACAATTCACCAACTTAAGGAGACCGTCCAGAAGAGTTGCAGGAGATTGCGTGGTTGAAGATAATGGCGATTTTATTGAATAAATTTACTCTTTAGATATTTTGTAAAATTTTGGTAAATATATCTGTTAAAATGAGATCTCAGGATGTCAATGTTATTTTCATTTTTTCGTAATTTAGACGACAATTTATCCATCGCATCCTATATATATATATATATATATATATATATATATATATATATATAGTGTGTATATATATATATATATATATATATATATATATATATATATATATACACTATCCAAGGTACACGGCGTTGCCCGGGTGTACATCACTGCAATTGTATAACCACACACACACCCTGTATACCCGCACCTCCCTGTCTAAAAATGACTACCTCCGTTCCCGTTTGCATGCATCAACCGTTGGTATACTAAGCTTCTACCCAACCGCCTCTTTTTTTACGGTATGTCCTTCGCAAGTGTTTGATTGTTCTTAATAAAGGAATTCCATCGATAAATTCTTCTTGTGTGGTCGTTACTTGGGGTTAAATTATTTCAATGTTTTAGATATTCAGTAAATTTCCTAATGTTGTAATAACTTTCAAATAGTATAGCATTGTTCACAAACTAATTGTTATGGTCCAAGTTCCTTGTACCACGGTGATGGTCCAAGGTAGAACCAATGAAGAATAACTCGAACACAGGTATGGAATAACACAGATATATTACAAACAGAAATATGTACAAAGAAGTAGAAGTATTAGTAATGACTATCCGGTTTGGTTAGAGTGAATTATGTTGTCTCGACAAGTATCACTATTCCAATGTCTTACAGTAATCGTCTGACTCGACTCTGTCTCTGACTGACTCTGACCCGAACTCTGAACTGACTCTGAACTCTGCTCCCTCTTGAGGCGCAGTATTTATGATGTACGGAATAGTCCATTATTATTATGGGTAAGTTACCATAACACTAATAATCAAACAAAAACGGGGATGAAGCGTCAGAGTTTGATTCAACTGCAAGTTTAAACGGATGAACGCCCCTCCTTCTTTGCACGTTTACTGCAAAGCTGGTGTTAATAAGAGGTTCTTCAGGATTTTTTCCCTTTTTTTGACACTTCAATAATACTTCTCAAACAGTCTTTGCATCAAAGCCAATTTAGGATGAAATCATTGGAAACTATTGACTAAATAGCAAACACCAATTTTGGACCTAGTTTGTCGTAGATTTCGTCTATTTAACTGAAATAATGTAAACCGAGCATTCACACAAGACAATTTGTGCGTCATATGTAATTTACATGGCAATTTTGGAAAACATCGGATGAAAAACCAGTGAGTTATGCCAGAAAACGGCTTTTTAAAAGGTTTTCGTGGTTTTTCGTTATACGCCGGGAAGCGAGCAGAACAACAACCACAGTATCTTATTTCTTGCATGAAAATAAATTTGTTTGCGACATGTTCGAAGAAAATCGGATAAAAAAATGAAGAAGTTATTCAAGTTTTATTTTAAGTAGTATGAAAAACAAATTCTTTCACAGTTTTTTGCAATTTTTTGTGCGAAGCCAATGTCGCAGGAAAGCTATCAAGCACTCGACATAAAACTCATAACATGAACTGTTTTGCATTAAGTGCAAAGTACATTATCTCATCCAGTAAAAAAATTGTTCACGTGTAACTTTGCCTTGGTTTTTGCGAAAAGTTGTACCCAACTTCATTTTTATCGATTTTTTCTGTCAGATCTGCAGGGGAGTGGAGATTAAAATGTTTGTCTTGACCTCTTGTGAGAAACTTGCAACTTTTGTGTATAATTTCATCGAAATCGGCCCTGAAATGTGGACGTGCATAAATAGCATGCACACACTTTGGCACCTGAGAGGCTAGAAACTCAAAGTAGAGGGTTACTTAGTGATCGAGTGAAGAGAAGAGGTTTCCTTAAGGCGGCTTTTCCATGATATGCAAACTTATGGAGCTCACGACGAACAGTTTTAGTAGAAACTGGACTATTCAGACGATTATTCAACTCAGCAGTCACTTTGGCCGCAGTAGTCCGATGATTTTTTGCCACATTGCGTTTCAATGCACGTCGGTCCCTGTCAGTACGTTTGCAAGTCCGGCCCGAATTGCTACGGTTGCTAGAGGTTTTGCCCTGTTTCTCGAATTGCGTCATAGTTCTTGATATGGTAGCTCTTGAAAAACCAAACAGTTCAGCAACCTTAGTGATCGAGGCTCCTGCCATGCGAGCTCCAACAATTTTCCCTATTTCGAACTCGGAGAGGTCACGCATTTAGCTTAAATTATACTAAATTCTAAAAATAAATAAGACAAAGACAGTAAATTAGACAAATACATGTATTTACAATAGATATAATCTGCAATTACAAAGTTTTAGTTAAAGTTCTTAATATAATAGGTCTTTGAAATATAGGAGTGGAATTTGCACCTGTTCCGATTATTTTGTCCAACCCCTGTATGTGTGTGTGTGTGTGTGTGTGTGTGTGTGTGTGTGTGTGTTGTGTCTGAACAGCCATTTCTCATTTAGAGCTTAAAAGTTGATGGATTTGGGTGGTATTTTGATGTGGAATAAAAAATAAACACAAAGGAATCTGTCAACTATTTCGTATAATGTATTGAAAACAGAAAGGTTGACCAGGTATTTTAATCGAGGACTCTGTTTACCATCATACTGCAAATACGACGCAGCAGGCGACTATAGTCACTTGTTTCATCTCATGACACAATCTTTGTCTGACCAACGATATACGAAGTGTCTCAGAGATTTTTTTGCAACTGTTTACCTAATACAAGGCCCAAGAGAAACTCAAAGTAGAGGGTTACTGAATAGCATTGAAAAGGGCGTAAAAGGTGCATAATATGAATATATGTAAAATAGATATCGGTTGTCCCTTGAAGGTTATATGGAAGCATCCTCTCGGGGTTTTTTTTTCATAAATGGTGAGTTCTGTGGAAGAAACTGAGTGGAACTTCCTCCCTACGAATGGAATATGAAGGGAATGTGAATGATTTGATGCCGGGTACGTAGCATGGCGGGTCCTAGATGTGAAGGTCTGGACTGCTAACACTAAGAAATTTAGCTCTTTTGAACATTTGCCATAGCAATAGCAACAGAGGCCAGCAACTTTTTGTCTGTGGGAAAAGGGTTACAGGCTGTAAAATAATTCGTCAACCACAAGGCCGCGTAATCCCTTTTCAGCTCTGCCAAGTGTAGAAAGTGAGGACCAACCCAGATATGGCAGCAATTTCAAAGACGACATATATATTGATGATTTGACATTGGGTCTTCGAGATCTGGCGTTCCAAAAATTCCTTATTTCTTTGGAGTATTAAATCTAACTAATCTTGAAGATGACCAATATTGCGCACTAACCTAAGGCTGGCTGAAATTTTGCAATATGAAAATGATAGTAGTACTGATTATTATTGGAGCACTTGGATCAGTTTGGAAGATCATTAAGAATAAAACTGAAATAATTGGACATCTTCATAATTTAAACGATCCAAATGACGGCATAAGTATTAGTAAAATCAGCATCAGAATCAAAGAAAATAGTACGGCACTACTATGTCGTATCTATCCTTCTCTATGACAGTAAATGCAGGATAATTTCCTTACAGATGAAGAAGTGAAACGGAGCGACGAATGCTGGGAATACCATAGACAGAACACATGAGCAGTGAGGAAGTTCTAAAGGAAATTCGAGCTTGAAAGAGACTTATACCTAAAATCATAAAGAGACAGTTGAAATTTCTCGGACACGTTATGAGCAAAAACGGCTTGGAAAATATAACACTCACATAATATCTTGAATGCAGGAGGGGCAGAAGGAAACATGTAACCTTCTTATAATGAACAACGACAAAGAGTTAGAGCGACGCTGATTGAAGCTTTATTGAACTACAACATGGCGCCGTGTAGACGACTTTTATAGTTACAAGTGTAGAAGAGTTAACAATAGAGAGGGGAGATAGCTCGAACAGATTTTATCACCGCACTACTTCATGAGTTTTTTTTTTTCTTGCAGCTGGATGGCAGAACGGGGACAAAGAGGATATGATAAAGAGTCAGCGCTATAAGAGAAAGGAAATTGGGGAGAGCCACGACTGAGAAGAGCACTAATGAGACATGATTCCCAAGAAGTGCCAGCCAGTGAAATCTCAACATGTACACAATAATTTGAACAAAGAAGTATTACGGCAACAATTAAATTACGAAATGCTTTTTCATTATAATTTCTCGAGATGTTCGAATTTTCTTTTCGCTACACTTGAGAAGAAAAATCGATTTTTATTCCACTTCTAACTATATCGACATCTTGTTAACGGAAGCACCACTACGGTTTCAAAGTCAAATCGGAAGGTAGGATAAAACAGAAGAAAAAACGAACAGGCATCATTCTGAAACGAATTTAATAGAACTCAAGTTCTAATTTATTTACTGAGATATAAGATTTTTTTAGAAAAGAAAAGT
Organism: Acanthosepion esculentum; assembly: GCA_964036315.1. Classification (NCBI taxonomy): domain Eukaryota; kingdom Metazoa; phylum Mollusca; class Cephalopoda; order Sepiida; family Sepiidae; genus Acanthosepion; species Acanthosepion esculentum. Next base: position 62,466,986 of record OZ038498.1, on the reverse strand, counting down.
ATTTACATGATTAACGAACTGTCTGATTAATGTACGTTTTTTTTATTTTGTTTCGATTCTTCGTGTTCTTTAAGAATTCATTTTTTTTGCGATTAATAATAGTTTTAGCAGTGAATAAAATCTGAAATTCAGTGATCTGAATTTTTTTAGTCTGGTAAATATAAACTATTTTAACATTAACAAAAAAAATGTTTTTAAATCTTTCTGTTCTTTGAGAATTCTTTTTTCAATTTTTTTTTTTTTTTTTGCGATTAATAATAGTTTCAGTAGCGAATAAAATCCAAAATTCAATGATCTGAATTTTTTGCAATCTGGTAGATATATAAACTAATATTTTAACATTAAGAAAAAAATTGTTTTTAAATCTTTTCCGTTTTAGTTCGTGTATTTTATTAAATATTCTCACGATAAACGTTTTCACTTAAGACACTGCATAATTGTTAACGAGATGTTGTTATCGCAACGTTTTATGCAGAAAAGAAAAAAAAATCGAGATTTGTGAAAATATCGCGAGGAAAAATATCACTGAGAGTGTATTGGCTGCAGTCTGTCTCGACACTTAAACGTTTTGTCTGATTATTTTGAATAAATCGGTTTCGCTGTATCGGAATGACTGTTGGAGATAAATTTACACCCTTACCACCCCAACATAAACCTTACTATATCCGCGATATGGTAACGCTTTATTCATAGGTGAAAACATACAAAAACATGTATGTAACGTTGGAAGTAGTGAACTGAATACATAAACAAAAGACATAGAAAAGAGAATAGAAGATAGGTCTTACTGGTAGGTTGATTTGGTCGTACATTGCGGTTAGGCTGTGAAAGGCCAGGAAAAAAAATGGAGGACTGGTTATGACCTGTTGATAAAATGGCACCAAGTGGCGAGGCAACTTATACGGCGCTTCTAGCCAAATAGTCATTTAACGCATTTCTTACTCTTTTTCATGTGCATAAATTATACCTTTTTATACTAAAGTTCTCGCAATGCAAGCCTCGAAAGCCGCTCAAGGTAGAGGGATACTATTAAAATGATTATGATGAATTAGATGTCACATGAAAGCATGTGGAGAATATCATGGACAGAGAATGTAATCAATGAGGAAACCTTAAAGATAGTGGAAACGAAAAATACTCTTAGAACAAGGAACAGACAGTTGAAATCTCAAATATACATAATTAAAAAAAGCGGTATTGGAGAATCTGGCAATCACAGGATATGTCAAAATCAAAAAGGACACGAGAAAGAAGCAGTCCACCGACATGACGAGCTGATGTGAATGAATGACCGATCGGTTGTGGGAGGACTGGTAAAAAGACAAAGATTTGTAAGAGCTACAAAGGACAGGAAGTGGCGGAAAGTCATGATCGTCTAGGCCCTGAAAAGACACGGCATATAGAAAGGATATGTCAAACATCAACAGCCACAGTTCGTAGTGCTCGTCATAGAAATCATTTAGCAGTCCAAATTCGTCAGTTTGTTTTTCTTCTTCGCTCCCTTCTGCTACATACCGTTTCTTGATCACGTGATCTACTGCAAGAAGAACGCTAATAAACGACAATCGGGTTTTGAATGGCGCGCTGTGCGAAAGGCGAGGTGCTGTCACAAAGTGTCAGATTTAGAGCAACGCAGCTGGAAAAACGGATGTAGGGAAGGAAAATGCCAGGGTTTGGGCGAAGACAAGTCGTGGGTGAAGCGATCTGTCGTCAAATGTCGTTCTAGCTTCTTATTAGATTTGACAACTTTCTCTTCCGGCTGCAACTTTTAGTTGTACTAGTTATAATATTTCTAAGTACTAAATATGGTATTTATATTTTTTTGTTTTTGTTGATGTGACGTTATATGGGTGACATATTTATCATGTTCTGTTTCTATGTCCTCTTTTCTGCTTTCCCACTTTTGTGACTTGAATGGGTTTGGTGGATTTCGTTAAGGATGAAGTGACAACAAGTCACCTGAAGACTCCAGTATTGCAACAATGCTGTAACCATTTTTGTCTTCTTCTTCTTCATTGTGCTTTGTCCCTTCAGGACGTGGACGATCATGGCTCACTACAAAATCCCTGTCCTTTGCAGCTATGAGCAATGTCTGTCTCCTTACCATCCCACCAGTCTCTTTTCAGCCAGCCATTTACAAAAGCTTGAGGTAGATGTTTCCATTTACCCTTAAAAAAATTTCTGTGTCAAATTTGACAAACCCGCTTTCTTTAAAATATGTCCCCGGAATTTCAACTGTTTTTTCTTCTTATTCTGAATAGAAATTTTCTTTATTTATATTCAAACTATTGTCATCATTTTTGTTGTTGTTATCCCAACGTTTCGACCGTTGTTGCCATCCGGTCTTCCTAGAGTGTATATTTAATATACGGGGGTAGACTGTTCTCGTTCCACTGCTTATGTCAATGGCTTAATACATAAAAGCGTAGGCTTGTGAATTTTGTGGCATAATGGTTGAGAGTTCAATCATGGGTCGGGCGGTGTGTACTCCGTGGAAACACTCGAAAAATAATCTTTGTAGCCCTTTGTCTCTCTCTCCTACTCTCTGATCTGCCCTCTATAGCGAGTGTCGAATTGGTCATGAAATTAACTACTACTTTTAACTTTTGTTACTAGCAAAAATTATGCATCATCTTATTCGACATATACTTGATAAAAAAAATATATGATACCGTTTTCTTTTTTCTAGGCTGAGTTCCACAGCTATGACAATCATCAAGAAGTCTGTCATTTTATTCTTGTGCATAAATTAAAATATCTGGTAAGTATTATAATAGAAAACGGAAAAAGTGACACCCAAATCCGAAGGCGAATTGGAATGGCTAAAGATGCCTTTCAAAAAGCTAAGCAGCGCATTAAGAAACAGGAAAAATTAATTTATTAGAGCAAAGAGTTATGAACTGTCATATAATATCAGTCCTCTTATATATTGATTTTCTAAGCGTAGCTTAGACGTGGCACAAGGCCGAAATTATGGAGCACCTAGTGAGGTTTGAACTCACTTTTCAGTCATAACTGATCTAGCAAGACAAGCTTGCTAACCATTACACCACGCCGAGGTGCCCGATCAGTTCTCTTACATAGACGTGAATACTTGACAATTTCCTCACGGGTGACGAGAAGCCTTGAGCTAAGAAAAACATGGTTCTACAGACGGCTGCTGAGAATACTAAGCGCGACAATTTAAATATCTGGGAAGTGTTTTAACAGAGGACGGAAAGTGTGACACTGAAATCCGAAGGTGTATTGGGATCGCTAAAGATGTATTCCAAAAGCTAAGCAGAGTATTAAGAAATAGAAAAACTTCGCTTGAAACAAGGAAAAGAGTACTGAATTGTTACGTGATATATGTCCTCCTGCATGGCACTGAATTTTGGACAATCTCCTTCAAAGATGAAGAGATATGAAGCAAAAGAAATGTGGTTCTACAGAAGGATATTGAGGATACCATGGCCAGAACATGTGAGCAACGACGAAGTTTTAGAGAAAATGTAAAGAAAAAGGAAACTTACTTAACATCAGGAAGAGACAGTTGGGTGTTCTAGGGGACATAATAAGGAAAGAGGGCTTGGAAAATCTTACACTCAAAGGGTAGAATGAAGACAAGAGAGACAGAGGAAAGCAACACATAACGTGTTAGTGAGCTTGAGTAAATGGATGGCGGGACAGTGTTTAGAAATCACAGAGAGACATTTATTAAAAGCTACAAGAACAGGAATTTGTGAAGAGCCATAATCGCCTACGTCCTGAGCGGACACGGCTTATAAAGAAGAATATATAAAAAATATTAGCTTTTTTTCATCTGTAATAAAGAAGAGACGAGGAAAGAAATACTAAGTTGTCAATTAAGAGACTATGATTTTAATTGTCGATATATTGTCCAAACTGCGTTGTTCATCAGTCAAGAAATCGTAAAAGATCCTTGTCCAAATCATCACCAGTCTTTTTAGTAAATAGGAAGACTTTCTACCTGAATCTTTGCTGATGTCGTCAGTCTCCCGTGTCTGTCCGGCGTTCCTTGTCTTTGCCTGCTCTATGCCAAAGATATTTTATCTTCACTCGAACGAATTGTGGCAAAAGGCCGAGTGTTAAAAGTTGGGAACCCACTTAGGAGACCAAAAATAGTCAACTCTACTTAGCACTTCACCTTTCGGGGACGCCTCAGGCACAAGGTATTAACTCCAGCCAGATCCCATCAATTACAAGAAGCCATAAAGTATGTTTGACAGCCAGAAGAACAGCCAAAAGCGCGAGTTACGAATTGGAGATGTCAAAACCAATCAAAGTACAAAATTTAAATGTCTTTCTTTTAACGACTGAAGTGTTTTAACAGAAGACGGGGAATGTGAAACCCAAATCCGATGGCGCATTTCAATAGCGTAAGATGTATTCCAAAAGCTAAGTAAGGTATTAAGAAACAGAAAATCTTCGTTTATTATTTTTACGATGAGAATTTCGGCGTGTGGCATTGACATTTCACTCACTACAACTCTGGGGCGAAATTCTTAATGATAGTAAATTAAATACTTCATCGTCATTAAAATCATCATCATCATAATTGCAGGGGTCCTGACGACTCTTTCTCTTCAGTGCTCATGCTTATTCATTTCACCTGAAAATCTTCAGGTTGAAATTACCTGGGATTTTATTTTTTTTTTGGGGGGGGGGGTTTGCAGGATGTATTTCAAATAGGCTACTAATGCTCATATAGCCATGTTTTGGAGTCCATAACAGTACGTCACTAGTGATTTCATCCTTACTTGCAGCTCTTGCCCTTCTCTATTGAATGACTTGTGAGATGAGAGGTAGATGGCCACAGAGCTGCCTTTCCAGTGTAGCATCTTTGCATACGCGCTATATAGCTTCTCTTCTAACCGTTATGCATATATTTTGTTTATTGTCTTTTGTGATGCACGTGACCGTCACCGACTATCCAGTCCGTGGTGAAATTGTCATGCATGACACCGGTCCGTGGTGCAAAATGATTGGTAACCGCTGATGTAGATGTTTTTACAGTGCTTTGAGATTAATTAATTCCCAAACCTATCCTTTACTATCGCTGTCGGTCAGTTTGTGATATCGATATTTCATTCACCTTCTCTTAGCCTGAACATTTCAAAACATTAATATTTTCCATAGTTCTATCGGTTTGCCTATCTATCTACTTATTTTTTTGGTTATTTTTTTTCTTTTCGTACGGGCCTATATTGAGGGACCGGGATAAGTCATTTAGGATCACACTGGACCAAATATAAACAGTTTGAGTCTTCTGTGGTTCATCAGAATCGCAATCATAACATCTCCACACCGCGCATCAACTGATGCGCAGAGGTGTGTGATTTGGGATGCTGGTGTGGGATTTCTTTCTGCGCCTTTTATATTCTCGGTTGCCACCTTGTCACCACCCAAGTCTATTTTCGCATAGGTTGTGGTTCGTTGTATACCTAAACGTGTCTCGGGGTTCTTGTTAAGTCGTATTTTTTTTCTTTTTAATTGCTTCATTCATCGGAAAATAATAACCAAACACCAGAGTTTGATGAAAGCAAATTTATTTCTTGGCAAATAGACAGAAGGGTTGATAAAGAAAAGAAGGAACAAAATAAAAAGAACATCTTTAGGTGACATCGGGTAGTCTTTTTCGTATGAGAGTATTTACAACGTGGGTGCTGCGTATTTTTCGGCTATATTCTTATGTGACAATAATCATTTAAAGTTAGATCTCGCAACCATTTCCCCTTAATATTGCTTTGAGCTTTCCGCGACTATTCAATTCCAAAAAGCTGTCTGATACATATGTCTGGTTTTCTATTTTCTCGTATTATCAACTTTTAATGCAAGTCTCAATAAATATGTTATGCGTTGTTTTCTCGCATTATCAACTTTTAATGCAAGTCTCAATAAGTATGTTATGCGTTGTTTTCTCGTATTATCAACTTTTAATGCAAGTCTCAATAAGTATGTTATGCGTTGTTTTCTCGTATTATCAACTTTTAATGCAAGTCTCAATAGGTATGTTATGCGTTGTTTTCTCGTATTATCAACTTTTAATGCAAGTCTCAATAAGTATGTTATGCGTTGTTTTCTCGTATTATCAACTTTTAATGCAAGTCTCAATAAGTATGTTATGCGTTGTTTTCTCGTATTATCAACTTTTAATGCAAGTCTCAATAAGTATGTTATGCGTTGTTTTCTCGTATTATCAACTTTTAATGCAAGTCTCAATAAGTATGTTATGCGTTGTTTTCTCGTATTATCAACTTTTAATGCAAGTCTCAATAAGTATGTTATGCGTTGTTTTCTCGTATTATCAACTTTTAATGCAAGTCTCAATAAGTATGTTATGCGTTGTTTTCTCGTATTATCAACTTTTAATGCAAGTCTCAATAAGTATGTTATGCGTTGTTTTCTCGTATTATCAACTTTTAATGCAAGTCTCAATAAGTATGTTATGCGTTGTTTTCTCGTATTATCAACTTTTAATGCAAGTCTCAATAAGTATGTTATGCGTTGTTTTCTCGTATTATCAACTTTTAATGCAAGTCTCAATAAGTATGTTATGCGTTGTTTTCTCGTATTATCAACTTTTAATGCAAGTCTCAATAAGTATGTTATGCGTTGTTTTCTCGTATTATCAACTTTTAATGCAAGTCTCAATAAGTATGTTATGCGTTGTTTTCTCGTATTATCAACTTTTAATGCAAGTCTCAATAAGTATGTTATGCGTTGTTTTCTCGTATTATCAACTTTTAATGCAAGTCTCAATAAGTATGTTATGCGTTGTTTTCTCGTATTATCAACTTTTAATGCAAGTCTCAATAAGTATGTTATGCGTTGTTTTCTTCTGCCTCTCTTACCTCTCATCTGCCCTGTGGGTATCAGATTTTCCAAGCCCTCTTTTCTTATTATGCTCCCTAGAAACTTCAACTGTCTTTTCCAGATGCTAAGCATAATTTTCCTTTTTCCATTTTCTCTAAAACTTCGTCGTTGCTCACATGTATCCATGGTACCCTCAGCATCCTTCTGCGGAACCATATTCCTGTGGCTTCAAGTCGCTTCTTCATCTTTGGGGAGATTGTCCAGCATTCACTGCAAGAGCTTGAGTAAATGGATGGCTGAACAAGGTTTTTGAGAAATAAGAAAAAGACAAAATTCATTAAGAGCTACGAAGGACAGGAAATTGTGGAGAGCCGTGCTCGACCGCGTCCTGAAGGGACACGGCGCATAAAGGAGTAAGTAAGTCTCGACTACTTCGTGTGGTTCGAATCTTGAAGACTGGACACGCACACACACACACACACTTTCTCTTTCTTTCTGTCTCACACACACACACACACACACACACACACGCGCGTGCGCGCGCGAGCGCGCGATCAGTCGCTCACCCATTCGCTCGAGTGGTCAGCCTTTTTATACCTGTAAGAGCTTGGTTTATATGGAGAATTGAGTATCACCTTTAACTTCGCAGATGTTTCTCCAGACACACAATTTCTATTGTTAATATCCTGAATGTTCGTTTTCCTTATCATAGCCAGGCTACCCATTTTAATACCTATCGAGTTATCAGGGGGGGGTACAGAAAGGATGAAAGCTAATAACATAATTTATTTGCGGTGAATAGCAGGGCCCTAATTCTCTGGGGGTATTTTTTGTTTTTTTTTTTTTTTTTCGTTTTCAACCAAGTTGTTTCAGCACATGCCTATTTCATGAATACTGAATATATTATTTATATATTGGGATAATTATACATTTTTTTTCAGATTTGTTGGCTTTGACACCTTTGGCAAGAGCTGTCCAGTTTTAACTTTCCAATCTCGATAGAGTCCAAAAGCGCCTCCCTCGTCCTTGTGGGTGACAAATTATTTTCCACCCTACAACCCCTTTCCCACAGACCAAAAGTCGCAAGCTTCTCACTTCTCTATCGCTATTTCCATGAAAAGTGCTCAGATAAACTACATTCCTTAATTCCACCAGTTCTAACCATCACAGCTAAGACCCGTCATGCCACGCCCATTGTAGCGAACCACCCTCATTCCCTTCGTATTCCATTGGTGAGATGTAAGTTCCACTCGTGCAGATTCTTCCCACAAACCGTTGCTTTGTGGAACCGACTCCCAATATGTTGCTTCCTCGATCACTACAATCTTAACCTGTTCAAGTCTAGGGTTAAACGTTATCTTCCCTACTTAAACTGTGCCGTTTACTCAGTAACCCTCTACCACGAGTGTCTCCCGGACCTTGTATATCATTGTAAAAAAAAAAAACATTCAACTCTGATGATGTTTGACACTTGGGTTACCCAGAAGTTATTTTCTCATTTATAGTCTCGGTTACTGACGCTTTTTCCAATTTTAATTTTATTGTTCTAATTAATATTTTTGAACCGTTCTTTCTTTATTTTAATATCACATTGATTCCTGATTTAATTAGCATTCTCTTCGTCCGCTATCTTAACCTTTTCACTGCCGAAAGTCAACGTTTCCGAATTTCATGCATCAATAAACTTCAAACAAGATCGTCACCTTGTTTCAGGCCTTCTTCGTTTCATACGTTTACAAACAAGAAAGAAAACTTTGGTTTGCAATGATGTCGGTTCCCCTGCATCCAGTCGCGTACTGTGTAAAGTACAGGGAATTACGTGTGACTATGATTACCCAGCAACCTTGAATCGTTCATGCAAAAAGAATAAACACGTGATCAATAAGTGACTAGCCAGTCTTTAAATCGGGACGACAGTTGGCAGTACTAGCGACCGTTTTGGATTTACCATGGATAGAACATGTGAGCAACGATGATGTTTTAGAGAAAATGGAAACAAAAATGAAAATTATACTTAACATCAGAAAGTGACAGTTTCTATCGCGCATAATGAGGAAGGAGGGCTTGGAAAATCTTATACTCACAGGACAGATTTAAGGCAAGAGAAGTAGAGAAAAACAATGTATAACATACTTAGTGAGCTTGAGAAAATGGCGGAACAGAGATTAGGAGAAATAACAGAAAATCAACATTTATTAAGAGCTGCAAGGGACAGGAAGTTGTGGAGAGCCATGATCGCCTCTTTTCTGAGGAGACACGACACATAACGAAGACTGTTGGTGGGTTTCTTAAGTCAAATTATTAATGGTGAGTTGGTTGTTTAGTGTTTAAATGCAGATGATAATGGAGTAATTGAACAACAGTAGCAAAGGAAAAGCTAGATAAGCTAGAATATACATAGACGAACAGACTAGAATACAAAGACGGTAGATAAGAACATATATTAAAATAATACAATAGACAGATATGAACAGATTGGTATAGACAAATATGCACAGACGAAAATAAAAATGCAGATGTTAACAGATGAACTAGATATGACACAATAAAATAGACACAATAAGGGTTGATATGTACAAATGCTAGCCTCACATTGATTTCTACTTTAATTAGCTTTTTTCTTAACCTGCTACCTTAACCTATTCACTGTTTGAAATCATTGTTTGCAGCTTTCATGCACCAGTAAAACTTATAAATAAGGTCCTCATCTTGTTTCAGACTTGCTTTCTTACATACACTTACAATCAGAAAAAAAAAACTTTTCTCATCCACTGCTTTTACACATTTAGCACAATGTTCAAAAAGTGGGCACTATCATTCAATATGGCTGATCTTCATACATTCAATAATTGTAATGCTAATGGTGATATTGGCCGTTTCCTTATAAGGAAATAATCGGCATTTATCGACTGAGCAGTCAGTGCTACTTTCGGTTGAAATTTATAAAAACAATTTTTAAGGAAGATAGTTTTCTCGAGTAAAGAAATTGTTCTCGCTCTTCACAGCATTGATGTTATTCGGAGAATAAATATCTTTTTTGTTTCCATTTCCTTTCAAACTTTTTTGCTGCTCACGCGCTCCGTCCACAGTATTCCCAGCATCCTTCTGCAGAACCATACTTCTGTTACCTCCTGTTTTCTCTCCATCTTTGAGGAGATTGTCCAGTATTAGCTGCCATATAGGAGAATTGATATTGTATATCGGTTCATCAATCTTTTCTTTATTTTTAATAAAATTTTCCTGTTTCTTAGTACTTTGCTTAGCTTTTGGAAGGCATCTTTGGATAGTCCAATATACGCTCGGATTTTGGTGTCGCATTAGGAGGGCCTGGAGAATCTGACACCCACAGGTCAAATAGAGGGGGAAAAAGAGACAAGGGAAAGCAACGCGTGACATAACCTGGCGGGCTTAAGCAAGTGGATAGCAGAACGTGATCTGGGGGAGTTGAGAGAGGCACGAAACTTATTGAAAGCTACAAGGGATAGGGGAGGAAGTGGAGAGCCATGATCGCCTACTTCCTGAAAGAACACGGCACATAGAAATAAAAGAAATTTTCTATCCTCTGTTAAAACACTTCCTACCAAAAAAACGAATAATATCAAATAAAATTCGTAAATTTATCCACGGATAGCTTCTCCGAACAATATACCACACCTGTCAGTGTTAATGGCAATATTGACCGTTTCCCTCTAAGGAAACATTCGGCATCATTAACCTAGCTCTAATGTCGGTGTAAATTTATAAAATCTTTCTCTTGAAACAATTTTTCATAAAGACATCTTTCTCAAATCAAGTAGCTGTTATAGCTCTTTCCAGCATTGATGGGAGTTTCCTTCCTAACCTTTTATTTTAAGTAGTGTGAAACGTTAACATTATGATTCTATCATTTTCTCTTCGAATTACATTTGATATCCAGTCTACATATTGACAGGGTGCTAGTGGTTTCTCTAATTTGGTAGAGCTCTTAGTGATTGTGTAGCGCCAGTTCACAAGGTTCGAAGCATTGATCTGAGAAAGTGTTTGTACACAGCTGACAGCTTAGATATTTCTGAACAGGTTTTGTGGGATGCATGACATCCATATGAAAGTCTCGATCTGGCGAGACTATTTAAGAGTATGATTCGAGATTTCAGATTATTGTTTTGGTTTTGTAGCAATTTGCGGTGTTGGGCGAAACTGTTCAATTTCCTTTTCTCCTCTTCTATAATTTAATGCATATATAATGCACATATATGTGCACATATAATGCATATATGCACTAAAATTCGTATCTTTCTTATCATTATCGCATATACATGCCGGTACATTCTCTAGCTTTCCTGAGATCAGATTACGTATATTCTAGTGTTAGGCTAATAGGAATTATCGACCGTAGCCTGTCGGATGTTTCCCATTATTTCCTACGAGACTGTGGAAGTTGAATAACAATGCCTCATCCCAAAAAGACAGACGAAAGAAAATTGTCCCATTTCGCCTAATCGAGCTAACGTTTTCCGCTGACATGAAGTGGAAATATTATATTGAATCAATTTCTAGGTCTGCTGCTAGGAAAGTTGGTTCACTGTGTCCGGCTAGACAATTCTTTCTCAGTAGAATCTGTCTGACATATTTATTATAAGTCGATCATTTACCCATGTCTTGAATATAGCTGTCACATCTGGTCTGGTACTTCACTTATGTATTTAGAGGATAAAATTCAAATAAGAATTTGCAATTTTATTGGTCCTAACCTAGCACATTGCGGTCAGTCACATTTCCACCAGCATAACGAAGCTTCTCTGTCTTTTCTATAAATATTTTCATGGAAATTGTTCTGATGAACTTTCCTCTTTCCTATCTCGACATTACGAATTTAAGCGCAGTACTAGATTGGCAGTTAGGTCTCATTATTTTATACTTGAAATTACTGTTGAAAATATTAAACATGACCGTTTCTTCTCTCGCCCGTCTTGTTTGTGAAATTCCCTTACGATCTCTTGCTTTCCAGTCAAATTTTGTCTTCAAAGATTTAATTGCAATGTGATTCGTTATCTTCTGTATTCCTAATTCCTGTTCTTTTATTGTTCTCTCTCCTTTAATAATTCAGTGGCCCCTTGCATCTTAGTGACCCTATTACCTTGTTTGGAGTGAAAGGATTAAAAGAAAAAAGTTTCTCCCACCGTTATTGGGGTTAGTATAATACTTTTAAATCCCGCTTGAGACAAATATGTACCTCGTTACATTTTCTACTTACTAAGTTTAGCTTATTTACATTATTTAAACTTGGAATATTGTCTTCATCGTTGTTATCAGCACAGGGTTTCGACTGTTGTACCCTGCAGCCTTCATCGACCCGGATAAGTTTCTCGGGTTTTCTAAATAAACCTATTATGTCGTCTACAAGGGTAGATTACGTTCCACTGACCATGTCAACGGATATATCACCGAGTACTGCTCAGATATTGCGCGTCCCTTTTCCAATGAGTGTGACTGAACTCACAATTATTATGTTACCAAATTACTATGTTACCAAATTACTATGTTACCAAATTCACGACCCAACGCGTTAATCCCCTAGACCAGTGTGGCAATAGTAGTATAAAACGTGGAGCCATAAACCTTCTGTCTGTAACTGAGACTGCTGCTGTTTGTCCATCTTGACAAAGATGACGACAATAGTCCAAGTATAAATAAAATAAATTATGTTGTGGCCTTGTTAGGGCCAGAAATAAAGACACAAGAGAGGAATTGAGTTAAACAAATATATTAAAAGAACCAGTAATACAAGCATATACAAACGAGAGTGTTACAGTAAGAATGTTCGGTCATAGCTGACTACTGGAAACTTCACCCTCCAAAAGGCAGTACCTGTTCCTATTTATAGATGGGAGAGTCCATGCGTGTGTGGGTAAATTACAATAACAAATTATAACTCCTCATCCCAGAAATTCAGAAAGAAATCTTAGCTTAGGCTGATACGGCACAAAAACAAATGGTTGGATATTATATTAAGAAGACTGTGTAGCGACAATCTTTTGAATGGGTGATCCGTTTGTCCATAAAATCAATACTCAAAATCCTCGGGTCGAACACTAACTAGGAACGCTGACGTGAAATACGCAGTTGTGCCATTTTAAGCAGGTCCCTTACCACCATGTATTGATCGTTAAGGGTCTGCTTTAACGCAGCTAAAAATAACCATCTCCTTATATTACATCAATAAATTATTGTATGCCACTAATTGGCACCCCCGTCTCTCACGCGTTGGGTCCCCTGCTTTCATTATCGTTCTGTGTAAATATATTTTCGGACGGTGCCGGCGAATTACATGTGACTATGGTTACCCAGCTACCTTGAATCGCTTATGCAAAAGAATAAATACGTGGTCAAGAAGCAACTGGCCGGTCTTTAATATGAACCGACAGTTGGCAATCCAAATGGCTGTTTGACTTGCTGATTGGCGGGTTTCTTAAGTCGAATCATTAATTGTGCGTTGGTTGTTTAGTGTTTAAATGCAGGTGAAATGGAGTCTGAGTGGGCGAACAACAGTAGCAGAGGAACAATCCAGATTAATAATCTATAATATACGTAGATGCACAGACTACAATACAAAGACGGCAGATAAGAACATGTTAAACAAATATTAAAAGAATACAATAGACAGATAGATATGGACAGATTAGTATAGGCAAATATGCACAGACGAAAATAGAAAGATAGATGTTAACAAATTAACTAGACAATAAAATAGACACAATAAGTGTTCATATATAAAGAATTAACCAACCTAATTAAAATAGATAGATTTAAACAGACAACGATAAACAGACATATTGACATAAAAAAAACTATTAACTGACTAGAATAGACAGACGTGAAGAGATCAGATACGTATTAACAGACTATAATAGACAGATATATGTGTTAAATAATAGTTTAGCAGACTATACTTTTAGGGGGAAGTGTATATCTGCTCTGACATCCGGAGGTTGACAGCCGGGGTCAGATGTGAAGCCATAATAAGGAATTAGATTCTGATTGGCTGAGCTAACGTGGGAAAGAAAGATAAGAGAAAGATCTGCTGAGCAATTGGTTCTTACCCGTCAAGCGATGTAGACGTGTTCTCTTTCGTGATTGAAACGGCTCCCCAGTGAGTGAGGGGGCAACCCCCACTGGATAGTTAGATAATGTACATGTCGACATGAGTAATAAAAATAGTTAAGTTAAAATTGTCTGTGTTGAAGACTTTCATTGCTGAACTAAAACAATTAGCGATCGCCGACCGAAATAAGATGAGATGCGACCCCCCACCGGGGAGGGGGAGGGGCTATGCAACATATGAACAGAGGAAACAGATATGAATAAACTACAATACATAGACAGCTGCCAACAGATGAAAAGATATGGACGGGCTTCAATATATATATATATATATATATATATATATGTATATATATATATATATATATATATATATATATTGAATGTTAAAGACAACATAGTCTTGCATATTTTCTTTTGAATTTTCTCATATTCTCTAATGAGACTTTTTATTTGAAAATGATTTCGAAATATGTATTGTCCATACGATGACCTAGCGCTTTCGAACATCATTGTTCATCTTCAGGGTCAATATTTTTAGTCAAAATTTTTTTTTTAAATTTAAAAAAAATAAATTTTGACTAAAAATATTGAACCTGAAGATGAACAATGATGTTCGAAAGCGCTAGGTCATCGTATGGACAGTACATATTTCGAAATCATTTTCAAATAAAAAGTCTCATTAGAGAATATGAGAAAATTCAAAAGAAAATATGCAAGACTATGTTGTCTTTAACATTCAATACTACATGTTTAAAAGAAAAGTTGCTGCCAAATTGCACATATTTTAAAATATATATATATATATATATATAAATATATATATATAAATATATATATATATATATATATATGGAAAAAATATATATATATATAGAAATATATATATAGAGAGAGAGAGAGAGAAAGAGAAATATATATATATAAAAAAAAATATATATATATATATATATATATATATATATATATATATATATATATATATGAAAAAGATATTAAAATACTATATTAAATAGACGAGAACAGATGAAACATAGGAATAGATGAAATAGACATGAACAGACTACAATAGACAGATATGAGCAAATTCCAATTTACACACATAGAGAAATATGGATAGGATGCAAGAGACAGATATAAACAGATGTCATCTGAACAGAATACAAGAGACAAACAAACAGACAGACATGAACAAACTCCAATAGACAGACATCTGTGACCTTTGTGAACCAGTGTATAAACATCACGTCACGCGTCTCGTAAACCATTAAGATCGTAGAGATACAAGTGTACTGCAACCATGGAAGCAAGGGTGTGACTAGGGCAAGATAGCCTGACGGATGCCATTCCTCTTCAGTTTTCTTTCTCTAAGACGAGTTGCCAGATCAGTGCAAAAGAGCGCACGCAGTTATGTTGAGCCATAACTGATGGGGATGAAGAAACGAATTCAAACTTTTCCTCAAGGGGCTGCCCTGTTGCATAACAAAAGCAGTCTGAATGAGAAGAAAATGGCAGTGACTGTATTTACAACTTAACACATACACGCACACAGACGCACACGTATGCACCCACTCACACTATTTTTCTTCTTTTTGAAATTTCTTGGAAATTGTGCGCAAGTGTACGTGAGGAACTCGACCGGAAATCGAACTTCGCTCGCCAATTTCGCTTTCTAAGTCGCTAACCGTTGCACTACCCTATATACGTATATACGTTACAAATTGTAGGCTACATTAAAATGGGGCGGTGGAAAAGAAATGTTAGAATAATTTCTATTCATGATCAAATTTCCCGAACTTTTGTTGTGAACAGACTGGAATAAATAGATAATGCTTGGCTCTCGGAGACTTTACGAATATTCAGATACTCAGACGGCTCAAGAGATATGGCGGCTTGTCGCGACAAACACTGACGCAGAAAGCCTAACAGTGCTCGCTTTTGTTTGGACATTGAATTGTGACAATTTCCAACAAATGTCAAGGAGGAGAAAGAACGAGATAGATACATAGTGTGAGTGGGTGCATACGTGTGCGTCTGTGTGCGTGTATGTGTTAAGTTGTAAATACAGTCACTGCCATTTTATTCTCATTCATATTGCTATTTGCTATGCAACAGGGCAGTGACCCTGACTCAGTCATATGAGTGCATGAAATATTGTTTAATGACTTGAACTATTGAGAGACTTAGCAATCCTGGGCTAAGGTGTAGAGTCATTAAATGGATAAAAATATGTTTGAGTGGTTAATCGTTTTGGAACCTGATGAAAAATAAAAATTCGTTTTGAAAATATTAATTTAAACCTATAAAATCCTTATGAGGAAGACATCGGGAAGATTTGAACCTAAAATAAGATTCAGTAAAATCGAGTATAACTGAAATTCCCCGCAACCCTGAAGAAGTCGTGATGACGTGATTAATGTGTTCGAGAAAAATTCTGCAAACTTTCCGCCTGAGACGTGTTCAAGAACAAGTATGGTGTCTATTTTGTAAGCAGGATTCCTTTATTTACATCCACTGAGACGGTCGAAAGTACTTGCACAAAACCACACAACATGAACTTTGAAAAGTTTATTCACAAACTCGGTCCCAGTACTCAAATTATTCGAAAATTGGAAAAATACAATAAAAAAATTAAATAGTCTGACCATATCGGTTCATTTTATTCAAACTTGTTTGGATGAATACTTGCTGCTTAAATATACCTTATTCTTTTATATATATATATATATATAAAATAAATCCTAACGAGCCAGGTAAACCAACCTAGTTTTCACCTAAACGGATCTTCAGGGTAGATTAATTTACCGTTCTACTTAGCGTATTGAGCACTCTGTTTTAGTGTTTATACTCGCTTAGTTTTTTTCCTTGGACTATGGACTTAAAATACTTGACGTTTTGTTATGACTCGCTCTAATATTTATCAAATAATCGCGCTCCAGTAATGATTAGCTTGTTCTAGGAATGAAACTATCCTGGTGGGTCAGTTATTTGAACCAGCACGATTATTTCATTAATTTATATCTTTTAAAACTTCAATCTAAATTCTCACTTGATCGATTTGAACAAGAATTTTACCGTCGCTCCAAAACATATATTCAACTGGAAATAAATAGCATAATTTACAAAAAAAAAACATATTTCGGTCTACACATATTTTGTCTTAGTGTTTGCCTATGTATGGAAAAATTGCGCCCTGAAGATGACAATTTGAAATTGTCGAAAGTACTTGGCATGTGTCTTCCATCTGATAACAACTCGAATATAATGATTTTATTATTCAAGGAATTGATAGTTAATGTCTCATTAAGTCCTGTTAGCGAAGTTATTTCGCCATTAATCACATTAACATTGCTATCTAATTCTTTGTATAAATTGTTTCTTTATGATATAAAATATAAGCTGCACACTCTAATATATATATATATATATATATATATATATATATATATATATATATATATATATATATATATATATATATATATATGATAGATAAGTAAATATGTACACACATGTATAACATTAATAAAATATAAGAAATTAAAACCGATCATTTACCTGGCTGTTGCTTTCTGTGGTAGACTGGTTGTCAACCAAGGTTATAGGAACCAAATTTTGCTTTTTAACCCATAGCTGGGTGGAGAAGAGATGGATTCCTACCTTTTCCAAGGGTATTTGCGCTTAAGTGAATGTAACGCACTCGACTGTAATTTGAACTCGGCTCTTCGATTTCGCATTCCAAGCCGTTTTTCATCACACCGACCGCACATTCAAACTTACAGCATCTGGTATACCCAATCGGTCACCAATTTAGATACTGATCCAGCTCAACGTTGCTTAACTTTGGGTGGTCGTACGAGAATCGTTTATTCAACGTGATACGGCCGTAAACAAGAGAAGGTTACTTTGACTCAAAAAATCTGTTGCCATGAGTTTCCTTGATAGTCTCGACTCGCTGAACTACATTGGAATAGCATCGTCTAAAAAGTGAACTCCGTGTGTGCGAGCTGATCTTTACTTTAAACAAATAGCGCATTTGGCAAGAAGAATATGCAAAAGATAGACAGTACACCGTCTCCTGATTCTTACAAGCGAAGAAAAGCTAGCAACAATTCTTTATACATAAATTTCAATTTTCACTTATTGGTTTTCTTACGTCATTCATTCGATGACCTGCAAACAGTTCCATCTTTCATTTCTTTGCTGCGGTGAATCTATTCATTCATTCATTCATTCAGCTATTCGTTTGTTCGGTCGTGTTCTTTCATTCATGGACAATCTCGACTCACAAGGATTCTGTGCCAGTTTGCTGTTATTGAACAATTGGTCCGTCTCGAAGACAAGGAGCGACATATTAATATCCGTCTCCGAAGAATTCACCAGACTTACATGAAATATTAATAGATATTTATTTGACGAGAATGTTTACTTTTAGAAAACAGAACTGGGACAAAAAAAGTGATATCGATAACGTTTATAGGCAGGGTCGGATGAATGCAAACTGATGCCGTAAGCACAGTCCAACAATAATGCCCTCCCCAGATAATATCTAGAAAGAGAGCTACTGCTTTCAATTTTGTTTCACTATTTATTCTTATATAAATCTTAAATATGAATGATGCAAATTTTCTTCTTCTTTTTCTTCTTCTTCTTCTATGTACCATGTCCTTTCAGGACGTGCACGATCATGGCTCTCCACTTTTCCTATCCCTTCTAGTTCTTAGTAATGTTTACCTTTTTACTATACTCATAACTCCTTCAAATCTAGTGTTAAATGTTATCCTTACTAAATATCCTCATAATCTACACTTCTTACCGGCTTCACCTGTTATGTCTATACAACATCATTCAATAACCTCTACCTTGAGTGGCTCTAGTGTCTTGTACTGGGGTTTATATGTAACGTTTTCCGTGATCTGTTACAATACTCGACAGATTGTTATATTTTTGCACTTGCTTGAGTATAACATTCCCCATTTCGTAGCTCGCATCTTGGGTTGCCCAAGATAACGACTATATATTCTATTTTCTTAGAATTGAAGGTTAGTCCTTTCTTCCAGCTTTCCTTTACTACTCTGTCTAAGATTCTCTGCAGTTTTCTTTTTGTGCTTTCCATTAGTGCGGTGACATCTGCGTATTTCATGTTTTTAAGATTGTGTCCACCAATAATAAAGCTTACAAAATTAATTAACTAATTAACAAAAAAAATAGGATAAATAGTTTTCATAAATAGTTTTTTCCAGCAATTAGTTTTAGCACAAATATGGTCTGGTTACTACAAGACACAATACCTTCAAATGAAAAGAAATTTCTTTTGATGCTCTAAGCAGGAAAGTAGGCTTGGAGAATTTGACACTCATAGAACATATCGGAAGCAAAATGAACAGGGGAAGGCAACAGCCCACCGACTTGACGAGCTTATGTGACTGGATGGCAAAGTCTTGGCAAAGCGACAAACGTTGCTAAGTGCTACAAAGATTAGGAGGTTTTCGAAGGCTAAGATCGCCCACGCCCTGAAGTGACACGGCACATAGAACAAGAAGAAGCATGTGCTTATTTTGTTTAATGGTTAAACTGATGAAACAAAGAGGGGTAGAGACAGGTAGAGATTTTTAGACGGCACCAATTTTAGCACAACACCAAATTTCTCAGGATATCGAGAATTAAAGAATATTGGATGGGCGCAAAATCTTTAAGAAGAAAAAAACGTTTTCCTGTTGCTAGTTTTTTTTTAAAAAAAAAGCTCTAGGGACTTTTGCACCTATCTAATCCTGTTCAAACAAGACTACTTTTCAAAACTCGTGATGACCGGAGATTGGCAGCTGATCTCTCATATGATCTAGCTCTAACAGCTCAGTAGGAGAAAAAAACTGGCCTGTTACATTCAATGCCTCGAAAACCAAACTAGATACATTCCATCATCGCCAGTCAAACCCAGAACTAACACCAGTCTCGATGAATGGATGCTTCCTCGGTGGGACTTGAGAGACTATTGGACCTTAAACTCACCCCTAGAACTCGTGCATATCATTCATCACTAAAGATGCAGGAAAAATGGTCGGTTCCCGGTACCGCTCCAGTAAGTACCTGACTCGTTGTGCTACATTTACAAGAGCCAAATCAGGCCTAAAATTGAGTGCTATTGTCATATTTGGATGGGAGCTGCCGAGTCCTCTTTCCAGTCTCGGTACTGTCTAAAAGCTTCTCCGAGTTCTTACGGGTGACAAATTATTTTCCACCCTCCAACCCCTCTCGCACAGATGGGATTTGGCAAGCTTTTAACTGCTCTATCGCTACTTCCATGAAATGAGCTCGAACGAACTGCATTCCTTGGTTCTGTCTGTTCTAAGCTTCACGGTCAGGAACCCGCCATGCCATCCACATTGTCGCAAACCATCCTCATTTCATCCGCATTTCATTGTTGAGAAGTAATTTCCACTCGAATGGCTTCTTCCCGCGAACGACTGCTCTATGGAACCGACTCCCAAGAGAATGTTGACCCGATCACTACGGTCTTAACCTGTGCAAGTCTAGCGTTGACTGTTATGTTTCTCTCCTATCCGCATAAGCTACTTCTTACTCTGTAACCCTCTACCTTGAGTAGCCTTTGGGCCTTGTACAGGGTGAACCTCACTGTAAAAACATGGCGTCACGGATTATTAATTATTACAGTGTAACCCGGATATAAGAGACCCGGATATAAGAGACCCGGATATAAGAGAGATTTTATCTGGTCCCAAATTAAAGCCTGTGTTAATAAAACAAAATAGACCAAACCCGGATATAAGAGAAACCCGGATATAAGATACTTCTTCTCCGGTCCCGTCAACTCTCTTATATCCGGGTTACACTGTATAAATTATTAATTATTATTAATTATAATAAATTATTAATTATTATAAATTGCCTAGTCCAAAGTACCAATAAAGAAACGCTGCTCCGTCCAAATTCGCTAACAATGGTGTGTAATGGTAAATTATTACCATGCTGTTTTATTATATATACACAGTACGACACAGTACGACAGATATTTCAAAGGAAAATGAAAGCTGACGTAACGTAATGTTACGCGACAGGCGTCAGATTTTAATATCCCTTTTTCTTTTTATCAAAGCCATTGATATGACAACTTTCAATTTCACTCAGGAAATAAAAAAAAAAACACCGGGAACGTAGCAGAAGCCAACCACAGCGACTCGAAGATATCTAGATTCTCGCAAGTGGCCAGGTCCTTCGTGATCAAGGTCAGTAATGAGCTCTGACAGATACCCGTCCTCCATGGTCAAGAGATCGAAACATTCTAAGAGGTCAGACGTCGTTAGAATGTTGAGTGGGGTGTTGAGTTGAGTGCGTCCCGCAGGAGCAGATTATCAATTATGACTCCAGTCAGTCGCGATCAAAAACCATCACCGAACAATGCGACTTGAGGTGACATGCGAAGTTTACTATCGATATGAAATAAGGGAAACTAGTCCCGAATTAGATCTCTCTTTCTTTCTTCTTTCCACGTCCGTATACTGCAGGGTCTCTCAACTCCAGAACGCGAAATGATCTTATGTGTTTTCTGCTCCTAAACACTTGAATATCATTGGTCATTGTTGAGAAAGTCAGAAGCTATGTCATTACATCAAACTAGTAAAGTATTACATAGATAGAGAGATAATGAACATACCGAGATAGATAGATAGATAGATAGATAGATAGATAGATAGATAGATAGATAGATAGATAGATAGATAGATAGATATAAACTGACCGAGATAGATAGATAGATAGATAGATAGATAGATAGATAGATAGATAGATAGATAGATAGATAGATATAAACTGACCGAGATAGATAGATAGATAGATAGATAGATAGATAGATAGATAGATAGATAGATAGATATAAACTGACCGAGATAGATAGATAGATAGATAGATAGATAGATATGAACAGACATAGATAGATAGATAGATAGATAGATAGATAGATAGATAGATATAAACTGACCGAGATAGATAGATAGATAGATAGATAGATAGATAGATAGATAGATAGATAGATAGATAGATAGATATATAGATAGATAGATATGGACAGACATAGATAGATAGATAGATAGATAGATAGATAGATAGATAGATAGATAGATAGAAACTGACCGAGATAGATAGATAGATAGATAGATAGATAGATAGAAACTGACCGAGATAGATAGATAGATAGATATGAACAGACATAGATAGATAGATAGATAGATATAAACTGACCG
>OZ038498.1:62429832-62442332 GCA_964036315.1 Acanthosepion esculentum | reverse complement strand
AGAAAGAAAGAAAGAAAGAAAGCAAGAAAGAAAGAAAAAAGAAAAAAGAAAGTGTTATGGTAAAGAAAGTAAATATTAGAAATATGACAAATAAATACAAAAGGGAAAGAAAGAAAGAAAGGGATTAATGAGAGAAGAAAGAAAGAAAGAAAGAAAGAAAGAAAGAAGCATTAATAAGAAAAATTGAAGCAAAAACGAGAGAATTTAATAAGAACGAACGGTAAAAGAAAGAAGGGACTCAAGAAAGTATGAATGAAAGAATGAAAGAAAAATAAATTAATAAGAGGCCAAAGAAAGAAAGAAAGAAAGAAAGAAAAAAGAAGTAAAGAAAGAAAGAAAGAAAGAAAGAAAGAAAAAAGAAAAAAGAAGTAAAGAAAGAAAGAAAGAAAGAAAGCCAGAAAGAAAGAAAGAAAGAAAAAAGAAGTAAAGAAAGAAAGAAAGAAAGCAAGAAAGAAAGAAAAAAGAAGTAAAGAAAGAAAGAAAGAAAGAAAGCAAGAAAGAAAGAAAAAAGAAAGTGTTATGGTAAAGAATGTAAATATTAGAAATATGACAAATAAATACAAAAGGGAAAGAAAGAAAGAAAGGGATTAATGAGAGAAGAAAGAAAGAAAGAAAGAAAGAAAGAAAGAAAGAAGCATTAATAAGAAAAATTGAAGCAAAAACGAGAGAATTTAATAAGAACGAACGGTAAAAGAAAGAAGGGACTCAAGAAAGTATGAATGAAAGAATGAAAGAAAAATAAATTAATAAGAGGCCAAAGAAAGAAAGAAAGAAAGAAAGAAAGAAAGAAAGAAAGAAAAAAGAAGTAAAGAAAGAAAGAAAGAAAGCAAGAAAGAAAGAAAGAAAGAAAAAAGAAGTAAAGAAAGAAAGAAAGAAAGCAAGAAAGAAAGAAAGAAAGAAAGAAAAAAGAAGTAAAGAAAGAAAGAAAGAAAGCAAGAAAGAAAGAAAGAAAGAAAGAAAGAAAGAAATAGTTATTAATAAGTGAGATGTGAAAGACACAAAAAAAAACAGGAAAGAAACGCATTACGTGCGAAAACGAGAATAAAAATGAATTCCTTCATAAATAAATGAAACAAGATGTTTAAATTTGATCCGGCCGGGTAGAAGCGAAAGATTCGCGGGTGGTGGGTGGGGGGATGAAGTGGTTCCTTGGAACTAGTGCCTGGGCAACGGGTTTGAAGAATGAGATGTAATCGATGGGAGCTGAAATTTATTCACAGTTTTCGATCGCCGAGGGCCGCACATTGTGTTGCTGAGTCATTGCATCCACATGCACACACACACACACCCCGCCGCCCGCCTGCTCTTCCGAGATAAGCAATCCAGATCGGAATAGCAAAGCACAAAGTCTAAACAGACTAAAAAAAAAACGTCATCAATGGCGAAGAAACAAGAATTATCATGGACGCGAGTCAGTATTCACTATATTTTTTTCTGATTTTTATTACTGTTGCATTATTTTCCGTTTCTAATGACAAACAAGGAAATCGTTGCTCTCCGGCAAGCGTGGCAATTAAAAATGGTGTCGCCATTTACAAGACCAATACATTAACCTGAAAACTTGAGTCAAGTCCTTAAATAGCTTCATCATATCGAAATGTTCATATGGATGTCATGCATGGCACCATACTAATTCAGAACTATCTAAAATATCAACTGTATCCATCAATGGCGTAAAAATGGCTTTGAGCGATCAAAACCTGAGAGGATTATCCCTCTTCAAACATTTTGATTTAGGGCTACAGAATCACAAACGAAGAATTGTACCAGATAATAGAAACCACATCACTCGAGGACTTTCAAAAGCAACAAACACTAAAAATGGATATCACGTGTAACTCAGAAAAAATAATTACATAATCAATATGTTGACGTTTCACACTACTTCAAACAAAAGGTTAGGAAGGAAACCACCATCAATACGATAACAGCTACTAGAACCTCTTATCCTGAAAAATTGTTTAAAAGAGAAAGAGTTCATAAATTTCAAACGAGAGAAGTACTGGCTGCTCGATCAATGAATGCTGAATGTTTCCTTATTAGGAAACGGCTAATGCTACCATTAGCATTCTCAGAGTCATGTTAGTAATTCAACGAACAAGAATTGAGCTCACTATACTTGTGAACTGGTTTGCAATATAGCTTTT
Source organism: Acanthosepion esculentum (assembly GCA_964036315.1). Taxonomy (NCBI): domain Eukaryota; kingdom Metazoa; phylum Mollusca; class Cephalopoda; order Sepiida; family Sepiidae; genus Acanthosepion; species Acanthosepion esculentum. Next base: position 62,440,185 of record OZ038498.1, on the reverse strand, counting down.
TTACTTAAAGTTGCCGGTAGATGCCACAAAGAAAAGTAATTTTACATAATTTTGTACAAGGCTATTGAAATTGGATTCCAATAGAAATTCGAACACTCAACTTGTTCAAATGACTTGATCTATGACCTTAATTATCGTTCCCTGGTCAACAACCCTTTTTACATACTGAGGATTTGTTTAATCAAATTTCCACACGGCTTCACAGTGGGCCTGAATATATTTGTATGAATAAAAAATATAGAAAGCAATTTGGAATTTTTTTACTTTGACATATTTCGACAATGAGCAGACATCATCAGTAAAATGAAGGATTTTTTTCACTAGAAAATCTACATTAACGAAACAAAACGTAATTCATGTTCAGCATCTGAATGCTGCATTTTTACACTAGAAGTATCGTTATAGAAATTAGATTTTCATTTATTTCAGTTCAAAATTAAACAACACATTCCATGCACTTGCGTTTCATCAAAAACTTTGTGAACACAATTTTGATTTGGAAAAAAGTGTTATTAAAGGTGAATATAATTTACTCAACTGATCCATTAGTCTCCTACAATTAATATATGACCAGACTATTTCTTTTTATCTCCCCCTCTTCTTACTAAATTAGTACTTAAAGATTGTGGGATACGTAGTACTTAAAATTCGTTATTTTGATGTCATTTTTATTTTCGCCAGCGAAAACGTCCTTTTGTAGCACGGGTGTCGCGACGGTTCGACCCAGTGCTCGAGTACAGACGAAATTCGATCTTCACTCCTCTGTGATCAAGGAACACAACGTGGGTCTCAGCAGATGAAAGAACGAAGCGTCAAGCAGAGTACCATCATTTGACCTGCGGCAGTACTGACCGGTGTGGGAAGAACCCAGAGTCGAGTCGGGCCAGGCGTGTTATAATAGAGCTCAGCTCTGGAACTAGAACTCCTGGAAGTGAACAAATATGATATCAATAAAACAATATTTTGCTGCTTGTTTTGTAGAAATACCAGATTCTAGAGAAATATTTGCTTTGACTGGTATATTGCTGCTTGCTTTGGGTGTTGTTTTGTTGATATACAGGTATTGGAATTTGCTTTTCTGTATGTAAGGTATGTTACTTCATGTACCATATTTCTGTTTTGTTTTTTGTTTTGTTTTTTTTTGGCGGGGGGGGTCTCTATTACCGCATGTACCAGTGTTTACTGATACCAGTAGATTTCTTTGTAGCTATGAATTCACTGTATGTGCTGATGTTGCTCCCAGAAAAACAACTAAAACAATTTTCAGTAAATGCATGATGAAATGTACCAAAATTCTTCTTTTCCAAAAAGTTGTCCTGGTAATTAAATCTGACCTCAGTTCTATTAAAATAAGTACAAGTACTAATACTGTGATTTTTCATGCTTAGTGAGAATGACACATAAAGGTAAGGTTATAATTTTTTATCTTTTCGGTTGAGGATGTGTGCATTTGCTTTTCCTAAATATTCCATGCCAAAATCTGAGTGCGTCCAATGCGTGGGTGCGACCAATAGGCCGGCAAATATGGTAAATAAAAATAAAAACAAAAAATAAGAATCTGTCTTAATTCTTCTTAAAACTTCTGTCTTCCTAATTCCTGTTTTTTGTTCCGTAATAGTGTTTTATTGTTTGCTCTCTCTCTAATCCCTTGCGTCTTAGTGGTTTTATTGCCTTGCTTGGGGTGAAATGATTAAAAAATAGTTGAAAGTAGTTAAAATCTAATTTCTATAACGATTCAGTTAAAGTGAAAATCATACGTTCAGATGGTTAATGTTAAATCATATCTTATCTCATATCGTTTTTCTCGTGAAATAAATTTGCTTTTCTAATGAAGACGATCCATCGGTGAAAGATGTCAAAGTAGAAATTTTCCAAACTGCCTTATATATTAGCCATTTGCCTGTACAATTAAGTTTCAAATAGATGGGGTAGCTGGAATTTTGTTTTTGTCTTTTTCTGTCTGAATTCCTGGGATGAGGAGCTAGCATTATTTCCATTATTTACTTTCAGACTAATGTCCACATCTTTGTTATTATTATTACAACGTTTCAACCGTTATGCCCTGTCCTTCTTCAGGTATATGTAACATCCGAACTCAACACTTTTAATCTACCGTGGTAACTTGTTCTCGTTCAACTACCCATGCACAGGGATATCTCGTGTAGTTCTTATTTTTACTGCTGCATAGTCATTGCTCATCCTTTTCCGGCAGAGTCTGAGCCTGTACTACACGAACCAAGGGATGAACTCACAATTAGTATTCCACCAAATTCATAAACGGACTCTTGACTAAAACCTGAGGGTCCAACAACCGAAACGTCGGGAAAACACGAAACACTACAGGACATTAGTCCTAATGTTTCTGTAATGAAGTACTTAATCCTACGATGCTAATTTTCTGAATATCTAATAAAAAGTGTGGTTGGAATAAGGATTTCCGGGGTGATTTTTTCTCCAAAATAGAGTGAACGTCATGGCCCGTCTAATTTGAAAGTCAAAGGTATGCATATTTATGTGTGCTGTGCGGGCAGGTATCATGGTAAACGACACAAAAATTGAGAGCTCATTAGAATAACTGCTAGTAAAATATTGATGAAAAAGACAGAGGGAAGCCACATAATGTCTGTGGAAAAGTGACTGATGACCGGTCAGGTTTCGTTTTGTAGCATCTAACCATGTTGGACCATTCCTGTTTTCAATTTCCCTATCTCCTATTGCAGTCATTCGACTGCACAAAGACGCCGATAAAATAAAGACTGAAAAAGGAGATAAGAAAAGTGATACGATTTCACCTAAAGTATTTACGGGAAAACCTTGAAATTGTCTTCCGGAAAATGAACTGCTTAAATTTGCTATATTTGTAGGGGAAAGTGCTCAGTATCAGGTATGAATCCTTTTCTTCTCTCCCCCCCCCCAGCTATGGGTAAATAGCAGGACAGCCTTGGATGACAACTGGTCTACAGCAGAAAGAAATGGCAACCTCCTGCTGGAAAAATCTGCTTCGTCAGTCATGTATCGAAAGATACATGATCGCCTAAGCGTGTAACTGATCCATCACATTACCCGCACATCCAAACTTAAAACACCTGGTATTCCTAAGCGGTCACCTATCTAGGTACTGACCAGTCGCGACGAGAACTGGTGTTTCAATGTGATATGGCCGGAAGCCAGCCTGTGTGTGTGTGTGTGTGTGTGTGTGTGTGTGTGTGTGTGTGTGTGTGTGTGTGTGTGTGTGTGTGTGTGTGTGTGTGTGTGTGTGTGTGTGCGCGCGCGCTTCAAATCACGAGGTTTCAATATTTAATAGTTCCTTTAATATTGGCAATACGGTAACAATACGGCAACACAGTATATACTGGGTTAATAGAGTTAATCTCGAAGGCCTTCTTTATAGAAACTGTAAAGCAAAATACTATAAAATTTAATTAGAATTAAATTTAAACAATGCGTTAAAATTCCAGGCCCTTTCTTGACCTTTCACCTACGCTATATAAGAAAACTAATCGTTTAATAAAAATTGAAAACTATTCCGGTTAATAAAATATGGTAACCTATCATATTTAAGGGAGAAATTGTCCATGTTCTTTTCAATAATTCATACATCTAAAAGTTAAATTTCATTGGAATAACTCAGTTATAATTTAGTGTTTTTTTTTATATTATCAATGTATCTTATACGTGTGAAACACGGCAAGTTACACATTAGATTAGCTATAATAAAAATAATATATTTTCTTCCCTTGACTACTCTTCGCCCATCGTTTGAAACGTTAAAATGTTAATGAAACAAAAAGAAAGAAAATACAATTTTTATTTTTATTTTATTTTATTTATTTATTTATTTATTTATTTTATTTTATTTTATTTTTTTTTTTTTTTGCATAAGATGATGGGTTTTGAAACCTGAAGCGAGGAAGGCAAAAATTACAATCCTCTGCGATTGTGACCGCACTGCATGCTGGGATCTATCACTCTTGGCAACAGTGTATCAAATGTTGACAAGTCATTGAGATTTTTCAAAAACGAAAAACATCGTCTGGTATCATTTTCAACCTCGTAGTTGATTTTAGACGGGAAGAGTTTATTCCCAGCATCATGATACAATTTTTTTTATTTTTTTTTTTTTTGGTGGGGGGTGCTTTTCTGGTTTTTGTATTTCTTTTCTCTGTGAATTTTTTAATATTTTCTTTGATGTTGTCCAGAACCTTTTTTTTTTTCCTATTTAATGAAGTTGTCATTTATTAAGAAATAAAAATAAAATACCAAATAAACTTTTTCAACTGGGAATTAAATAATTGAATATTTATGCGTCTTTTTAACAATAATTATAAATAATAAATTACTTTTCGTGCAATTTTTTTAAAATTCTGTTGGGAAAACATTAAAAATGGGAACAGGAAGCAATGAAAAAAAGAAGAAAAAATTGAAGACAGAAAAAAAAGTGTAAGGATATTTTGTTCGAAGAGAAAGGAATAGACTAAGAAGAAACAGTGAGAAATGCAATAAAAATGATAAGAAAAAAAGTCTCAAAGAAAGAAAGAAAGAAAGAAAGAAAGAAAGAAAACACTGAAGTAGAAGAAAGGAGGAATAAAAAAGAAAGAAAAACATTAAAGAAATAAGATTTTTCTTCTTTCTTTCTTTTTTTATTCCTTTTTTTTCCTGCGACCTCAAGAAGAAAGAAAAGATACAAAGAAAGAAGAAAAGAAGGAAGAAATAAAGTAAAAGAAAGGATGAAGAGGGAGCAAAATCACTGAAAAATAAGAATAAAACAACAAGGGATAAGAAAGAGAAGGGAAACATACGAAAAACGTTGAGGAAAGAAGAAAAAGTCAAGAGAAAGAAGAAAGGAAAGTTAAGAACAACAACAGTATTATAATAATAATAATAATAATAATAATAATAATAATAATAATAATAATAATAATAAATTATAAAAAAGGAACCTGCCAACTAATTGATGACTTGCTCATAGAATGCCAGTATTTCTAAAGAAGAATTTCAAAAACTGTCAAATTATAAGGACCTGCAATTTCAAGTAACAAAAATGTGGAACTACGATTATCTCTGCTGTGATAGGCGCATTCGGTATGATAAAGATGGGTACCAAAAATCATGCGAGTAAAAATCCCGGACACATCAGCATCTCAGAGATACAAAACATGATTCTGTGCGGAACTGCACATATCATCCACAAAAAACCTCTCCAACTAAACGAAATACCCCAAATGTGAATAGATAACTCTCTTCCAGTGCCATTTTTGCCCATAGACGCCGGAGGGGACTTGGTAATTAGTCGCTTAAAATTACTCTGGCAGGATGATACCACAAGTAATAATAATAATAATAATAATAATAATAATAAATTTGAGAAAACATGCCACCACGAGACAAGCATTTGATATCTCAAATAAACATCTAAGAACATAAAAATAATATAGTCCATGAAATAAACTCGTAACTAAAGAAAACGAAACCTCTCCGATTGTAGAAATTGCCGTTCTAACAAAACATAACGTGAAACTAAGAGAGTGAAAAGCTGAAGAAATATCCCGACCTTAAGCAAAAAAGAAAAAAAATAAGAAGGCGAGAACTCTGAACAACAGGAATTTATTTTTTCAAAAATAGTGAAAAAAAAATTATAGACGTCATTATTCAGATGGGCATATTATTAAAAACATTAAAAATACTACAGTGGATGTTGAAGTTTTAAACATACCTATAGTTACTTCATTACCAGATAATAAAGAGATAATGGTTCTCCGCAGCTTCCTTTTCTATAAAAATTGTCATTGAGTTCACCTTCAAAACTAGTCAGCTCATATCGCCTTGCCATTTAAGCCATAGCTGGAGAGAGGAGGGAATTTGAAGTCGGCCTACAGATTACCATTTTCTGCGTCGCTAGCTGTTATGCCACCTTCACATCCGGAGGGATTACTTACAGAGCACAAAATTAAATTTTTTGGGCTTATAAAAAAAAGAAAGAAAAAGGACATAAAACAGTTAAACACTGGGAACTGGTCAAAAGATTTAGCTTCGATTGAAGGTCAGGTCATTTTTTTTTTCAAAAAGTGATGGCTAGTGGGGCTGATACAAGACCGGCGCAGTTTTTTTTTGTTTGTTTTTTTTTTTTTTCAGCTAGTTTTCTTTTCCCTCCTAGCTGGCCTGGCGACTTGCAGAAATAGTATCCGCACAAGGCAGAGGCTGCTGTAGAAAATTTTTTAAAATAACATAATTTGCGGCTTTCATATCAAGACTGACTGTAACATTCTCACGACATTGTATATGCTTGAATTGATATTTGGCTATAGTTGTTGTTCCGTAGTGGTCAAAAGCGGTAGTGTCATTGGTCCACAGCTGTTTTCTGGCTAATACAACAGGAGAAATATTTTCTTGTAGTATTAAATAGCACAACGCATATAGTCTATATAGGCTACTTTTATTGCATCCGGTAGGGAAATTTTTCCGACTACTTGTCAGTGACGGAGAGAGTGCCGTAAGAAAAATTCCCCTATCATAGAATCGACTACATATGCCTTATGCGTCAAAGATTCTCACTGAAGAATTTGGGATGAAGAAACTCCTTTTTTAACAGAAAATCGCGCTAATTGCCGATTCGTCAATTCACAGGCCAATGAAAAGGCACTGCTACATTCTTCCTTGTTTTTTGTCTTTTTTTACGGGTCTTTCAACCGTCAACTAACTCTATCAAATATATTGTAGTTCAGAAATACGATATATTTCCAACAACCTGCGTGGATGTTTTTTAGTTAATAAATCATTCTTTTTTTTTTTAAATGTTTACACCTAAATTATTCTTCTCCGTTTCACCCAAACAATATTACACTGACCCCCAATATTCAAACAACAAAATAGTATTTAAAAGCAAGATAAAAAAGGATTTACCAGATCTTGGATAGAGTTGCACCAGCAGATTATAAGATTATAGGATGAAGATAGAAGAAAGTGAAAAATTGAAAAAAATATCAGGATATTTATAGGGAGCTGGAAGAAAGAACATGAGAGAGCAGTACATATAATATTTTAGCGCACTTCGAAAAGCGCCAAACTCTCCAGAATTGAAATTAGATAAATAAAGTTTAGAGGAAGAATTGAAAATGTCCAGACGACAACTGAGCTCGATGTCTGCCAGGATACTGGGGAAGGTTCTGGAGATGTGTGGAAAATTTATGTTATTCAATCTCTAGTAATAACTACCAGACATCTGAACATGCAAAATGCATGAAATAATAATTATAATAATTCTCCCAATACGACACCACGCATGGTTGTCTTGTCTTCTGATTGAGGTGTTAACAGGTACACGTTTTGTCTTGGTCAATTAAGATGCTCTACTCTCCAAATCAATAATAATAATAATAATAACCGCAAACAAAAAAGAGCCTCCTTATTTATATGGCAGTCCATGCAGACTGCAATGTATCTTTGAAGATCTTCAAAAAGCAACAAAATACAAGGATCTTGAAATCGAAATCTCAAAAATGTGGCACATGGGAACATCAACAATCCCTGTTGTAGTTGGAGTCCTCGGATTGGTTGGGAAAAATTCCAGTAGTCTCATTGAAGGGATTCCTGGAAGCCCATGCCTTGAAGAAATATAAAAAATTGTTCTCACGAGTACTGCCTACACCTTATGACGGGATCTATGTAAAAAGCGTGCGTGCGTGCGTGCGTGCGTGCGTGCGTGCGTGCGTGCGTGCGTGCGTGCGTTTTAATTGGTCGGTGGAAAATGTCATGATGCCATTTCTAACCTTAGGTCTCTGGGCGGGACCCGGAAAGAAATCAAAGGAAATAAAATAATAATAATGTAGAAAAGAAGGAATATTGAATTTCCAACACAAATGAAAACTCATAGGATATAAGATTACTTAATAATTTAAAATCTGTCATAATTTATAATAATTCGCATGTCGTTTCCCGCTAGTTTATAACAAAATGAAAACGCACGCACTTCTTAAAAAAACTCGCATTCGTTACTAATTGACAAGCATCTTGCTGCCTGTATGTCTGGCAACGAAAAATCACTTACAGTTTCTTTCAAAATTCATAGTTTTTTTTTCTCAGAAATGACACTTTTTCCTTCATTAATTGTTTCTTTTTTTTTCCTTTTCTTTCTTTTCGAGAATGATTCGAAACTTAAATATGAAGAAAGAAAATAAAGAAACAATCCTGAATTGGCGTATTGATTGCAATTGCTCGTTCTTCCGTTTTCTAGTTGGTGGCTCAAAATCCAGTTACATGAGAAGGATCCTGGTTCGATCTCTTCTATCAAACGTAATCAATAAAAACAGACAGCCGAGAATCTTCGCATCGCAAAGCTTCGGTCAGGTGTATGATAAACCATATCCGGCAACAAGGCCTCTGATTAGAACGTTTTAAGTAGCGTAGAACTATCACTTAGTTGCTGTTGTTCCCAGATCCACTCTGACCCGGAGTGGTAGTACCTGTTTGGGTCCAGGCTATGGGTAAATAGTGAACCCGCAAACTGGGGTGAAAACATTATGAAAGTATAAAAATACATTTTTGTAGTAAGAATACAAGCAATACATGTTCATATTAAAAATCATTTCTAGCAATACATTATTGGAAAAGGAAGAGAAAAATGACCAGCAATACATTTTTGAAAAGCATTATCAAAGCTTCCAAGAAAATTAAATTTCGGCATTAAATGATCCATAAGGGGTTGATATGACGTTAAACAACCCAAACCAAAAGTAAAATGTGGCACATTTGATTCCTATTGAATAAAACATATTATTACAGACACAATCAAAGTGTAAGAATGGCTGGTGAGATAGTCCAGTAGGCCATTACTGTTGAGTACGGTATTCGATTCTCAGTGGGTGTCCTATTTGTGACCTTGTACCAGACTTAGCTAAGCTTAGTATACAATTTATGAAGAACTGAAGTCACTCAAAAAACACTGATAGGCACTCAGCATATGATTAAGCAAGCTGCAATTGATTTTGGATTTTGTTATTTTTACATATATATATATATATATATATATATATATATATATATATATATATATATATTCACCTCAAGCAAGGCGATAATATCGTTAAGACGCAGGGTTACCGGGACTGAAGGAGAAGAATTTAGTGAGTGTAAGTGAGAAAAATTGATTTTGGATTTTGTTATTTTTACATATATATATATATATATATATATATATATATATATATATATATATATATATTCACCTCAAGCAAGGCGATAATATCGTTAAGACGCAGGGTTACCGGGACTGAAGGAGAAGAGTTTAGTGAGTATAAGTGAGAAAAAAGACAATAAATGAACAGGATTCAGGCGGACTTAAGATGGCGATTGACGTTGCATTTAATTTTATGAACACTGTAGGTGGCAAGGAAGCAAGAAATTGGGAGTTTCACACGCAATGCTAATATTTCGGGGATTATTCGAACCATTCTCAGAACATTAACTGATACTATTATTATTATTGTTATTAGTAGTAGTAGTAGTATTTTCTGTCTGCATTTCTCGGATGATGAGTTATCGCTATTCACACGCGGACTATTTTCCTCATCTTTGTTGTTATTATCAAAATATTTCGGCCGCCGTGCTCTCAGAAGCTTGTCGATCCAGGTAATATTCAGGTAATTTAAAATTGAACCTTTTATTTAATGTACAGCGGTAGATTGACCAGTCACAATAGCCTAGTGGGTTAAGGCATTGGTTCGTGAATTTGACAGAAAAAGAGGTGACAGCAAGTCTTCAACAGCAACAAAGTAAAAACTGAAGACTCGGTGAGTGGAGTCAAGCGTGACAAGTAGCAAGTACTCGTCAGCAGGCAGGTTATGCTTAAGACTCCAAGTTCTCCACTCAGAAATGAGACAAGAACCTAACATTAAAGCGTTCGTTCGTGAGTTAAGTGACATAGTAATCACTGCACGGGGCAATGTGTACTTGGACTCAGTGAAAACGAGGCGAGCAATAACTCAGTCAGTCAGTAATGTGCCATGCGTGATACACGCATAGGCGATCATGTATCTTTCGATACATGACTGACGAGGCAGATTTTTTCCCGCAGTAGGTTGCCATTTCTTTCTGCAGTATACCAGTTGCTATCCAAGGCTATAGAACCAGATCTGTCCAGCTATTTACCCATAGCTGGGGGAGGGAGAAAAGAATTCATACTTTTCCCAAGCGTATTAGCACGTAGGTGAGTGTAATGGATTTCGAACTCGGCTCTCCGATTCCCCAATACAAGCCGCTATCCATTGCAGTAAAGTGAAAACCAAAGGTGTAAGCGCTCTCTAGTAACTGCATCTAGCTATTTCAACAGTAAAACTCAGTCAGTTATGTGCCATGCGT
>OZ038498.1:62374832-62419832 GCA_964036315.1 Acanthosepion esculentum | reverse complement strand
TACAATCTTAATCTCTTTACGTCTAAGGTCAAACGTTATCGTTCCTATCTTCTGTCGTAATCTACACTTCTTAGTTAACTGCTCCTCCTCCTACGTCTATACAAGAATATCATTTAGTAATTCTCTCCCTTGAGTGGTTCTTGAGTCTTGTACTGGATGAATAAAAAATATCAGTAGGTTATAATAAAAATGCACAAAAAACAAATAAAAATGATTTACTAATGTTTGAAAGTGCTCAAATGCATACTTTCTTCATCTTCTATGTGTCGTGTCCCTCCAGAACATAGGCGATCATAGCTCTCCACAATTTCCTGTCCGTTGTATCATTTAATAAATTCTTGTCTTTTCGCTATCTCTCCTAGTCCCTATTCTGCCAACCATCTACACAAGCTCGTTAGGTAGGTTATGCTCCGCTTTCCTCTGCTCCTCTTACCTGCAATATGTCTTGTGAGTATCAGATTTTCTAAGCCCTCTTTTCTCATTATGTGCCTTAGACATTTCAACTGTCCCTACTTGATATTAAGCATAAGTTTTCTTTTTGTTTCCATTTTCTATAAAAGTCATGGTGTTCTCACCATCCTTCTGTAGAAACACATTTGCATGACCTTTCCTTTTCATCTGTGAGATTTTCCAGTATTCACTGGCATATTCGAGGACCGACATTACATAAAAGTTAAGTACTATTTCTTTGTTTCGAACGATATTTTTCTTTTTTTTCAGTACTTTGTTTAGCTTTTGAAAGATATTTTTCTTCGGATTTCGGTATCACACACTTCGTTCTCTGTTAAAACATTTCTTAGCTATACTTGCTTGATTTTAGCATCTTCAGTTTATAATTCTCATGTTGGGTTCATCTTTTTCTTTTTTTTTTTCAGTCTTCTTACCGGATTCTGTAGCCTTGGATGGCAACTGGTCTACCGCAGAAAGAAATGTCAACCTACTGCGGGGAAAAATCTGCCTCGTCAGTCATGTATCGAAAGATACATGATCGCCTAAGCGTGTTTTATGGCACATAACTGACTGACTTCTTACAATTGACGTTTAGTTCTTTTTTCTCTCTCTTTTCTTTATTACCTTCTGTAGCAGTTCCTGTATTTTTCCTTTCTGTGTCTGCTATCAACACCTTGTCATCTGCGTGTCAGATTTTGATTTGAATCCTGGCAGAACTTTTAATTCTCTCAGGATTGCTTCACTGTAAAGATAGAATAGTTCTGGTGAGAAGACCCATCCTTGTTTTACACCGCTTTCTATATTTTGTATATATACCGAATTTATTTTAGATCGAAACAACTGAAATGCATTTGATTTCGTCACAGGTCACCAGTCTTCCCCGTAACAAAAAGCAATGTCACGAACACAGCTAAGATGCTGTGGCCTCTATCGATTGTTAGCAGAGGCAGCCTTTTGATTCTACTGCTCCTGTATCCCATGGAAACTAAAGAACGCTGGAGTTACCTATTGTACATGTCTGGTACCCGAATGCAGATGTGATTTTAACCAGTGTCGCTTCTGGTCACGATCATTAAAGACCCGTGGTCAGCCACTGTGCTCTCAAAGATGATGGATAATGTCTTCCATCGAGTATTCCAACATGTGCTTGTAGGCTTGGATGTGCGGGTGGTGTAATCGATAACAGTGCCGAATTGGTAATCGGTAAGCCGAGTTCTAATCTTAGTCGGTTTCGTCATATTACGCGTAAATAGAAAAGTATGAATCCACATTCCCCCCCACCACCACCACCAGCTATGGGTTGATTATTAGGATGTGTATCAGTAAATCGTTAGTAACGCCCAAAAAATTTATTAAAATCTAAAAATATTTTCTGGTTTTAAATAACCCGCAAAAGGTTGATATGCCGTAGAAAACAAATCAATGCATCAGTTATTCTACGCACGCAAGTAATACCTTAGATCGAGGTATGTTAAAGGTCCCCACGATTTCAGAAATTGAATATGCCGTCCCTCTAGTACCCACTATCATACCCTGTTTATACATACGAGGGCTAGCTGGAAATTTCATAGGCTGACCAAGATATAAATGTACCAGAATACAACAGTAAGTCGGCCAGCTACTGTATTCTGGTACACTTGCATGTCTTTTAGTCTACCAACTGGTATGTCGACTTAGATTTATATCTTGTTCTTAAGTTGCTGAACATAAGAACAATCATCTAAGCTACAAATTTTATATTTGTATTATCATATATATATATATATATATTATAATTTTTTCTTAAAATATGATTCCTTCGCTACATAAGAGTTCTCATGTTTCAAAAGCGATAGCGAGACCCTCAATATAATTTTTGAAATTAAGTTGAATTAAGGTGTCTGGTCTCGCTTCCTTGTCAAGCGAGAATTTGGGAATAAGCTATCTTGTGGTTTGCGCGTGTTTATAAGTATGGTCTCTTGCAACATTAGTTACTATGGAAACGGCTTGGGTCTGCCATGTATTATCATATATATATATATATATATATATATATATATATATATATATATATATTCGCTTTGAAATTGACACCCCGGCCCTCTTTCTTTCTTTTGACCTCTTTCCGAAGGTGACTGATATCTTGATACAAACTAACTCGTATGCCCCTTATCAAAATGGTCGTTTCCATAGTAATTAATTTTGCGAATGAACATGCTTATAAAGATGCGTAAATTTCAAAATTAGTTATTCCTAAATTTTCGCTTGAGGATGAAACAGGGCTTGATACTTTAATTCAATTTAATTTCAATAATTATATTGAGGTTTTGGTTCTTGTTTTTGAAACATGAGAACTCTTATGTAGCGAAGGAATCTTTTTTTTTTAAATAATTATAATTTAAGCTCTACTTCTATATGGAGCACTGTTTTTTAAAAATAGAAACAAAAATACTAAAGAACCCCGGATTATTTACCTAACGTGTTCTTTCCTATTTTTCTACATATTTGCATATATATATATATATATATATATATATATATATATATATATATATATATATATATATATATTCATCCACAGACTGTTTCACTGTATCACACTTCATAAGTGTGGCTAGATAGATAGATAGATAGATAGATAGATAGATAGATAGATAGATAGATAGATAGATAGATTGCCTCAAGCCAGGATCGAAACACGACTGATTTGGCATCAGTTGAAGATTTTTCTTATATCGTCTCTCGGCAGAGAGGAAGATGAATTTTTACGTATTTATTATGAATAAACACGCCAGTGACTCAGAGTGCTCGATTCCTAGAAGAGCTTTGCATTATCAGCAGTAGCAATCACTGTTTACAAATTCGCGCTTTCTCTCTAAAGTGCTCGACCGAAATTTATTTTTTCGGCGGCGTATATATATATATAGAGAGAGAGAGGGGGGAGAGATAGGGGGCTACTCATTTTCCGAACCCAACCGTCTGTTGGTACGGTTAGTCAATCAATTCCTGCTCAGATACATGTCTTTATTCAACACCCACAGAGTCCACCTGTGGTTTATACTGCAACTCTGCTGAAAGTGCTTAGTTACAGTTTCTGGGGGAGAGCACATGCCCAAGAACCGCTTCATTGTGAAACCGACTCCCAAGAATTTACTTTCCAGATCACTGCAACAGTTATTTATCCTGCATTTCCTCTTCTTACATCTATGCAACAACCTTATTCAGGAAGCCTCTACGTCGAGTGGCACTTGGTCCTTGTATTTGGCGAACAATAATTTAAAAACAGTCTAGTCATGCGCTGCAGAATCACAAACAATGAACTGTACCAAATAACCGAATCTACGTCACTTGGAGACTTTCAAAACAACTAAAATGTATATCGACACGAAGAGAAAATAGTGACATAATCAAGATGTTGACATTTCACACTACTTCAAATTAAAGGTAAGGAAGAAAACTCCATAATTACTAGAAAGAGTGATGAAAGCTACTGGACTTGAGAACCCTATTTTCCCGAAAAATTGTTTTAAGAGAAATATTTCATAAATTTCAATCGACAGCAGCACTGATTACTTGGTCAGTAAATACCGAATGTTTCCTTATGAGGAAACAGCTAATACATTGAACATTGCCATTTTTATTAAGGGAATTTCGTATTGAACCCATTATTTAATCTACGGTGTAGACTGTCCTCGTTCCACTGCCAAACGTCTCAGGATATTTTGTCTAGTTCTTATTTATTACTACTCAGTTATTGCTTGCCTTGTTTCCACTGATTCTAAGTCTGCACTGATCGGTCCAGGAATTGAAATTGTGGATTATTTGTGCAGAGAGACTTGGTAATTATTTCATTGGAAACTTTGGAATAAAATGAAGTGACTCAAGGGTATAAAATAAATAATATATATTTATTGGTTTGATTTAGATTAGAGTAAGTCCTATGATATTCGGGTTAATAAAATGTTCGTTTATAAGGCAGATCTTAGTAGCAGTATGGAGAAATTCTGTTTCGTTTTGGTAATGAGTAGTTTTGACGTTTGAAACCTCAGAACTTGATAGTAGTAGGCATGTAAGAAATAAGGTCAGCGTCAATATATTGTGTTTTTCTCGGCCTTAAGATGGACAGAAATTATCATTAGCAGATGACCTCTTAACTACTTCACGCATCACGCATGACTGGTTTCTTTGGCGGTTGCGTCTCTTATTCTGTAGTTTCTCTTACCGTCCCTTTTCCCCGTCTGTCTCAGAGCTATAAGTTTATATCCCTTTGACCAGGCTCCCAAAATCTGGCACCAACCTTGGTTTCTGTTAACATCAAAACTCTCTTTGCGTTAATTTTTTTTTTGATTGGTCAAAATTAGTTTATTTTCCGGGGTTCCTTATTATTATTTATTTTTCTATAACGGAATATATGAGTGGGGCCTCCCTGATTTTTGGTAGTTTTCAGTCACAAATTAGTAGACTCTGGTCCTGCAAAATTCTGTTGTTTTGCACCTGGGTTCAGTCTTTTCTTCTTCTTCTTCCTCTTTTATTTGAGGGTTGCCTTCTCGTTAGTTGAGAGACAGAGGTATATAGAGAGAAGTTTAAAGAGAGAGAGAGAAAGAAAGAGATAAGGGTTTTAAAAGAAAGCACAAATGTTTTATTTTAATTTTAATATATTTTTATTTATATATGTTATTTTTGTATTTTATTTTATTTTAATTTTATCGGAACTCACTACAAATAGTCCGCTCCCCAGATAAGCAACATCGGAGGTCAGTATCACTCATCGACGACAACCGATAGAAGTCGTCGATGAATTTCCCTACCTTGGCAGCATCATCTCGAATAATGTCACCTGCGATAATAATGTTTTCTCACAGGGGATCAGTGATTTTGGAGTTAATTTTTTATGCCTTCTACCATCTGTGTTTATAAAAAAAAATTAAGCTTTTCACCCCAAGCAAGGCGGGAGTGCTACTAGCACGCAAGGGGTTACAAAGAGTGGGAGCAAGAGTAAAGAAGCGTGATAGAGGAAAGGATGAAGAGAAGGACGGGGAATAGATCAAGGCATCTGGAGATGTCGATTGACATTGCATTTGAATAGTTGGAGATTATAGCTATCAGGGAAGCAAGTAAGATGAAGGTAGTTTCACAGACGGGAAGTGAGAGCCATGAAGCTTTTGAAGTAAAAGAGACGGCTACATTTAACGGTTTCAACAGTGAAAGGGTCGGATTCAGATGCCAACCTAGTAGCACGTTTAAATTCATGCCGTTTGGGAACTAGCGAAAGTAGCTCGTCGGAGCAGTTACCGTGAAAGTATTTGTAGAAAAGACAGAGGGCGGCAATGGCACGTCTGTAAGAGAGCGACTGTAAACGAGATGCCAGATCAGGGCCAACCACATTGCATATCCGTCTCTGGATTTTGTCGCGGACCTTAAGACGAACAGCAGGGGATCCAGATCATTTATGACAGCAGTATTCAATGCAAGGGCAAATGGTTGATTTAAAGATTTGAAGGATGGACTCGGGCGAGAAAAACTTTCTGACGCGACACAGAGAACCAACTTTCCTTGCGGTAGATGAAGCTATTGATGCAATGTATTTGTTCCAACTCAGATCAGCGTACAGTGTGAGACTAAGCAGTCACAGAGAGATGCTCTCGTGGAGTTGAGCATCAGACATTCTAATGGGAGGCAGGGAGGGTTCTCTGTGGTGGGTAATAGAAAGCAGTTTTATTTTTGAGGCATTAAAGTTAACCAGCCATTTCCTGCCCGAGTCAACAACCGATTGGGGGTCCTTTTCGAGACCAACGACCAGGTTAGTTTTGTCAGCGATACCAGATTCGCAATCGAGGCAGGAGTAAATTTATTTTCATATCTTATTTTATATTCATCGTAACTCACTACAAAGATACAATGACTATGTTACCAAATTTACGGACCCACGTTTTAATCTACCAGGATATTGTCCCGCGGTAACATAGTAACTGGTGAGTTCAATCCCTGGGTCGGGCAATGCATAATTGGAAAAGGGGCAAGCAATAACTGAACATTATTACCGTATTTCTTTATACGTAATACGATACATTTTGAATGAAATTTAATGGAAAAAATGTTGTCAGATCATCCACAAATACATGTTTTCAGAAATTTTTACCCATCTTGAAAATTCTCTTAAAACAGCAAAGTTGCAAATACACTCAGTTATCAGAATAGATAATAAAACACAATAACAATTGTTCATAACAATTGATTACAAAATGTATTTTATATGTCGGCCATATTTGTTCTTTGGGAACCAAAATAATTGAATATGTTTTGTCTCAAAAATGGAAATTCATCGAAATTAATTAAAATTTAATAAAGGGAATACACAAGAACAGTCATGTTTTTATAACATTTGTTACGGGCGTATGCTAGTCAAGTGTTTAGATTGGAAAAATACGTGTCTCCCACAACAAAAATGGCGGACTCAGAATTTGAGCCCGAGTAATAAAATGACAAAGTAACGACAGAAATATATATATAAACAAACGATAAGTATGTATTAATAAAACAACGGTATACATAGACAATAGAATAACGTTGCATGATACAAAACAATGGATATAAAAGAAGAAAAAAGTTAAACTAATGAAGGTATTTGTGTAAAAGTAAGTGTAACAAGCGTGGGTGATAGACACATGTGTATATATGCATGTGTGTGAGGAGAGTTCAAAAGTCAAGAGAGGGCCAAAGGAAGCGAACACACTTCAGCGGCAGCGTTCTTATCTACGTGCAACCTACATCTGGAAGCTAGAGAAAAAATGGAAAGAAAGAGAGGACAGAATGTCACTTCCTATTTATAGACTTAGGGAGCGTCCCCTAGCTGCGTTTTTTAGGAAAGTAAGTGGGGTAACTCCACATATTTAATGTTACCTCAACAGCCTAACTGTTGTATAAATTACGTACATGAGCGAAATAAAGGGTTCAGTTCGACATTCCAACCACCTGAAGAAGGCCGGAGTGTACAACGGCCGAAACGTTGTAATAAATATGGCGACAAAGATGAGGACAATAGTCCGAATAATGTAAATAGTGTACATAATACCTCATCTCAAAAATATAGACTGATACCGGGATTGTCTAATTAACAAATTATGTTTTAAAACAGAAATTAGAAGAAGAAACACGCAATGGCTAAACATTTCTATTTCATTTTTATTCTTTAATATCAAGAAAAATTAAATATTTTAGTGAAACATATATACGACATTGAGATTTTATTGATACTATGTTACAACTTTTCAAAAAGAATTTACAAACGGATGGCTGTACTACGGAGTTGTATCATATTTAAAGATGTAATTTATTCTCTGTTTTTAGCTTCAGAAACACGGAGTTACATTATACTCAAGTTGTATTATACACAAGAAAATACGGTAAATAAGAACTAGATCAGATATCCCAGAAATTCAAAGATGCTTCTTGATATTATCAAAATCTAGAAAAGACTGTGGATATTGTTCATTCTTTGATTTTAGAATATGTTTTAAACTCTTTGTTTACCGTTTCTGCTTTATGACACGCACGCACACGGCCGGTGCACACGGATCTATGATACGAGCCCTACCACTCTACTATATGTCAGTTTTCATAAGATAGTATTCATATAAAATACAAATTTTATTGTAACCTAACTATGTACAATAATGGACCATATGCAATATAGGTGGACAATTCAACTAGAAAATTGAAAATAAATAAAATGTATCTAAATACAAATCAGAGACATGTCATACTAAATCACTCTATCTTAAATAAATCAACAATATTTTACGGCAATTCTTAGCATCAACTTGAGATTTTTCTTGTTGAAATGTTGAATAGTTTTACGCGTTCAACGTTATGGATAAAAAAAATAGGGAATTTGATATAGTGTTTGGGGGGGGGGGTTAGATTTATCAGGAGCAAAACAAATTCACGGATTTCGGCACAAAAAAAAACTCAGAATGACGTCAAAATCCATGAAAGTTTTTAATCCTTTAATAGTCAGTTGTGTTTAGTTTAATTTGTAATGTATATCAATGTAGATAGAAAAAAGTAAATGTTGATAAGATAGCGAGAGTCGCAAAGCACTACCTGGGGACCCCAATACCCCCTCACACACACACACATACGCACACCAGCAGGGTTCAAAGGGATAGTACGCACCGGCCCTGCTCGTTTGTTTTTGTACTGAAACTCCATTTTCCGATTAATGGTAACATTATTTTAAAATTTCATTTGAGATATCCTGAAAATTTAGGAATGTCTGAAGATATATTGAAAATCAAATTATTTCCTTAAATCTTCTCAAATGCATGTCAAATTTTACCTTCATGACTGAAAAAAAAATTTTGTAAAGAGAATATAAGGGCGATAACTACGCAGAAATAATTAAAGTTATCTCTCTTGTCTTTAACTGGCGCTTTTTCCAAAGAATTTTAGTATTCTACTTTTTTCCTTTTTTTTTCCCCCCATTTCATGTAATAATTTATTGATATTTTTGCATAAAATAAATTGATAAATTATGTATGTTTATATTTTCTGATATAAAGTAATTAATAATAACAAAACAAAAGTCATTGAAACAAAGCAAGTTCAGTCGACCAATGATGACAATTCCAGAACAATGTAACTATAAACAATTTTTTCTGTCCTCTGCCAGCCGCTATGATGGAGAAAGCATTACCTCGAACCGTCGCCAGTGAGACACGCTGCAAGAGCCACTCTGTTTCGCGAGGCTCGTTCCTTAATCGAGACGCAATCGCGCCAATCCTCCGAAGGAACACCATCGAACGAGGGCCAATAACCCCTGAAGTCTCCACTGCCACAGGAGTAAAAAAAATCTATCAGCAAGAGAAGAATATTTAGCTATTTTTTTTATCTCTGCGTCTCGGGCGACGAACCCCGGCTCAACCGCGGACCTGATCAAATTACCGGCCGAAAATGTATCTGCACAGGTCGCATCCCAAATCAACGACTTACCCATTTAAATTTTATTTATTTATTTATTGAGCATTTATTTTTGCATGCCAAGAAAATAGAACGTGTGTTTCTTGATTATCACTGTTTATCTACAAAATTCACCATTTATTCATGAAATCTTTTTTGTAGTTAAATACATGCCTAAGAACAATTACAGCCTGATATGTGTTTCTGTAATAAATATACAATTTTCATTGAAGATGGCTGACAAGGCACTACAATTAACCTTCTTATTATATTTTTCTTGCATATTTTTATATATTTCTTTTTTGGACATAGAGTGTGTAATATTTCTACTGCTATATAAAAAATCTAGTTAATCATACAAATAAACTGATTAACCAAAAGCGCTCAGACCAAAAGATCATTTGGACAGTTCTTACCCACTCTATGAAATCCTTTGTACGCATGCAACAGAAATATAATGAAAGGCTTCTAAGTTATCTTCAATTAAACCTATATATATATATATATATGTGTGTGTGTGTGTGTGTGTGTGTGTGTGTGTGTGTGTGTGTGTGTGTGTGTGTGTGTGTGTGCACGTATGCAGAAAAATAGGAAAGAACACTTTAGGTAAATAATCCGGAGTTCCTTAGTATTTTTGCTTTTATTTTCAAAAAGACAGTGCTCCATACAGAAGTAGAGCTTATATTATAATATTTTTTTTCGCATTAAATAATTAATAAATAGATATAAACAAATAAATTCTATAGTTTAATAAAAGTCTTAAAAGCTCAGCCCAATCATTAAATAGAAAAACCCTTTGTGGAGTCACGAAAAAAAAAAGCCATCTGTATAAACAAATAAATAAACAGATTAATAGACAGATAATAATGAAACACAATATCTTCTCGATACTTAACGACCTGCGGCAAGGCCATAAAAATGCCTTTTAACCAGCTAGGCGTCCACTCGTACTATCAGTCTTGAAATAGGCACCCCAATGTAACCTGACATAAACTTTTCGAAGGGGACTGGTCTTTAGATAAAAATTAATTCTTAACTCTTTGACCACCTAACCAACATGGCCGACCCTAGCCGTTTCCATAGCAACTAATGTTCCAAGAGACCATACTTATAAACACGCGCTAACCACAGGATAGCTTATTCCCAAATTCTCGCTTGACAAGGAAGCGTAACCAGACACCTTAATTCAACTTAATTTCAAAAATTATATTAGGGGTCTCAGCTCTCGCTTTTGAAACATGAGAACTCTTATGTAGCGAAGGAATCATATTTTTAAAACAAAAAAAAATATTATAATATTATATATATATATATATATATATATATATATATATATATATATATATATATATATATATATATATATGAATTGTAATCAAATATAGATGAAATATGGATTAGAATCAGACAGAATATGATAAAGAACAAAAAAAAAGGAAACTTTTATCAATCTGTCTCACTTTTATTAAAGCGTCATCAGAGAATGAGATATGACGACGAAGAAGAAGAAGAAGAAGAAGAAGAAGAAGAAGAAGAAGAAGAAGAAGAAGAAGAAGAAGAAGAAGAAGAAGAAGAAGAAGAAGAATACCAGACTTTCTTTCTTCTTTTTCTCAATATCTCATTCTCTGAAAAGTTTTACCAATATCTTGGTTTGGTTTGTTTTATGGCATATCAACCTCATTGGGTTATTTAATGCTGACAAAATTTTTATTGCTGGTAATTTCTTCAAAAATCTATTTCTGGTAATATTTTTTCTTCAGAAATATATAGCTGGTAATATCTCTTTTTTCAAAAATATATTGCTGGTAATAATTCCTTTTATAAAGTACTTTTAGTATTAAAACCTATTTTTACACTTTCATAGTGTTTTGACCCCAGTTTGAGGGTTAACTATTTACCCATAGCTGGGACCCTAACAGGTGTTACTACCCCGGGTAATTAAGAGGTGGTTCCATACTCCTCAAAACCTCCTAATCAGTGGTCTTGCTGTTGGATGTAGTTTATCGTCATACCCAGGACAGCCAATATTTTGGTAAAATGTTGATATGAGTGACATATCATATGTTTCAATTTGCAATATTTATCTGTATTAAAAAATAATAACTTGTCAGATTTTACTGATTTTCTAAGCATAGCTTAGAGGTGGCACAAGGCCGAATGCATGTGGGGTACCCAGTGAGGATCAAACTCACTACTCAGTCTTAATTGTTCTAGTGATATAATCTTGCTAACCATTACACCATGTCAAGGTGCCCAACTTCTCAGATTTTATGAAGCAAATAAATTAATAACAACATAAATTTTTATTTAGAATAGAAATAAATCCCAAAATGTGGGCCACAACCATTACATTCACTTACATGCTAATACCCTTGGGAAATGTATGAATCCTCTTCTTCTCCTCCCAGCTATGGGACAGACTGGGTTCTATAGCCTTGGATGGCAACTGGTCTACCACAGAAAAAAAATGACAACCTACTGCAGCAAAAAATCTGCCTAGTCAGTCATAATAAAATCTCACACAATCAAATAACCTATTGTAAACATTTCTAATCAAAACAGTTGATACGAGTCGAAATTCACATAGTATATTTATGATACATTCACTTACGTGCTAATACCATTGGAAAAGGTATGAATCCATCTCGTCTCCCCCCAGCTATGATAGGTAAATAGCAGGATAGACTGGATTATAGCCTTGGGTGGCAACTTTCCTAGGAGAAGAAAAACTCTGAATTCAAAGCTGCATGTAGCCCTGGCGAAGCACGTACTATGCAGCTAGGGAAAGGATCATTCACATTGACTCAATGATCCCAACTACGGTCAGCTCCTTTTTTATAAGTACATCTGAAACATTTATTAGCATCAATTTATATCAATTTATTGTAAAACCATTGTCTTACATGATTAAATCTAACATTATGTAGACAGATAGTGTTGTAACCTAGGGAAGGTTACTGAATAGAATAATCACATGAAAGTTGGTAATGAACGATAATACTTAGGACACGAATAACACATATAAGATTCGCCAGCGGTGAGTAGAAGTAGTCAACTGCTAGAAGTAAGTCAAGTGAATTCCACAATGAATATCCAACTGCAGACCACACATACATTATTCACTACTGTATTTATAGGAATGGGGGCATACCCATTATCGTCCATAGGTATACTACAACAGACATTAAAGATAATATTCTTTTTCAAATAATTTAATCCCAAACAAGGCAGTAAAGCCACTAAGACACAAGGGGTTACTGAGTGTGAAAAAATAAGAAAAAGCGAAACATTATTAAGGAGAGAGAACAATAAAAGAAGAGGAATAAAGAAGACAGTTTGCTATTGCATTTAAATATTTGAAAATGAAAGTTGGCTGGAAAGTATGAAGCCAGAAGAGAGTTCCAAAAGGGAGAAGTGCAAGTAAAGAAATTCTTAGCATAGAACTTAAAGTTGCATATAGCCAATTCAACTGTAAATTGATAAAACCTTTTTGACAATCTAGGATTGCACTTAGATTCATAAAGTTTAGGTACCATAGTAGAAAGTTCATCAAAACAATCACCATGAAAGTATTTATAGAAAGTCGCAGGGAAGCTAAGTTATGGCAGTGGGAAAGTGACAGAAGCTGAGATGCCAGGTCAGGACCAATAACATTGCAGATTCTTCTTTGGATTTTATCAAGAATCTCTAAATATATAGCAGGAGTACATGACCATACATGGCAGCAATATTCAAAGCATGGATGAATGGTAAATTTATAAATATGTAAGGTAGATTCTGGAGAGATAATTGTCTAGCATGACACAGTGAACCAACTTCCCTAGCCGCCAACTTAGCAATTGATTCAATACAATATAATCTTTCCACATCATGTCAGCAGAGAATGTTAGCCTCTGAAGGTACAATGAGTCCCTCTCCTGGAGGTTAGCATCAGCCATGCTGACTGAAGGCAGAAAGGGATCTCTCAGATGATTAATAGAGAGAAGTTTAATTTTGGAAGCATTAAAACTGACACGATATGCCTTGCTCCAGTAAACAGCAGATTGTAGGCCAATTTTGAGATCAGCTGCCAATATGACCTTATCAAATAGATCAGACTTACTGTTGAGACAGAAATAAATAGTTGTGTCATCACCATAGATACTGAGTTGAGAAATTATGCCATCGGAAAGGTCATTTTTGAAAATTAGGAACAAAGTAGGCCCAAGGATCTAACCCTGGGGGACACCTGCATTCATACAACAAGATCTAGGAGAATAGCTGTTCAGGACAACTTTCATTTTGCAATTTGGTAAGAAACACTGAATC
This sequence comes from Acanthosepion esculentum, assembly GCA_964036315.1. Lineage (NCBI taxonomy): Eukaryota > Metazoa > Mollusca > Cephalopoda > Sepiida > Sepiidae > Acanthosepion > Acanthosepion esculentum. The sequence continues at coordinate 62,406,137 of OZ038498.1, read as the reverse complement.
AGTTCAAAAATCCATCTAGAAATACTATAATCTTTCAACTTATGAAATAGACCAGTATGCCAAACCCTAATGTATAATGTTACATCTACTTTCCGCATACATGAAGGGCTTTTTAATAAATCTGCAGCATTTTACTAAAAATATATCGAAAATCATTTTCAGATATACCCATTTGAGCAATCTGGAAATTTTTCCTCTAGTCGGCAGTTCTCGTGTCACAAACGAGGTAAACTCAAACTAAAGGAATTCAAAGATTTGGCAGGTCTGGGCTAGCGATCCAGTCTCGTTGAACATGACTGGGGGTATTTTTCAGTGCACCCATGTCGCTACCGAATGTGATACAAAGTCAGTTTAAAGTAGGTTTTTCGGCAATACCGAGGAAATTTTTCTCAAGTCCCTCGGCATTTTCCCTTTTCGTGAACACCGGGTAATGACTCCAGTCCCCTCCCGAAAGAGAGGTACTGCCTGACCCATATTTTGAGATCTTGCTCCAGACTAAGTTAAATAAACTAAACAATAACTAATCTCCACCCTCAAATCATCTTCCTATCGTTATGAAGTAACAAACAAAAGTGTAACACCGTTTTTTTCAACATTCTAATTTCCTGGACGGTGTAAAACTAAATTGTCTCCAGAAAAAAATGTCAAGGAACTCTTCTTATTTAGAAGACACAATTGCTCTCTCTGCTTAAAAAACATGGAGGGTACTCCTGGCTTAGAATTATTATTTTGCAGTGCAAAGACACAATTTAAATCCAAACATGATGCGACTATCTGTCTTCTCCACTGGAATTTTATCGTCAATGGTTTCAAGTGTACTGGGATCGGAGAAGAGGTTAGACATGTTAATTGTTACTATAAAACAGTTGAGTCATTGTTACTTAATGTCTCGTGCTGCGTTGACAATGACATTTCATTTACAATTACACAAACAACCGAAAACACGTATTAGTGTGACACGCACACAAAGCAAGATGAATGTATCGTACACAAATAATGTGTTTTAATTTATTTGGTAGAGATTACATTTAAGATATTTGAATCTTGTATGTGTCTAATAAATGGCGCACTTGTTTTTGTTTTTTTAACGACAACCAATCCGACTACACTATGGGTACTGTGTCGTGTAAAAAAAAAAAAAAATTTTTTTAATTTTTTTCCTGTTAATCTGAGATAATATATGCAATGTTCAGAAAGAAGGAGCCACGTTATAACGAACTTGAGGAAAGATTAGAGAATAGCTCAAGTCTAACTTAAACTTATGAAAGCTGAGTAAACAACGCAAAAGCAAATTTGCTCGACATTGATTCATTTCTTCATTGTAAATATTTTTTTTTTTTACTTTCATTTTTTTACTGACCTTTTTCAAAATTAAGGTCTGTTTTGTTTCTCCGATTTAAGCTATTTGCTTTTCACCTTTTATTTCTTCTGTAAATAGTTTTTTGTACTTTTATTTTGGAACTTTTGAAACTAATGAATATTATTATTTTTTTTTTAATTAGCTGTCATCACATATTGCGTACTTACTGTTGATTGACTTTAGTTTTAAAGAAAGTCTACTGAAGTAATACATTTCATTTGTTTTTTGGGGGGTGCCAAAATTTAGGCCCTTTTATTTCTTACAAATACAACGTTACGCCTTTTAAATAAGATGTCGAAGGTAATGTTATTTCAAAAACAAGTATCTGTTCGAGTGTTCAACTACCAGTGGTCACTTTAAAAAATCTTTTCATTTTAATTAAAAATAAAAACAAAACATTTCTGATTTTCTTGTTATTTTTAAAAATAGAAAACAAAAAGTAATTAAATTAACTTTTTTGTCTATGTTGGAAAAATTAACCTGTATTAAATAAAAAAAAACAAAAAACACTGACAATTAGGAAATAAATGACTTTTTTTATTCAAGTTTCAATCAAAAATCACTTAAAAACGAAAAAATACAATTATATAACTTGATTTAAAATTTAATAACCTAATCCAGTTTGTCAAAAATTGCGTTACTGCTGAAAGAGAATATATATACATTTTCATCTCTTTTCCACTTATGACCACATTAGGAAATAATATTTTTAAAATGGGAAGCGTTCTCAAGATCGTCATTGTTAATGTGTAGGATATAAAAAAAAAGATCCTACCCTCAACAATATTTGAAATCAATTGTTCGTACATGTAATTTTATTTTTAACTGAATAATAAGATTTCGTATTTGAAACGGAATGCATTACAGATCAGCAAGATGAAACCAAAAATACCAATATTTTGCTTATTATTATAGACAAAAATTAGTTAAATTAGTTTTTGCAGAAGGAAGTGATCTTGCTGGGCTGTAATTATAATTATTTTATTTTAATGAAAAATCGTATTATGTGCAAGATTTTTGTTAATTTTTCAAACTCACATGAATTATATTAAAAAAAAAAACAGAAGCAAAAACAAATTTAATTCTGGTCCAATCAATTAAGTGTAAAAACTAAAAAGTATCCCATTCTTTTTGAAGCGACAAAAATTAAACTTGCATTACTTTTTTAGTGTCTGTAGTTTTATGCAAAGTTTTGCGTTCACATCTCTCCCGCCGTCCCACATTTATTTCCTCGAAAACTCTTGAAAAAAAAAAAAAAAAATTCAGCATACCATGATGAAAACCTGCGTAATGGAAGCAGTATCTTTTATGATAAAAGTCACTTTTATCGTCAAAATCTTTATTATTATTAAAAAGAAGAATCAAAGATTTTTTTGATTTGATTAATTTACATTTTTTTTTCACTTTCTTTTTTATTTTTAGAACATTCGAAATTTTGATTAAAAAAGCTTGTTTTTCTTACGTCTGCGCTTGTGCTAACTTTGAACATAGCAAATTTTGGTCTCTTTTTGCGGTGACAAACACGCGTTAATTTGGAAATTCTTGAAAAAATCAAATTATTTGATTTTAATGACATTTTCAGGACTTATTCAGGAATGAATGAAATTATTTTTTTAATTTTTTTTATTAGAAAATCTCTTGGTATATATATATTTTTTTTTTTTTATGAAATCGGACCCGGCCTTACCGAAAATTTGTTCTGAATTGAAAAATGCAATAAAACTAAAACAATATTATTTAATTATAGAAGCTTTTAATTCCTTTTATGAATAAACATATATGTATGTATGTATATATGTTATGTATGTATGTATGTATGTATGTATGTTAAAGACATCTGAAAAATGAATTTTTAGGAAAGTTTTTTCATTTTTTTACAATTTTAAATGGAATAATTTATAAAGTTTTTAAATCTTTTAAAATTCGTTTTCAATGTGATAATTCTTAGGAAATATTGTTACAAAGTAAAATTACTAATCATATATTGTAAAGCTTATTACAATCTGATGACCCCAAATAATTTTTTTTTTAAATTCAATTTGTTTTTGTATGTGATTATGTGCAGAATTTCTGAAGTATAGATGTACAAACTGATAAATCTAGCATTAAAAGCTTTGTGTGATTTAAGGGTTGTTTCCTTTAATGGCGAAAAAAAAAACAAACTTTATCGTCTGCTCCACTATACTTATGTATGAATACGTTCAGCTGTTGATCAACTGTCAAAAAATCAATTAACACATCAGAAAAACAAGACTCCATAGATAAGAAATTTTTGTATACAACATTTTATGCTATAAGTAATATTTGTTTCAAATTCGATTAATTTAACTTTAAATTTGCTAATTTTCTTCAAATAATGTTTCAGAAATGTATATATTTTATTTTTGCAATATTTTTTAAAGCCACAAATTAACTTTTGTTTACAAATCTGTCAAAAAATGGCCATTTTGATCAATTTTACTGAAAAAAATTGATTCTGATCAATATAATTTCAGTTTAAAATACACTGTGTGTGTATGTTGTTTTTTTGCAAATATTTGCCGATATTCGTGTTTATGTATATTCCTTTGTGAGCTTGGTGGTTGTTTTTTTGGTTAATGTTGTGCATTCTAGTTGTTGCTTTCTTTTTTTTTGTTTTGTCATCTGGTTTTTTGTTTGGTCGTGATTAAGTATTTATACATGTGTGTTCATGTGTATATGTAGTAGGCTTATGTTTGTAGTGGGGTTGTGTTTATTTGTTTCTGTTTGTGTTGGTATTTAAGTAACAAAGTATTTATTTGAATGTCTATATTTCCCTATTTATTTTGTTGTATATATATATATATATATGAAATGGCTGATAAGTTTTAACTAACACTAGAGGAATGTTGGTTGAATCATATCTGGTTCCCTGTCCATTATGAGTTCAGTCATTGGGTCTGGTCGCGTTGACAAGTCATACTCTAGTTCAATGGAAGAAATGGATAAGTAACACAAGGGTTAATAAGACTGGTGACTATTAATCAATACAACATATTCCCTAGACAAGGAAAGTCGACTATCCCTGTGGATTGAATAAAGGGTTTTGTTCAAAATTTAAAGCTGGTTACTGGATAAGACAACACACATACCAGAGGGTACGACATCTGAAATGTTGCAAGTCTAACAACCAAAATGAGCAGGCTCGCCTGAATAGTAAGGTGTATCAGATTATTTGGCAGAAACGTTATTTAGAAAAGTTCCACTTTGAGAAACTTGAAAAAAAAAAGATTAATTTAATTTTTTTTATTATAAATAAATTCCTTTTTTGTCTGATAATAAAAATCTATTTTTATTGCTTATTTTCAGCCAGGAGCAGATCCTGTTGTTGAGTCTGAACTTTTACCTGAAGGATGGAATCAGTCATCAGAACTCTACACACTCCGTTACCAGTCATCATCGTCAAAATCACCTTCTGACAAGAATGAACGTTATCTTTTAAAAGCAGTTGTGACTGACAACACCATGATTGTGAATGTGATGGTAAGAACAGTAGAACTTAGTCCTATGAATTTATCCCGATTATCGCCCTTGGATAATTTGTGCAACCCTACAGTTGTTGAACACCTAGTGAAGACTGAACATACTCGCAATGGCTTAGATGACATAGCTACTAACCATCACTATACTGGAGATGCAGGCTAACATAATAGTTACAAATATGAGAAATATAATCGGGTTGACGTGTTCTAAAATCAGCCAATCTAACCATTACCACTGAGTAGTGTGTTTGATCCTCACTAGGTGCACCATACAAAATTCAACATTAAATAACCCAACCCGGGTTGATATATTGTAAAATCAACAACCTAACTTATTTAAACCAAAACTGCTGTTATTTACTCAGTCCTGATTCCCTTGGGAAAGGCATTGATCTCCATTCCTATCCTCAGGTATCTTAACAAAACATTCATCACTGGCATGTTGCTGCGATTGATAGAGAAGAGTTGGTGAATAAATACATGGGTAAACTAATTTCCTAACTAAACAGGCAGTAGTAGTAATAAAAAGAAAACTGTTCATCATTTTCAACTTTGACAGGAGTCCTGATCACTTAAGTTCTGAAGGGATATGGCACAAAAAAAAATACTTGGTACAAAATTATGCTAGACCTGCCTGTTGGTCTAGATTTCATCTACCAATACTGAAAAAAAAATGTCTACTACCTGGAGATTCTTGACAAAATCTAAAGAAGAATCTGCAATGTTATCTCAGCTTCAGTCACTTTTCCACCATTATAACATAGCTTCCCTGTGTCATTTCTATAAATATTTTCATGGCAATTGTTCTGATGAGCTTTCCACTTTGATAACTTTATGAACTGTTCCATAGTACTAGATTGGCTGCTAGGTCTCATCATTTTACTGAAATTGATAAATGTAACCCTTAGTTCTATTCTAATAATTCTAGTACTAATAGTACTAGATTGGCTGCTAGGTCTCATCATTTTACTGAAATTGATAAATGTAACCCTTAGTCCTATTCTAATAATTCTCTTGCACTTTTCACTTGTGTAACTTTCTTTCAGCTTTTTGCCTTCCTGCCAACTATGATCTTCAAAAACTTAAATGAGTCAATCATCATCTGTCTCCTGTTCTTGTATTGTCCTCCCTCCTCAATAATTTTTCTTTTGTTCTCAGTTATCCGTTGTCTTAGTAGCTGTATTACTTTGCTTAGGATGAAATGATTTTTTTAAAAAAAAGTGCTTTTAGATTTCAAACCAACAGATTAATGAAAATTTATATGCTAATTGAAATCTATACATTATTGTCTTCAACACAGATATGAAATCCTCAGGTTCCTAAAAAAAAAATAACACATTCACAACTATATGATATATCATATTAAATTGTTGAATAGAACCAGACCAACATGAAAAGACTGACTCGCGTGTGTCTGGTGTAGGTAAGAGTTTTCGGCAATGTTTAACCTTCATGCTCACAAAAAAATGGTGTGTCAAAAGGACAGTTATCCCCTTGACACTGCTATTACTGTATACACTTTAGACTCCCTCGGCATTGTTTATTTACAAAATTATAAAATGTGTGAACCAAGTGCAATGTGATGTTTGTTATTTAACATTTTATAAAGAAATAAATTTGAAAAGAAATCTTTTTTCGTTAAACTGCATCCAACAGCAAGGCCTCTGATCAGGAGGTTTTGAGGAAGCGTGGAACCACCTCTTAATTGCTGGTGTTCCCAGGTCCACCCTGACCCGGAGTGGTAGCACGTGTTGGGGTCCCAGCTATGGGAAAATAGTGAACTTCCAGGTCTTTTCCAGCACATTGAAACAATGATGTTGCCAACTACACTTTTTTGTAACAATGATGTTGCTAGCTATACGTTTTTGAAACAATGATGTTGCCAGTTTTTGAAACAATGATGTTGCAAACTATACGTTTTTGATATATTTAGTAAATACTGGATCTGGCATTAAATAACCCATAGTGGTTGATATGCCATAAAACCCCAAACAACCAAACCAAACCAAAAATCTTTTTTAATCAAAAATTTATAAAAAATTACAAAATTATCAAAATATGTAAACCATCTCCAATGCAATATTTATTATTTAGCATTTTATAACTATGAAAACAATGTATTATTGCTCTAAAGTCTAAAATTAAAAGAATGTTCCTTCAGAGGGAGAGATGCTCTCAGCCTAATTGAGTAAATTTATGTGGCAAGAGCAAATGAAAAAAATGCCCAGAAAATGCTTTTTTTCAAATTTTATAAATACAGTTACTCCTCATTAAAACAAAAATTCTTTTCATATTTATTTCTTTATAAAATAGTAAATAATATTTTATTATAGTTGGTTCAATTATTTTTATAATCTTGTAAATATAGAATCATTCTTGTAATTAAGCAATCAAATAAATAAATAAATACTGTTTAGTAAGGAAGAACGACACCTGGATTCAACAGCAAATGAAGAACATAATCAAGACTATCAAGAAGGGTAAACATAGACTGGCCGTGTCTCTCATCTCGGAGACGACCCGGTTGACTATTAGAGCAACAGCGTGTACATTTAAGCAGAGAAGAAATGGAGGGAGACCAAAGACAAGATGGTGTGACGATCTGATCTGATCTGATACCTTGGCCCCGTGTGGCCCAGTATGGCCAGAATTAGAAAGTGGTGGAAGTCAAACAGAGAAGAGTTCCTCCAACAGGAGTGAGAAGGCTGGGATTAGATTTGGATTTGGACACTACATAACAAAATTTTATGAAAGTGTCCTTACAGTTTTGTGTATCCATATAAATGTCCTAGCCGTATTAAAAAATTAAAAATGTTTACCTTGCACCAACTTACACATTACTTACAATATCACCACCAACATCTTTGAAAAAGTCTTATAGATTAGCCAAAATCGCTCAGAGTGAATAATCCTTTGGACAATTTCTCCAAATGCTAAAACCCAAAAATGAATCTCTTGTTCGCATACAAAATTGCAATAAGAAACTTAACAGAAGTACTCTGTCAGACATCTTTAATTAAGCACACACACACACACACACACACACACACATATAATTTCTGTCTGTGGATGACAAAAATATTGGCTCCTGAAAAATTAATTTCGGTTGAGCTCTCTGGTTTAAGGTGTGAATTTGTAAACAGTGACTATTTAAGCTAATATTGCATGACTCTTCGGCAGAATTGAGTCACTGTCAGTCACTGTGTGTTTATCTAAATTTAAAAATAAACACGCTAAAATTCACCTTCATCCCTGCCGTCCGCCGACGGCTTAGTGGGAAAAGTTCCGACTGACACAAATTCAGTCGGGTTTCGATCCTAGCTAGAGGCAAAACCGGACGTCTAGCCACACTGATGAGCTGTGAAACAAGCAAACAGTCTGTCTGTGGATGACAAAAATATATATATATATATATATATATATATATATATATATAAAAAATGGATATATAGGTCAACACCTACCAGCGATCACTGGGTGTCTTTTAGCTCTTGTTAACTACCAAAGGAAGAAGGAAAAACAATTCCGAAGAACAAGTGTTGTAATGAGAATGTCTCGTTTCAAAATCACTGAAGATGGTAGAATGAACTAGTTGAATGATTGTGCTCACTTTGGATATTGTAATATTGCATTGCGAATTTTTCACACATTAGACTAAGAGAAAGTTGTTTAATCAACATGTTCTCTCGGTGGTGACTTATGGAAGTGATACAGGGTGTACAACACCACTACTGCAGAGATCCTTGCAGTGGCCCAATTTAAAATGGAGCTAATCATGACAGGAAAAACGACACCTGGATTCGTCAGCAAACTGAAGTGAAAGACATAATCGAGACCATCAACAAGGGCAAACATGGATGAGCTGGCCACATTTCTCATCTCACAGACAACAGTTGGACTATTAGAACTACAGAGTGTACATCTGATCAGAGGAGAAATAGAGGTCGACCAAAGGCAAGATAGCGTGACAATTTAACCCGATACCTCGGCCACACATGGCTCAGTATGGCCAGAGATAGGAAGTGGTGGAGGTCAACTAGATAGGGCCGATATCAGGATTGGAAAAACCCTAGATTTGAATTGGTTTAATATCTTTCTTGTCAATTCTCAAAAATAAAGAAAATGTATAAATCCACTTTTATATGTTTAAGTTTTATTCTAATCATTTTCAAAACAATAAATATTGCCTAGGAATTCAAACAGTGTATACAGTAATAGCGGTGTCAAGGGAACAACTGTCCTTTAGATATTCTGTTTTTTTGTTTTTGCATTAGAACGATCTATGGTTTCAGCTACAGGTACCTAAGATTGATGTTTGTCAGTGTAGGAAGACTTTTGGAGCTGACTGTTGGGAGAGCACTTGTTGAATTTGCGACTGTTCATTTTCTCTACATAGATAAATCTATTTAAATTATGTAGCTCTGCCATTCTTGAACAAAATTTCATGCTCTTTATCTTTCTAGAGTAATTTAAATCTCTGTCACTTTAAGATTTTTAAATGTTTCAATATAGATGTGTTCTGCAAATTTTAGATAAATCATTCCTGACTTTCTTTGTTAGTACTTCAATGTTTCAGTCAATCCATTATACAGTGTAACCCGGATATAAGAGAGATTTTCTCTGGTCCCAAATTAGAGCCTGTGTTAATGTAAACAAAATAGACGAAACTCGGATATCAGAGACTTATTCTCCGGTCCCGACAACTCTCTTATATCCGGGTTACACTGTATAGGATTGACTGGGATGCATAGATTTAACTGTCTACTGTAGATATTCTTCTGTCAAGTCTATGATGAATTTTTAAGAGACATGTTAAGTCATCCCTCCCACAAGATCAAATGAATGACCTTGAAGAACTCTATCAAAGCTAGAAAGTAAAGATTGTACAGCTCCAGCTCAGTTATAGCCCCAATTTTTGGACTAATCTTACTCTAGAAAAGATGAAACATGGAAGGAGGAGAAAGGTACTTTCTCGAACGATGCAAAGGGTTGACCATTTTTTTCTAGCTTCTTCAGCAATGGATTATATATACGAATTCCACTTAGGCATTCAAAGCAAGAAGCATCATTGAGATCAACTGTTCAACATTTTTTTTTTTTTTTGACAGACTTTAGTGTGAAGTATGAATAAAAGTAGTAAGATTGGCTTTAAGAACTTATAGTGCCTTCTTAGCCAAGCTTGTATTAGCATTGTTATATGACATAGTAACTTCCAGTAATATGAAGTTAGTCTCAAGGTTACTTCTTTGTGTCAAATTTGTGTAATTTAATTTGAAAGAACGTACTGCCCGCAAAATATTGTGTTAAGAATAAGAATACAAGTCGTTTATGAAATACTATTTTAAAGTTTACTTAATTAAACTCTCAGTTTATAAAAGAATAAATTTTATGAATGAAAAGCCTGAATTTTAATTCTCACTCTTACTTTTCGTTGCTCAGAATTTACAACAGGAAAAGCTGGCATCAAAAATGATAAAATCATCAGATTATGTGACAGATGATTGGAATACAACTTACAGTAAGTAAGTATAAATAAAAATAATTATTTTTCTTGCTTCTATTTTCAAGAAAGACAAATGACCTTTTAACGCTGATTTTCTTTAAATGCACTTAATTGCAAAGATAACGTGGGTTGTTTTTCCTGGTTATGGATAAATGGAAACCTCTCTGCGGCTGCTCGGTCTCACGCTGCCCGCTGATATGAGATGGAACAAATACATCGAGTCAGTTGCATCATCCACTGCAAGGAAAGTTGGTTCCCTGTGCCGAGCCAGGAAATTTTTCTCCCCGGAATCGATCCTCCAAGTCTATAAATCGGCCATTCGCCCTTGCATGGAGTATTGCTGCCATATATGGTCTGGGGCCCCTGCTGTTTGCCTCAGGGTTCTTGATAAGATCCAGAGATGGATATGCAATGTGATTGGCCCTGATCTGTCATCTCGTCTGCAGTCGCTCTCTCACAGATGCGATGTTGCCTCACTCTGTCTTTTTTACAAATACTTTCACGGTAATTGCTCCGAGGAGCTGCTTTCGCTTGTCCCTAGGCCTCGTGAATTTAAACGTCCTACGAGGCTGGCATCCCGTTCCCACCCCTACACCGTTGAAACTGTTAGATGTAGACGTCTCTTCTACTCCAATAGCTTCATGTCTTGCACATCTCGCCTATGGAACTCCCTTCCCTATTACTGTTTCCCTGACAAATACAATCTCCAACGGTTTAAATGTAGCGTCAATCGACATCTCCAGTTGCCTTGATCTATCCACTTCCCTTCTCCACATCCTTTCACCTTTCATTCCTATCTGCTCTCGCTCCAAATCTTCTGTAACCCCCTTGCCTTGATCGACCCACTGTCTTTCTCTTTCTCCACATCCTCTCCTTTACCACTCCTATCTGCTCTTCCTCCAACCAAGCCTTGCTTGGGGTGATACGCTTAAAAAAAAAAAATTAAAAAAATCTAATGTGCAAGTATTTTTTTTCTATATAATGTGAATGTCACCGTGTCACACTCTTTCAATTAAAGGGACACAACTCTCTAACGTTCAATAACTCGTATTACAGAAATCTTGGATTCCCAAGTTTTCATTATTGCAGTTGTTTTCGGCAATTTTTTTTTTTTTTTTTGTACAGTAACAAATTTTATAACTGGAAATAAATTTGGGAATAGTTGAAATTAATTGCGAAATCCAGCCATGAAATAAAAATAATTGTTTGTACAGAAAGTAAGCACTTATGTGATTCATATTGTCTTTAAATCAATTGGTGGCAGAAGAATTATCATTGAACTTTTAAAAGGTAAGCTTAAATATTAATGCAGTGCTTAAATGCAACAACCAGTTTTCAGTTCTTCTGTAGTTTATTGCTGCCTATCGCATATGGCAGCAGTATGCCTCACAAAAAGAAATCTCATTACCAATACACCCCTTTGGTCCTTACTCGGTCTAAGCGGGCAGTCACAGGGGCCCAATCTGATAAATCCGCTGGTTGAAGGGAAGAAACTTTGGTCATCATTCAAAAGTACATCAAAAGTAAATATATAAAATATTTGAATTAGAATGTGGCAGCTGTAGGGTCAATAAGTTTGAAAGGAAAGAACTATGATGCATTTTTAGATACTCTGGATGTTTCACTAGTTCTTGGGTAGTGAAGCCAAAGGGAAATCAAGGACTCATTATCTTTCTCCAAATATGAGTATACCGCTGTTGCAGCCCTGTCTTACCAAGGTGAATGTCCCACCCATCCCCGGTAATTCTCATTAAATTAGATTCTGTGGTGGGTGGAGAGCAGTGGCAGTGAAGTAATAAACTTTTTTTGATGGTTAAAAACAAAAACACCAAGAGACCTCACATGGATACAGATTCTGAGAATGAAGAGAGGGAATCATTTCCAAGATTATAAATTTTAGAATCACTAGATGAAACCCCACTCACGAAATTATCTCCCTTCCTTATTGAAAAAAAATCATATCATCTAAAAAAAAACTGGCTTTGGTTGAGTTAGATAAGGAAAGACAAGTAGTGGAGATAATACTGAAAATGTTGACACTTCACAATAAAAAAAAATAAAAAGAGGCATACTCTCACAAAATAAAATCTGCAGGGTGTGGTACAAAGTAGGGAACTCTCCCTATGTACAATTGAAGAGATAAAAAAAAAACTGTAAAAGCAGGGAGTCACGGATGTTATAAGAGTGACAACTAAAAAGAATAATGGAAACATCCAGACCAACACTTAGATTCTGATCTTCAATGTACTAACCATCCCCAAAAAGATAAAAATTGGATATAACGTACTCTCTCTCTCTATTGCTACAACTGACAGAGGTTTGGACCATGAGAATGGATGTGATGGTAAAGCAGTATGTGGTCAATTTGTGTAAAAGGACCCAGATCACACGGTGCCCAGAAATATGTAAACGTGCAAAACGTGGTGAAAAGCACCCTGCATGAGCCAGACTATGCAAGATTTGAAGGAAAGAGAAAGAAATAATGAATGCAAAACACCAAAAGCATTTCTTTCTCTGAAGCGTGTAAGACTGTGGAGGAGAGATATGAAAGAAAAAAAATGAATACATAAATCCCAAACATTTAATATGCAAAAAAATCATCAGAAATATAATAAGCTAAAGAAAAGATTAATTCAATTAGGGCCAAATGACTGGTTGAAACTTATGAATGAAATCAAGCCAAGTCTGAATGAGAATAATGAAACCAAAGTTAAAATAACAATGCAACCTGGAGCCTCCCTGCAGGTGACCAATCAAAAATAATTTAATAAGATAAAGATCTCCAATCTGCCCACCAACTTTCTCTGTAGAAAACTCTCTAACAAAAAACACAATAGAGAAATCTGTAACACTTCAGGGTCGATCCTGGTTCATGGCAAACAGCCACAAATGTAAGCTTTCATCATTGTCAGCTCAGTGGGGATTCTGGTTTGATCAATGGAGTGATATCTTCGATCCTGACCTGCCTTACCCAACATTGTGATTGATTTGATTATAAGGAGACCAAGATCAATTCGTTGCAGGTATCTTTGTGTTGGGCTGCTCTAAGTCGAGCAAAGTCATACAATAAAATTGGAGAAAAAAACTGCACTTGAAAATATATATAAAAAATAATTACTATTTTTTATATCAAATACTGCATACAATGGTTCGTTAGTAATTGTGTTTGCATACAGGTGTTTGTTGACCCATCCCATTCCTCAATCAAACACAACACTTGGGTAAGCTGGTAAGTTTTGGCTTGCGGAGTTAGCAAAATTTGTTTTACTGATTTAGTAAGTTTGGCTCAAGACTAAAGTCAGAGGTTCTTGTGTTTGGCAGGTGTTGTGGAATCTCTCATTGACCTCCATCACTTCCCTTCTCTCAATTATCTGAATGTCTTTCTCACTTTCATTTCTATGGACTCCAACTGGAAAGATGTAGGTTGGGTTTTGGTGAATCCCCTGATTTCCAACAAGAGTCCATGAGAAATTAAATTATTTCATAATTTTTGGGAAATTCTCCTTCTCTTATGGGAGATGGGTGCAGGCATCACTCCTCCTGGTTACTTCTGCTCTCTCTTATTACTATCTCCCACCAGTGCTTTCCGGTGGACATGAGCAGCTCCTTCAACCTCCTTATTGTCTCATCTGTGCCTACTACCCTTTAATGGGTGCAGGCAGGCCCTCCTCCTTCCTTGATCGCCCTTCTATGCCTATCGCCTCCAGCATTTGGCTGAAGACTAATTTTTTAAAAATTATGGTTCCAAATGCTATCATCTCATAAGTGAATTGACACAACAATTGGCTTTCTTGCCTTTGACCCAAGAGACACTCTCCCAGGAAAAATTTTGCAACTCACATTATGGTGACAATTCATTCAGCCAAAGGTCAGTTTTCTGCAAGTGTTCAATTTATTGTTTTCCATCCTGCCATCTTTGTAAAATGAATTCAGTTGATTTAACATAATTCTCCTCATGTCGATCCAGGCATTGTCAATCCTTGGCCTGTTTGCACAAACCAAGCATTGCTTTCAGCCGGTCACGAGGTCTATTGTATAAATCTTGATTCTCTGGGAACCAGTTATTATCAGTCTGTCATTCTTGATATTTTTTAACCCTTTTCATGCTAAGTTATTCATCATTATCTCATTTTCGTTGGTATTCCAAATTGTTATTATTAATTACCAGCAACCCAAATACTGTTATAAATCTTCCAAAGAAAATACAAGAATACAAAAAGTCAACAAACACAACCAAAAACACTTTTGAAACAGAAAAATAGATTTGAAACTAGAAAAAATTTACATGGACCCTGTAAGTCTTTCTAAAAAAAAAATCCAAAATATATTCAATTAACCCAACATAAACATATTTATATACAACTAAGTAAAATTTAAAAACAATGACAAACAAAATAATACAATGAAACGTAAGAGGTGCCAAAAATAATATCAACAAATTATCTTCACCTCAACCTACAACCCAACAATTATATGTTTACAAGCAACTCACCTGAAAGAAAGACACTCTCAACATAAAACATTACTTATCCTACAATTTCATCAAACAAGCTGATAGTGCTTCAGGAGGCTCATCGATAGTCATTAACAATACCATACCTCAAAGTGAAATAATACTGAATACAAACCTGCAGGCAGTAGCAATAATGGCTACCCTTCACAAAACAATGATCTTATATTCCATATACATACCTCCCAATGAAATCCCTAATGAAACAGAATTACATAAATTAATAAATTTAAAAAATATAACCATATGGTTCCAAATGCATAAGTGAATTGAGACATTTTTTACTATTTTAAAAAAAAGAAAAGTTTTTTTACTGTCTAAATGCAAGGCTTTATTTGGAAAAAAAAAAAAGAATTAAATTTTGACATTAAATGACTCAAGGGGTTAACAGGCCATAAAACAAACAATTTTTAGAGATCAATTCCATTCAAGTATGCTATTATGCAGGAGATATAAAAAAAAAATATGCAATAATGACTGGCTGTTTAAAAATTTACTGGTTTCTTCAAAAGCAAGAGTTAACAGTTCTTCTTCAAAATCAGTTGAAAACATCTAATGAGGCATTTCAGCACTGATATTGACTTTGAAATTTGAATCACTTTTTGAATCTCACCAATAAATTGACAAATAAAAATTTTGATGTATTTATTTAATAATCCTATCTATGATGTATACCTTGTTTGCAACTATTGTCAACAATCTTCTTTTCTGCCTTGCCTGTTTTGCTTCTTAAATCTCTTATTTGTATATTTTGCAATGTTTTCGTTGTAGAAGAAAAAAAAACAAGTTGATAGATTTTCAAATGGATACACAAAATGTAAAGTAACCTTTTAGCAGTAATAGTACTGTTCTGAATATGTGTAAGATATTCAAAGTATAATTTAAATAGGAAAGTAAAGACCATTAACAAATCTTTTAATATCAAATTTTAAGCTCACTGAAAGTAGGTAGAAAAAAGTGAATTAAAATAGAAATTAGTTTTGTTTACCATATTTGATATTAGCCTTCAACCTGACCAACAAGGATTTGTTTTTTTTTTCTGTGTTTTATATATAGCACAATAAGGTTGCTGTGTGCATGAAACACAGAATTGTAGCAAACAGTGAAGGGAAAATGTACATTTATTATTAAGTGTGTGTGTGTGTGTGTGTGTATATATATATATATATATATATATAATATATATATATATATATAGTGTGTGTGTGCAGCATAAATACGATTACAAAAGGAAAAGTTCATAACTCCTGAAAAATTTATTATATCAGCATACAATTTTAACAAAATAAGTAATAATCTGGTAAATAGCACAAGAAAATCTCTTTCAATATAGTTCCCTTTATCCTTCACCACACGTCAAAGTTCTCCAGAAAAAGTCATTGATGGCGATACTCACAGTTTCCATGTGTATTTTGTCTAATACTCTCTTCAATTTTGTCTTCATAGCTTCAATATTGTAGTGCGGAGTAGAACAGGCTCCACTCTCAGGAACTGCCCACAAACAATAGCCAAGAGCTTTGATATCTGGTGATGAGGGAAGCCATTCGTCCTTCATGATGAACCAGGACAATTGTCTCTGCACCACTGCTGTGTTACACGAACAGTATGATTTGTCACCCCATCTTGTTGAAATGTCCAATGTTCATCACCATAAATAAATGGCATTGCTCCACAACTTGAGGACACCTTCCAAAGATGACTGGTTACTTGTTGAAAGAACACCAATCATTTTGATGATTAAAAGTCTGTTCAACAGTGAACAATTTCTCATCAATGAAGATGTTTTGCAACATGCCATCATGAATCTGAGTAAATGCTTCCTTTGTTGAAGCCTCTTTTTCATTGTAGCTGATGAAAGAAACTATTTCTTGGGTATCTTGTAGAGTGACATCCTTAGATCATTTTGACACAGCCTCCACATGGTTCTATCTGATGTTCCGACTTCCGTAGCCAATTTTCTCATCGACCTTTTTAAATTACACCTGATTTTTTCATGCACTTCTTTAATGAGTTTTGGCATTCTGGAAGTGCAGGCGTGTCCTGCTTTGGTTTATCTTTAATGGAGGAAGTCTCATATCGATCAATTGTCCTTTTGATAAACATTTTATTGATTCCAAATTGATGTTCAATTCTATACTTTCTTTTAACTTCTATAGACATTGTTACCAGTAAATACTAAACCACTTTGTAAAAACAAATAGTATGCATATAATGAAAAAAGACAAAGATTTCTTTTTTGTTTAATGACATTTAAAATTAAAAGTTTTACTACATACTACTATAATGTTAACAAAGTAAAAAAAAAAAAAAAAAAAAATAGACATTTATTTCTACACACACTCATTGAACCCTCATCTCTGAAACTGATTTCAAAGCTATGCACTTTAAAATATACTATTTAGGTTTTGTTAATCAGTTAACGAAGTTACCTCCCTTGCTCAACCTTTACTATTAATTTTTGACTACTATTTATTTTCATCGTAATTTTTTGAAATTCAAACTCGCAACCATTTTGCCTCGAGAGAAAATAAGAAGATGAATGTAAAAACATCAAAATCTAATAATAGCTGGCAATGCACGTCATATATAAAATGTCTTTTTACATGTTTTTTTTTTTTTTTATCTTCCTCAGGGCCTTTAAAAATGCAATCGATCTAAAAAAGCTTTTCAAAGAAGAACTATTAAAAGAGGTGATGCCTTCTCCATCTGCAAGCAAACAAGAGAGAAATCCCAGGTCTCCAAGAATTCCTTTCAATGATGATGATGATCCACTTCGAATACCAAGCCGACGTCGAGAGAGACTGCCAAGATGGTTAGTAGCACATTGTTTAGTTTCAAACAACTTTAGCCAAAAACAGATTTCATCATTCTGGACTGCCATCCTCCCCTCCATCCATCATTCTCAATATTAGGGCACAATATTTATGTGCTTTTGCCATCTTTTACTTACGTGTGTGTGTGTGTGTGTGCATGCGTGCATGCACACATGTAATTATATATATATATCTCAAGTATGTGGTGCAGTTCAATTTACATTACATGAATCATTCATACAAAAAGCAGATAGTGAAGTTAATGATATAAATGGCAAGAATCACTCTCGCAAACAATTTTTAATAAAATACATTAACCTCAAACCCGTTGATGAATGTTATGAACCCTTTTTATAAATTCCAGTTGTATAAGGTCTTTTTTTTTTTTTTTTTTTTTTTTTTTTTACTACAAGCTTTCGATTGTTTATACAATCATCGTGAGGTATAGGAATAGATATGTCTTTTTTACATCCAGGTACTAACAGGACAACGAAAGTTAAGATGTACTCCGAAATAGATTTTTTGGGAAATGTTATTGTTAACTGTGAAAAATTAAAAAAAAAAATTCAACCTCAAATTTTTCAGTTAACAATAACACATTTCCAAAAAAACCTATTTCGGAGTACATCTTAACTTTCGTTGTCCTGTTATTATCTGGATGTAAAAAAGACATATCTATTTCTATACTTGACAATGATTGTATGAACAATCGACAGCTTGTAGTAAAAAAAGACCTTATACAACTGGAATTTATAAAAAGGGTTCATAACATTCATCAACGGGTTCGAGGTTAATGTATTTTATTAAAAATTGTTTGCGAGAGTGATTCTTGCCATTTATATCATTAACTTCACTATCTGCTTTTTGTATGAATGATTCATGTAATATATATATGCTCTTGAATATACACACATGTATGTTTGTATTCTCAGATTCCAGCAATGAATTGATTTGGATTCATTACTGTTTTAACTGAGGACGGAAAGCGTGGCACCAAAATCCGAAGAACCATTGGAATAGCAAAAGGTACCTTTCAAAAGCTAAGCAATGTATTAAGAAACAGGCAAATATCATTAGAAACAAAGAAAACAGAACTCAACTGTTATGTAATATCAATCCTCCTATATGGCAGTGAATGCTGGACAATCTCTTCACAGGTGAAGAAAAGACTTGAAGCAACAGAAATGTGGTTCTACAAATGGATGCTGAGAATACCATGGACTGAATATGTGAGCAAGTGCAATGTTTTAGAGAAAATAGACAAAAAGTACACTTATACTTAACATCAGAAAGAAACAGTTGAAATTTCTAGGGTATTTAATGAGGAAAGAGGGCTTGGAAATTTTGATACTCACAAGACCTATTGAAGGCAAGAGGGACAGAGTAGAACAACACATTACCTGAGCTTGTTGTAAACAAATGTCAGAACAGGGTTTAGGAGAGATAGCAAAAACCTCAAATTTACTAAGAGCTACAAAGGATAGGAAATTGGAGAGTGCCATGATCACCAACGTCCTGAAGGGATACAGCACATAAAAGAAGACTGCTCTGATAGATTCTATTGTCAGCTAAAATCTGTAATCATGTTTTCAGAAGTCAACTCTGGTAACGCTCATACCGCTACCCTTCAAGGATATGTGTTTTCAAATATATCATTTATTTCCAGCCTTATAGGGCCTGCTCTTTTTAAAGCAATAATCACTTAGTCTCTGTCTTGTACGTCAATGGTTAGGTTACTTGTATTACACTAACACCTAAGCACCATTTGACACACTAGGCCTATTACAACATAACGAAACACCAATTCCCATATGATCTCATCAAGTTAAACAACGTCAAACCTGGTCAGTACCTAGATGGGTGACCACTTTGGAATACCAAGTGCTGTAATGGATAATGGTTCAGAATTGTTAATCAGAGAATTGATGTTGGGTTTATCAAATTCATTTATGCGCAAATACACTTCTTCTTCCCCTCCCAGCTATAGGTTAATTAGTAAGAATTGTATCACTAAAACCATTATTATCTCAAAAATAAATTTTTACAATTTGAAAAAAATAATTTCCTGGCTCTAAATAACCTGCAAAGGGTTGAGAAGCCATAGAAAATAAATCGATCACTCAACACATTGAACCACTGATGAGCTCATTTATAACTTATTAAATTATAATTAAAAATGCTTTTACATATATAATTTTTGATTTGTAATTCTATATAAGTGCCTCCAAAGATTCACTAAAAAAAATAAGAAAAAAATGACCCAAAATTAAAAATAAAAAAAAAGTTTTTTTATCAAAATCTTTATTTTTGAGAGAAAAGACCAAAGGATTTTTTATTTATTTTTAGAACTTTCGAAATTTTGGATAAAAAATTGTTTTTGTATTAACAGATGATTTTATAATGGATACCAGTATTTGAAACAGATGCCCAATTTTATTTTAAACAGTGTGCATTGCATCTGTCAACCCCCACAATCTAGAAATTTTAATAAAGAAAATGTACTCTCGGAAGGGTTCAAACTTACATTCCCATTGTCGGAGAAACCATGATTCGATCTGGCATGTATTAGACCACTTGACTGGATCAAACAGTTGTGTCTCCTAAAAAGTGGAACACAGGCTTGAACCAGGCCGGAAAGCACAACCGATGTCAAACTCTCTTGTTTACCTAAGTACTATTTCTACTATCGTTAAAAAAAGTTTTTATTGGGAGTATCAAGAATTCTTTTAAAACTAGGTGGTATCAACATATATTGTCTTTCACCAATATTGTTTATAAAAATGATGTCCCTTTCTAAATATTTTGAAACTTAAAAGAAGGTAACAAAACCCCTATGGTAAAATGGAAAATACTAAAAATAGCTAGAACCTGTAAATCTCTAAGTGAACCTTGCTTCTTATGTTTACATGAAAAACTATAAATTATCCGATTTGCTAACAAAAAATATCTGTTAAACCAAAGAAGTGAATTAGCTGTAAATTGCCGACACAATTTACCTCCTACATTACAATATAGTCAAATTTTAAAAATTAGGTAGTACCATTTCTTATGGCCATAATTACAATTAAATAATGGTCCACGCTCTACAAGTAATTATCTTTTTTTTATTCAGATTTAGTATTGCTATGTATTGCCATCTAGTTATATTGTTAATATCTTATATAGATGTTCCATATTTTTAATTTTATTTACAGGTTCCTTTAAGAAATCTGAAAACGTTTTTTTTTTATTTTTTCTATTGAAAAAAATTTGATTATGATATCTGATTATCCCCCTACCTCTCCCCTCAACGTCCTTTGAAAAATTGAACATCATATTTATCTACAATCACAATACATTTGTTGCTTACTTGTTTTCCACAATTGTCAATGGTGACCTGTCTAAGTTCCGGTTTATCATGTCATGAAAAAATAACTTCCCCGCCTCCACCTCTGAGCTTAATTTTCTATTTAGCATAGATCTGACTTTTAATTGGTGGATCAAGACAAACCCACAAGTCTATTTTTAATACTGAGCTTATGTTTTCTCACCTCCCCTTTATCTTACGGAAAAGAGGTAATACTTTGCTTTTGAAATGTAATATATATATATATATATATATATATATGGATTTTTTTTTTCTCAGGGAACCTGTTGACCCATTTGAAATTGGAAGAGCTGATTTGGACCCATTTGCCGATGGAGGTGGTGGTATGATTTTTGATCCTCTACGTTCAAGCCGGACTCGACCAGTACCCGGATATTTACCAAGGTTAGTAATTAGTGATTATTCTTTTTCTCTCTTTCTTTGTTTCTCTCTCTCTCTCTCTCTCTCTCTCACTGACTACAAAGTCAGTGTTTTTATCTTTTTCTTTTCTAAGTATCTACCTTGAATTTTAAATAAAAAGAATTTAAAACTTTATTAAAAATATTAAACCAGTAAAATAACAAACTGAACATGAAAACAGAACTATTAAATTTATATACAAGTTTTAACAAATCTTTTATTTACATAAAATTACTTTGAATATCATAATCCAGAATGCAATTATTTTAATGATGTCAATAACTCTAGAAAGAGTTAGATCTTGTCGTCTGGATATACCAATCACTAAAGCCATCACATCATACAGCCAAAGTTGTAATGAAGGCTAACAAGATTCAAGGTGTCATCAACAGGACCTACTTGAACAAAGAAACAGAAAATATCATCATGCTGTAAAAATCACTTGTAAAACAAATCCAAGAATATGCCCACCAGGTCTGTCTTATCAAAAATATTCAAAAGCTTAGAGCAGTTCAGAGGTCAGCCAATAAAATGGTAGATGGCATTCATAAGTATACTTACCATCAGAAATTGGATTTGTGTAACCTTATCCAGTCGAATTCATTACATTCACTTACGTGCTATTACCCTTGGGAAAGGTATGAATCCTCTTCTTCTACCTCCAGCTATGGAAAAATAGCAGGACAGACCGGGTTCTATAGCCTTGGATGGCAACTGGTCTACCGCAGAAAGAAATGGCAACCTACTTTGGGGAAAAACATCTGCCTCATCAGTCATGTATCGAAAGATACATGATCGGCTAAGTGTGTATCATGCATGGCCCATAACTGACTGTAACCATATCCTTAGAAGAAATCAAGGTGATCAGATTCAAACCCACAAGATTTTGAATGGATTTACAGATATTGACTACAGAAAGTTGAGCTTAGAGACGACAGTGAATCTTTTGAGAGGACATGGTAAAACTTTAATCAAGTATTATAGAAAACATGCTTGTTTCATTACTTCTCTCGGAGTCATTAACAATTGAAATGGATTTAAAGATAAAGCAGTTTGTGCAAAAATTGAAATTTAAATACATGCTGGAAGAAACAAAATATGGAACAATCATAAGCAGACTATACATTGGCCAATGGGCCTTGAGTCCTTAACTTTTATGCCTATATTTTTGAGATGAGGTATTGTAATTATTTACATTATTCGGGCTGTTGTCCTCATCTTTATTGTCATGTTCACGACATTTCAGCCATTGTACACTCCAGCCTTCTTCCGGTGATTGGAATTTCAAACTGAACCCTTTATTTTGTCTACTATGAGTAGATCATTCTAGTTCCACGTGCCATGCCTCTTCCGGATGTTATTTCCCTTTAATTCAACTCTCCAAGTTTTGTTCACTGCCGTAGCCAGGTATTGAACTCACAACTCTGGGTCAAGTCACTGGATTCAACCAACACTTTTATCTACTGGGCTATGTGTCCTTAATTTTTATGGTAAAAAAAAATACATTGCATTATCCTCAGTTACCAATGTGTTTCTCCTGGTTTTCTTATGCTAACTTTTAAGTAAGTTGTGCATTCCTTCATCAAAGAAAAATACTAATTTTGATATCTTGTTGAAACCACTGATGGCCAGACAATGAATGTTACAGGAAGCAAAACAATTGATAGTCTGAAAGTGACAAGTCTGGAGAATATGCTGTTGGAGATCCTTCTATCAAGTTTTTAGTTGCTGAGTGTTGGGATTCCAAACCTTTAACAACAACAACAACAACAACAACACATCTTTTAACTGAAACATAAAAAAAGATTATTTGCTGAAAAAAAAGAAGCAGAACATCAGTTGAAATAACATTTATATAATCTTTTCAGAAATATACAACAGCAATAAAATGTTCAATTTTCCTTGCAGTGCAGTTTGTTTTATAAGTAACTAAATGTTGTTAGAGTGGTGGAAATGTGTGAACTGACTTGTTTTATGACGGTCAGCCTAATGTGTTTGTGAGTTCATAGACAAAGGCTTAGTAGGTAGTTACTGGTTATACCTTCTATTGTGTGCATGAACATGGCTTTAGTTAGCAGCTGTTGGTTATGGTCTCTTCCATTCAAACTTGTTTGAACCTTGAGAAGCAATATACTTCTATTTTTATATCCATAGAGGATTCAAAATAGGTTTGAAATTTTTGAATACAAGGTTTTCATTAGTTAGAAAATAATTTTACACTTGCTCGCAAAAATCTTTTTCATGAATTTGCAGGAGTGGTGAAGGCAGCTATGATTGTTATTTTCTAAATGGCCCAAAAATGACACGTGGTAGGTCTAAAACTGAATCTGCAAGTATTTTGGCGGTATTTGTCCTTGTAATTATTATTTATTCAACAAACCTTCTGATGGGACTCTATTGCTGAAAAATATATATAGGATTTAATTCCTATAATGCCACCTGTGGCTAGAACTTCCAATTCCAGCTCCATTCTTGTAGCACCAAAAATAGTAGCATACCTCACTAAGTGAAGTGCCCCATTGTGGATATTCGCTGCCAAAAATGTTTGTAAAATGTAGACTTTGTTTCAAGCTCTTTCATAATGAACTTAGCAACTTATGTAAAGCATCCTGGGTAAGACGATAAACTACACCCAACAGCAAGGCCTCTGATCAGGAGCATGGAACCACCACTTAATTGCTGGTGTCCCTAGGTCTACCCTGACCCGGGGTGGTAGCGCCTGTTAGGGTCCCAGCTATGGATAAATAGTTAACCCCAAAACTGGGGTCAAGACACTATGAAAGTGTAAAATTAGGTTTTATTACCAGAAATACTTTTACCAACAATAAATTTTTGAAGGAAAATTATTACCAACAATGCATTTTTTGGGGGGGGGGGGGGATTACCAGTTATACATTGAAAAATAAAACATTACCAGCAATAAAAATCTTGTCTGTATTAAATAACCCATTGAGGTTGATATGCCATAAAACAAACCAAACCAACTTATGTAAATGTATATTTAACCAATCATGGGCATCTTGACTGTATATAAGCTCCTGATTTTGAGTGACCAGTAGCAAAAATTGGTTGTTTTGCTTCTCATGTGCCAAATGATAGTCGATTCTTTTGTGACCTGCAACAGTTGGCTTTGCGATTTACATATATCTTTCTGTTACAGCTCAGCCTTGCTTTCACAATTTGATTGTGTGATTTGTTTTCTACAGCTTATCAACATTTTGCAGGCTATTTAAGGCCAGGAATTTTAATTTTTTTCAGATTATAAGAATTTTTTTCTTCAGAGATAATGTTTTTTAGTGATACAAGTCTTACTAATTAACCCATAGCTGGGGGAGAAGAGGTAGATTCATACCTCTCCCAAGGGTATTTGTGCATAAGTGAATATAACAAATCCAACTAGAATTGAAACTCTGCTCTCCAATTAACAACTCTGAGCCATTATCCATTCCACCACCTGCACATCCAAACTTACAGCACCTGGTATTCCGAAATGGTCACCCATGTAAGTACTGACCAGGCTCAGTGTTGTTTAACTTTGTTGATTGTATGTGAACTGATGTATTAATGTGATGTGGCCATAAGCCTTTCACAACTTCAGGTCAGGGCCAGTGTGTACTAATCCCCCACCCCACCTTATCGAGGAGAGGTAAGTCTGATTTGGCTTCCCAGGGCAGTGCTTTATGATGCTTACTCTCTTATCAACATTTGTGTTTTTTTTTTCTACCTACATTTATATAGCGATTTTCCAAGCATAGCTTAGATGTGGCACAAGGCCGAAAGTAAGGGGCACCCAGTGAGGAATGAACTCCCTACTCAGTTGTAATTGTTCTAGCGAGACAAGCTTGCTAACCATTTACACCACCTTGAGGTGCCCCTACCTACATTTATATACGTTACAAATTAAACTAAGCACAACCAACTATTAAAAGATAAAAAATTTTCACAGATTTTAACATTTTTTTTTTATATCCAAATCCATACCAAATCTAAAAAGCACCCTCTATAAAACTCACTATTTTTGATCTGTAATGTTGAATGTGTTAACTTATTCAATTTTTTAACAAGTAAAAATCTCAAGTTGATGTTAAAAATTGCCGCAAAACATTGTCGATTTATTTAAAATGGAATTATCTATTATGACAGGTCTCTAATTTGTGTTTAGATACATTGTATTTATTTTCTAGTTGAATTGTTCACCTATATAGTATATGATCTGTTATTGTACATAATTAGGATACAATAAAATTTGTATTTTATATGAATACTACCTAATGAAAATTGAGATGTAGTAGAGTGGGAGGGGGGCCACGAGACTCATGCGCCAGCCTTGCTTGAGTCATAGAATTAACACACAGCAACAGCGTCACTGGTCAACTTCTATGATAAAAAAAATGTTTTTTTCATTCCAGTGTGTCTGACTGACACACTGGAATGCTCCCTACAGTATGGCACAGTAAAAGTTTGTCAGAGTTCCAGCAATTCATTACAAAGAAATTTTGAATCTCATCAAACATAGGAAAGAACTTTTCTCTCAAGTAGATTTCCTTTTAGTCGAAACGTCTAAATCTGTTTTGGGATTTATTTTCCAGGGCTTGAAAAGTCCTGGGAAAACAGCAATAGTCGAAAAGCCCCTTAAAAAGTCCTGAAATTTTCTAAATTAGGCTGCTCACACATTCTTTTTCTCAGTTCATGGAATTTAAAATGCCAAATATCAGAAATCTGGCTTTTTTAAAAGCTAAAATTGTCCTTTAGGAAAAATGTTGTTTAGTTGTCGGTAATATTTGGCAATTATTGTGAATGTTTGTTTGTTTTCTTGATTAGAACGAGTTCATGACCTCGTAGTTACTTCTGTATTTTCTTGTCTAGGTGACGAGAAAGAAAGGGAGAAAGAAGACAAGGGCATGTCTTCTCCTAGCTGCTATCTTCACTCAACAACAAAAGAGGAAAAGCAAAGATAAAAGGCATCAAAGACAAATAAACATCTCCGTCAAAGATAAATTAATTCACACTCATTGAAATTTGTAGTTGAAGGAAAATAAATTATTTTACAGTAATAAAATACATTTTAGTAGAATCTCGAAAAATTTATCAGTGTTTTAAAATTTGAACAAATTTTATTCACATGTCAAAAGTAAAAAGTCCTTTAGATCTCTAGTCAGTGGTGGGTGACTTCATGCTGGAAAAATAGATACTTTATGCATCCTGTATCTATGTGTAAACTACATTTGTCTAAACTGTTGCCAAAAGTAACAAGTTTGAGAATCAAATTTGACTCAAAGAAAATGTAGCCGGGAAGGATGATAGAAAATGTGCCTTTGATGTGTTTAGGATAGAAAATGCGTCTTTGAGAAAAGAAGAAGAATGATATTTTTTAAGTCTGCAGGCTATTAATGACCTGTATCTCTAGCTGTTGTAAATGTGAAAAAATGATGAAATATGTTAAAACTTATTTGGCTTTTATTGCTTGACTTTATATTAAAAATTTAATCTGTCAATCCTGTCGCTTTGGTATTTCTGCCATCGATGACTAGAAAATGTACACGCATGTAAATGACTCTTAGACATTTGGCCAGATGTCATCAAATTTTGTGAACTTAAAAAAACAGAAAAATTTCTCCAGATTGAGTCCTTCTCTGTGGTGCTGAATGATGCTTTATTTCCAGTGAAACTGCAGACTTTTGTGTCTGTTTTGAAAGACATCAAACCATTTTAATAAACTGTTGCTTCTTTTTCTTGCAGATGATCTTTTTAGCATGGTCATGAAACTTAAGATTTGTAAAGGAAGAGCACACCAAAAAGATAATTACATTTTCCAAACTGAATAAATTTGTAAGAATTTTGTCAAGCCCAAACATGCATAAACTTGTTGCAAAGATCGAGTGTGGATTTCTAGCAGAAATAGGGCTATGCAAAATTTATCCAAAAAATGGCAACAATGTTCATTACCATCATTGAGAAACTTCTGGCAAAGTCTCCCCTTAGATACCCTCTTGCAAGGTCACTTGCATGACTGAACCCTGGACTCATTTGTGAAAAAAAATCTACCACAGAAAACAGTCTAAAAAGATGTCTTTCACACATGATGGACAAAAAACAAGTCAGCAAATCAGATTGTGACAACATCATCAGTCAGAAAAAAGTTCAAGGAGGAGACTGCTGGAAATATTGCTTTCAATAATTTCAGCAAGACTATCTGGACACTTTGTTCTACTCTTTGTCTAGCAACAAAGAATATCAAAAACTGTGGAAAGTTCTTTGCTGATTGCCGGTATTTTCTCATGGACAGGCCTCGGTGGAAAGAGGTTTTTCAGTCAGTAAGTAAATTTCCACTGACAATATCAAACAGCAGACTCTGGTCGCACAGCACATTATCATGGACTATTTGGCTACAGTTGGAGGTGTTGAGAATGTCCTCATAATTAAGGCGCTTCTCTGCAGTGCTTCCAATGCTTTGAGACTGAGAAGAAGAAGAAAAAAGGCAGGAAGAAGCAGCTGGACAAAAACCGAAATCCATGCTTATGGAAATTGAAGAACTGAAGACCAAAAAACACAAGCTTGAAAGTTGCACACAAGATTTGCTCAAGTCAGCTGACAGCTATGTGAAGAAAGCTGAGCAGACTCAGAATTTCACATTTATCACAAAATCCAATGCCATGTGAAGATCTGTAAAGGACAAGTCCATAGAGATATCAAAATTGGAAGAGAAGTTGAATGCTAAACTAGATGAACTTTGTTTTGTACCATATGCAACGAAAGCCATAAATAGTAGGGGTAGCTAAAATGTGTAGTCTTTTTTGTGAAATCTTCTAGTTATAGTTCTGTTCATTAAAACCATTATACTCAACTTCACAGGAAATGTGCAACAATCAAGAATTTTTGTGACATTCACAAACCATGAGTAATCTAAATAACTGAAATATATAGTACTCAGAATTAAAGTGTGCAATTCAAAATATCCAAGTGTAGTAGAACTCCAAACTGCATAGAATGCTAAAGAAAATGTACAGTATTTACATTAGTCGGACGATTGTCCTCATCTTTGTCGCCATATTTGTCACAACGTTTTGGCCGTTGTACGCTCCGGCCTTCTTCAGGTGGTTGGAATTTCGAACCGAACCCTTTATTTCGATCACTGGGGTAGACTGTTCTAGTTCCACGAGCCATGTTTGATGGATGTCAGTTATCAGTTATCTCCTGGTAATTTTCCCTCTGAAAGTTCTCCACTGCCTGAACCGGGTATTGAACTCACACTCTTTGGGTCCTCTCACTGGATCTAACCAACGCCTTTATCCACTGTGCCATGTGTCCTTGTGGCACAGTGGATAAAGGCGTTGGTTAGATCCAGTGACAAAATTACCAGGAGATAACTGATAACTGACATCCATCAAACTTGGCTCGTGGAACTAGAACAGTCTACCCCAGTGATCGAAATAAAGGGTTCGGTTCGAAATTCCAACCACCTGGAGAATGCCGGAGTGTACAACGGCCGAAACGTTGTGACAAATATGGCGACAGAGATGAGGACAATAGTCCGACTAATGTAAATACTGTACATAATACCTCATCTCAGAAATATAGACAGACTCTAAAGAAAATGTGTAGCATAACCAAGTCTGCATTCAGCTATGTTTTAGCCTTCAACACTTTCATTTTTTTTCACTGCTTTCAACTGATCCATGTGACATGAATTATTGGAACCAACTGTAGCTTTTCTTTGAATATCTCATCTGTCAAACTATTAAAAGATAAATCACAAAGTTTCTGCTTTAGAAATTGATAACCATTCACTTTGTGTGTGCGTGCATGTGTGCACCAGCTTCAGTCCTTGAAACTTTTTAACATAGTGCTGGAATATTTTTTTTTACAGAGATCTGTATGAACCTTGTTATCATAAATTAAATTGGAAAATAAGGAATAATTTAAAAAAGCTAAACAAACACAGAACATTTAGTTCCAATGTGAGGCAAGAAATTGTAAATGAAATTTTCTTTTTTATGAAGACTTTTTTCATCATGAATCATAAAATGTGCTGATATTTATTCATAAAAATGAATGGACAGAGCAGAATTCTTAAATTCTGATAAGTCACTCTGAGCCTTAAAATTAATTAATGAGAACATTTCCATGTAAAATTACTCAAGGTGATTTAACCAAAAAGTTTAAATAAGAATAAGGTTGTAATTTTTGTAAAAATTACAGTAAAATTTATCTGTTTTTGCATTTTGTTGTCATCTAAAGTGCTGTAGATGATATACCATGGGTGAATAGTCCAAAATCAACAAGACCCCTGGCAACATGCCATGTTCTAGTCTTGCACTTGTTCAAACCATTGTACTAAGCTCGAAGAGTTCTTGCTACTGATCCTATATCCCTTGTGCAGTAAAATGAATCTGGGTTCCCACCCTGTTATATCCCTCACGCAGTAAAACATTGAACCAGGACTACAAATGATAACAAAGTTAAAAAGAACACTATGTACGTTTTGGAATAGGTTAAAATTATTTCAGAATGATTAAGGTTGTTTTCTAGAACAGTTCTGAAATGATGGTGGGGAAATTTGGTCTATGCTCATTTGTAAAATTTAGGTTTTATTTTTTTTTATTTTTTCATTTAATAAGCATTTTATTTTGATAGGTTTTATGGAATTGAACAGAGCTGCTTTATGTTTTTTACTTTCAGGAGTTTTAAGTTTGTAGAACCATAACTTTTTTTTTTCTCTTGCAGAGGTGCCGTTCCTCCAGGTGCCAGGTATGATCCAATAGGACCTGGAGGACCCCGAGGCGGGTAGGTTTTATGTCACTATCTCTTTCTCTCTGTTGCTATCTCTTTCTCTCTGTGTTCGTCTGTCTCTCTCTCTCTCTCTCTCTGTCCGTCTGTCTCTCTCTCTCTCTCTCTGTCCGTCTGTCTCTCTCTCTCTCTGTCCGTCTGTCTCTCTCTCTCTCTCTGTCCGTCTGTCTCTCTCTCTGTCCGTCTGTCTCTCTCTCTCTGTCCGTCTGTCTCTCTCTCTCTCTCTCTCTGTCCGTCTGTCTCTCTCTCTCTCTCTCTCTGTCCGTCTGTCTCTCTCTCTCTCTCTCTCTGTCCGTCTGTCTCTCTCTCTCTCTGTCCGTCTGTCTCTCTCTCTCTCTGTCCGTCTGTCTGTCTCTCTCTCTCTCTCTGTCCGTCTGTCTCTCTCTCTCTCTCTGTCCGTCTGTCTCTCTCTCTCTCTCTCTCTGTCCGTCTGTCTCTCTCTCTCTCTCTGTCCGTCTCTCTCTCTCTCTCTGTCCGTCTGTCTCTCTCTCTGTGTCCGTCTGTATCTCTCTCTGTGTCCGTCTGTCTCTCTCTCTCTCTGTGTCCGTCTGTCTCTCTCTCTCTCTGTGTCCGTCTGTCTCTCTCTCTCTCTCTGTCCGTCTGTCTCTCTCTCTCTCTCCGTCTGTCTCTCTCTCTCTCTCTGTCCGTCTGTCTCTCTCTCTCTCTCTGTGTCCGTCTGTCTCTCTCTCTCTCTCTGTGTCCGTCTGTCTCTCTCTGTGTCCGTCTGTCTCTCTCTGTGTCCGTCTGTCTCTCTCTCTCTCTCTCTGTGTCCGTCTGTTTCTCTCCGTATCTCTCTCCGTATCTCTCTCTGTCTCTCTCTTTTATCTATACTTTATACTTAAAAATCTAATTACAACCTACATTTAACAGTCTCATTAATTCTGTCATCACTAATTACTTTATAATAATTCTATCAATATTCAAAATTTTACTTTTGTCCCAAAATAACAATAAACCTTGACAAGCAAAGGAACAAACTTTAAATTTTCAGGAATCATTCAATTAATGATTCTCTTAATTCTTTTTCTTGCATTTTTTGTTGCCACAAGATTTCAGCTGATCCAGC